>QEPC01005133.1:0-15776 GCA_003113815.1 Sphenodon punctatus
TCAAATAATGCTGGCAATCCCTCTCAGGGAGGATCGACTTCAGGGTGGAGATGACCCCCCTGATGGTCACAGCTTCCTGCACCCTCTACAAAATATAGATGAACAGAGCTGCCTAACCCCTCCACATTCCCCTCCACAAGCCAGTGTCCCAGTACAAACTGGTGAACAACACCCACAAGACCCGCAAAGTCCAGAGGATACAGAATGTATTGTGGAAGCTTATTGCCCACAAGGACAATGTAAATATGAAAATATATAACATGTTCATGCACGATAAATGGATAAATGGTTGTACCGTTAATTATGTGTATTGTTTGTGCCTTAGCTACTGTGGATACTTGCTCACTAGGTGCAATAACACACAGGAGGGAGCAACTCTTAGGTGTACATACACACAGGGAGGAGACCACCATGATGAGGACCTAAACTGAAGGGAGATTGAGTGGAATGGCAATGGAAGGACCTCCAGGAGTGGCTGGACCGGGGCAGGAGATGCTTGGAACAACAGGACAGATGGGATGGAGCACTGAAAGTGAGGGGGAGTGGCTGTGCTGACACAGAGGAGATGGAAATAGACGAGGGATGAGCAGGGTGCAATGTCAGGGAAAAGGGCTCCAGGAGTGAGTTGAAGTCCAATGAGCACGGGGGTGGGGTGGGGGGAGAAGCAGGGTCACATGCCCCTTCAAGAGTGTCCCAGCGGGGCTTGTAAGCCCAGTGGAACTCTGGTGGCCTGCCATTTGGGGACTTATGGGACTGCTTATTTTGCCTTGGCCCCCTTTCACCAAGCAAAGCACCCAGTCCCCAAATACCTTCTGCTCCTGAACGTGGAGATTCCAGGTGCTCTGGAGACAGCAACCTCTGCTGACAAGGAGACTTGACCGGGTCACTGTGCCATGTATTTTCTATAATAAGCTTATATTTTTGGCCATCTGTGTTCCAATGTATTGATTTAGTGTTTCAGTATATTGACTTTGTGTTCCAATGTACTGATAATTAGGCTTTGTGTGGTGAACTTTTTAATGAATTCCTTTGGAGTTAGTTCAGACTAGGCTTTTGACAGTTTCACTATCTCAGTGAACTTTTGACCATATGCTAGCTAGTGAAAGAACTGGGACTCTTTATTTATACCCCCTTACACAGACATCTCCAGGGTAGAGGTTTTCTTAGCTAGCAGGCACAGCTGCTTCACCTAATTGGTTGAAAATTAATTTTGAAGGAAGCCTGAAGCTCTTTGTTCAGGTTTTCTCTGTAACTCCCCATTAACAATTTAATCCTCAAAGTGCTCTACCAGGGCAAGCCCCATTCAGGTGAACAGGGCTTATTATGTGATCTGGTTATAGCCAGCTGTTTTACAGTACTCTGCAAATAGTTTTAGTTGCCTATGCAGCCCAACTTGTGTTGTTGAAAGAAGGGCCGTATCATCTGCATAAAGCAAGCATGTGACAGGATGATCTCCCACCTTAGGTGGATGATTTGAGGGGGAGGTTAGAAAAACTGGCAGATCACTCAAAAACAAATTGAACCGTATTGGGGCTAAAATACAACCCTGACGTAAACCCCGTTTAGTCCTGACCTCGTCTGACAGTGAGCCCAAGCTAGGAGTAGCTGGCAGTGGTGGTTAGCAGGAGATGGGTCACTCCTCCAGGACCTCCATGAAGGGTGACAACTTCTTATATTCTTATGGGGGAATCCCATGGAAGACCTGAAGGGCCACCACAAGCACTTGAAATGGGGAGGGAATGGGTGACAGACATCAAGAGCTATTGAAATATATCACCTCCTGGGCTCTTCCTGGTCCATTCATTCCGGCATTCTTCAGGCCCGCACAACACCACACCCCTACCAACACCCATTCACACCTTGCCACCCCCGCACATACATACACACCAATCCACGCCCACCCAAACCCGTTCCATCCCCCTTCCCACTTCCATTCTGTAATAGATGCTGCTCTATTGTCTTGTAGCAGTGGCCAGGAAAGACTAACAGACAACTGAATATATAACAGGAGAAAACAGTTTATTCACTATGAAAAAGGTTCATTAAAACATACAATTTTCACTGCTCCCCCCACCTCTGCCCCCCTTCCTCTTCTGGCCTCAGCCACCCATGCTCTGTTCAAGGCCAATCTAGCTGGGGGTCTTGGTTCCTCCTTGGGCTCCAATGGTAGCAGGAGGGGTTGCTGCAGCCAGTGGTGGGGTGCTTGCGTGGGCCTGCGGCTCCAGTTGTTCCTGAACAGGCACAGGGAATCTGAGCATTAAGACCCCATGGTTGCGAGGCTGGGTCACTTGGGTGTTCAGGAGGAAGCAGTGGTAGGGCCTCCGGGGGGAGGTCAGGAGTGGGGGGCCCCCTCAGTGCAGAAGTTTTAGTGGACTTTCCTGTGGCAACATGGTGCAGGAGGGCACGCTGCATCCTGAAGGATCACTTGATGATGTTCCTGAGCCATGGACCCCTGCAAGTCTCTCACCTGTTGCATGTGGTGGTTCCATTCCTGCCTCTTCATCCAGTATTCCATGTGGCCCTCTGCAGTGATGTACCTGTGTTGGATGGTGAACTACTGCAGGGAATGCCAGTGCTCCTCCACCAGACCCAGGATGGCATCCCAGTTCTCGTCCACCTGGCATTTGGTCTCGTCCAGCAGTTGCTGGACCAATACCTCCCTGCACCGCCAGGTCTGCGCCAGCATGACCTAGGTCCGTTCGGCATCCCCAGCTGGTCTCATCAGAGCAGCGTGTCCTCTTGCTGGTGGACCTGTTATAAGATGAAAAGGAGAACCATGGGTTGGGGTTGCCCCACTCCTGCCTTCCCGGCCCGGTGTTTTGCCCCTGTCCCCTGTGCATGTTGCCTCAGCTCCCACTGTGTCCCCCACCCTCCCACTTGCTTGCTATGCCTACCTTCCCCAGGCCCCACTGCATCCTGTGCCTCCTCAGGTTGCTTCCCCTCAGCCTCGTGGACATTTGTGAACACAGCAAGTAATGGGATCCATGCTGGTGACTGGCATTACCTGGTGTCCCCATCCTATGGCTGGTTCCCCCAGCCCCCTAGTCCCCTCCTGTGCATTCGTTTACCACTCCTCTTGAGCTCTGGGTCCCCTGTCCCCTCTGCCTCCACCTCCAGGTCTTCAGGTAGTGACTCCTGGCTCTTTGGCTCAAGGGAGAAGATGGGGAGGGTCCCCAGGGTGGTGTGTAATTCCTCTGAGTCAGAGGCTGGCTTGGCTGGGGACGTGGCCAGACACGGTGGTCTGTGTCTCAAATGGGTCAGCCTCCTCCTCAGACTGGGGGGTGGACCACTGCAGAATGAGTGGGTGCTTCAGGGTTGGGCACCATTGGAGGGGTGTCCACCTGTCAATGGCCCTGGGCAAGCCTGGTGACGATGATCCTCAGGGCCACAATGAAACCATTGATGCAGAGCAAGTGTTCAGGGAGTTCCTGTAGGGCTTGGTGCCCGCACCTAGACTTGTTATCATGAACCTCCTTGAAGCCCCACCACGGATCCTTGGCCCACTGTCAGTACTGGCTTATGTCCTGTTGGTAGCCCTGGTCTGCCATCTGGGTGGCGATCCACTGAAACACCCACTCGTTCTGGTGTGTTAGGCACAGGTTGCATTGCACCTTATGGTCCCGCCAGAGGCCCATGAAGACCCAGATCTCATCATTCCAAGGGACCCTCCTGGGGGGGCGGCTTCTCACAGCATGGCTAGGGCAGCAGTGCTGGTGGATGATACAGCTCCTAGTGTGGCTACCACAGCAGCTGACTCACACTCCCTCTGCCATGGACCATGGGGGAGGGGGATGGGAAGCACACCGGGCTGATCTTTGCAATTGGCATGTCCCCAGCATGAGCGCTGGGGAACTTGTGCCTACCATGGGATGTCTGGGTTCCCTCCCCCTGGGATATGCGGATTTACTAGGGGTGGGACTCCAGGGGGATTACCGGATTTACTGGTATCTGATCTCCTGATACTGGATTTACTGGTATCAGAATACCAGATATTTTAACATTGCCAATTTTACCGGGGTTTTTTACATTGCAGCCATTGTTAAATGGTGGCAATGTAAAAAATCTGGTCAAGCCGGCAATGTTAAAAATCTGGTATTCTGATACCGGTAAGTATCAGTATTATCGGATTAATCCAATACCAGCCATTATCAGTATTATCAGATTAATCTGATACCGATAGTCCCACCCCTATGATTTACCCATTAGGCCTGTTTCTCCTCCTGCTCCATATTACTCTTTGGGGCACTCTCCTGGTGGTGGTTTTGGTGGTGGTGTGACCTGGGTGTTGGGAAACAGCTTCTGAAGAAACCAGGTATGCCCAACACAGTCTTGCCTTTGCTGCCCATTCCTTTGAAGGGTTCCAGGCCCATTTCATGGGGAGGGACATTGAGGTGTGGCTGCTCTTTTGACAGGTCTGGGATTTTTGTCTGGGGTTAATATTTATATAATATTACATTATAATGACTACATGGTGTAATTACATTATTATTAAGTATATAAAGAGGTTATAGATATATCTGAATTATGCAAATATATCAATTTGCATAATGTTATTATGTGAAATTATGCAAATGTAGATGCCCCTTATTTGAGGATTCTGAATGTGGCAACCTTATGGATAGGAAGGAATGAGGAGAAAGTAACCACTATTAATTTCTCACTGTCAGAATTCCTCCAATGAAAGAAGAAATTGGTTCCTTCTAGGCAGTAAATAATAGGCCAAAAATTCTGTTTCTCCCTTTCCAGCAAAACATGAAGACATAAAGCAAATGGGAGCAGGGTGATGGATGAAACATAATACAGGTGGATGGTGGGGAAGTAAATCTTCTCTGAGCTGTGCTTGATGTGTGAAGAGTAAGAGCATTGGCTCGGTTTGTGTACGTACGTATATACAAAACCCATCAGTTACAGCGCTCTCTGTACAATAGATGCTCAGCTCTGTTATTTGCAATGCTCCTAGAGCAACTCCCACATGACTGCTCTGCTGATGCTCCAAAAACTACTGCCATTCAGAGCTCTCACAGACTTGGCTGCCTGGGCATGAGTGAAATTCCCAAGGCTTCATGAAATTCCCAAGGCTTCAAGGCCCAGGCTCTGTGGTGCAATGTGGCTAGGATGCCAAGAAGTGTTCTAACACTGGGTTAACCCACCCCAAGTGGATAATTTTGTAGTGAAACGCTGTAGAGGAAGCTCTGATGATCTGTGAGGAGTAAGAACATTAGGCCTGTTTGTGTGCATATACACAGAACCCATCAGTTACAACGCTCTCTGTAAACCAGCAAGCATGACCTGCTTGACCAGCATAACCTCCATGACCAGCAAGCATAACCTACCTCATTGATCCCCAGCTGCTGCATAGGTCTTGATACAGACGGCTACAAGTTGCAACTAAAAGTAGTTCCCAGGTTGCTCTTATAGGAATGATATCCCTTTAAGAGCCACCTTGTTTACCAGCTTTGTCTAGCCTTGCAGAGGTACATGTTGTACTTGCCATGGTAGAGCAGTGTCACTGTCCACCGCACACCAAAAGAGACAGGCTCTAGACATAGAGTCTGGGTCAAACTTTTAAAAACAACACCACCTATATCCCTCAAGTTCTGTCACAAGACCCCAAGGCTCCTTCACAAGAACCCCAAAACAACAGCTCTAACAGATACGCCTAGCCATGCCACCTGCAGTGCACCCTAAATTGCATTCTCTCTCCTTGCCTGTAACAGAAAATCTTAGCCACAACTGGAAATTAAGCTAGAACCACTTTAATCGAGATATATACCAATGGGTATTTTCAAATTCAGGGGACTGAGCGATCTACTCTTTATTCTCTTCTTTTGGTGTTGGTTACACTGCAGTCTGACTGCGTGCAGCATAGAATGACCTTTAGGCAATTGTTTGGTCCCTTTAGAGAGGGCATCAATACGCATTATCCCCACGCGGTTAGCCAGACCACAGCCTTAAATAGAAGTGGGTGAACTGTTGGTAACAAATCCTGTATGAATGGATGTAGTCCTCCTTTTCTCTGCTCATGAATTATCCACAAGCTGAACTGATCTATACTAATTTGTTCAGTGTTCAGACTCTTTGATTGACTCTTCCTGCTCCTGCACAGCATATGAGCTTTTCATCTGGACTCTTCCACCGACTGCTTGTGTGAAATGTGAAGGTTTTCCAAAGTCAGATAGTGTTGTTACTGCTTCATGAATGAAAGACATACAGGAGGGAAGTGAAAGAGATTTCAAGATAGCACTGAGCATAGTTGTCACGTTGGTCCTAAATGTCAGAGATGGAAACAAAGTAGTTCAGATGATTTATTGGTCCAATAAAAGATTGCATCTGAACTACGCTGTCTCCAGCACAGCATAGCACTGAGAACACATACATAGAAGGGCTCACAGGTTTTTACATACCATCGATTATTTGTATTAAGCTGCGGCCTGCAAGCCCCCAGAGAGACCAAGACCCATTGAGCTATGCACTGCACACATCATACATGAAATGCTCTGGAGAGAGAAAAGCCACCAAAGCAATAAAAATGGGGGGCTCCACCATTAAAATGCCCTTGCAGCTTCTGTTTCCTCTCAAAGGTAATCCCCTTCCCATCCTTCCTGAAGTGCAGACTACAGTCCCTGCCACAGAGAGGTTTCTGCTGAGGATGGGCACAGGGCAAGGAGAGTACTGATGGGCAAGAGCAGCAGAACCAACGCCAAGTAGCTCACAAAAAAATCTATTGGAGTAAAGGCTCCAAATCCTTCTTCCCATGAAATCCCCCACTCCCCTTGCAAACATTTGTGATTACTATAACTAGTTAGGACTGAAACGAGAATGGGAATTGTTCTCACAAGAATCTCACAAGATTCTAGAAAACACTGTCCACATGCGCAAAATGAACACCGTGGCCATTCCGTGCATGCGCGGGCCCCCACATGCACAGAATAGCTACGGTGGCTGTTTTGTGAATGCGCAGAGCCTGTTTTCAGTCACATGAGTTTCGCGCAAGAACAAATCAGCAGATTCTCAATCCATTTTTGTTCTCACAAATCTCAGAGAGAAGCTGATTCTCACCGAGAAATGCAAGGGTGAGTTTCAGCCCTAGTACTAGTGGAGAGCTAGTGCCCCCAAGCATGCAACAATCTAAAGAGAGGCCTGTCAAATGATAGGAGAATGGAAATATTAGCACAGCTATTGTCCAGAAGGGAAAGAGAGAGAGACTCTGACAGATTTTCAGAGATACATTTGAGAGGATAAGCACATCACTTGCAATGCATCAAGATCACAAATAGTGCTGAAAATCATCCCAGTTAATATCTGGTATTCCAATTCGTTTGGTAGTTATTTGGTAACTAGCCCGTTACCATGGAGGATAACTGGCAAACCAGTATACCAGTTATTACTGTTTGTTGCATTACCAAGCCAGGTCTGGAGGGAGTAAAGAAAAAAAATATGGGCAAATGGTAGTACAGTAAATGGTCATTTCGTAATTAGTAATTTGATAAACCAGATATCCACCAGACATCCACCAGATACCAGAGGATACTGCAGTATCTGGCAAGATACCACAGTAGTAGAGGATACTAGGGGTGTCCTGTGCAGAAGGAACCTCCATTGTTTTTGTTTTATTTTTCATTTTTGTTTTGAAAAATCCTTAGTTTGGGGGTTTTCATTAAAAACCCATTCATTTTCATATGTTTTTGTTTAAAATGCATTTTAAAAAAATTATTCTTATTTTTTTAAAAAAAAAATCACTGTACATGCACAAATAGTCACCAAACCATTTTGCACATGTGTGCTCTTTCCCAAAATGACTGCAGCAGCATTGCCACCATTTTGGAAAAGGGCAGCCAGTCTGCGCATGCGCAGTGGCCATTTTATGGATACAGAGACTGGCTGCCTTTTTCAAAAATGGCGAAGATGCCACCACCGCCATTTTGGGAAAAGATGTGCATGCAAAGAATGATTCAGAGGCCATTTTTGCACATGCACAGTGATTTTAAAATATAGTATTCTTTTTTTAAATGAAAATGAATGAAAGCAAACAAACGTTGTTTACTTTTTCATTTGTTTTCGGGGCTTTAGTAACTAAAAAAATGAAAACAAATTGCGCACTCCTAGTGGATGCTCTTTTCAGCTCTGGTCACAAGGAGGTTTGTAGCAGAGCTGAAAGCAGATTCTGGATTTCTCAAGTAGCAGTTCAGCACCTACACAACGGAAGCTGTGGAATCTCCTTCACAAGAGGTTTTTAAAAGGACGATGGACAAATATGACACAGATTATTTTGTTCAACTTATTATTATTTATTATTATTAACAAACATTTATATAGCACCAGCAGTGTACCTGGCACTTTACAAAGTAATAAAATAGACATGGTCCCTGCCCCTAGGGCTTACAATCTGAGAGACAGGAGCTGGGGGAGAGACTTAGGAAGGGGAACAGAGGGAGAGACAAGGGGTCTAACATTCATGAAGATGCGAGGTCTCAAGTGCACGTACTTGGCTTGGTTACGATGAGAATGACAGCAGGCAGGTCCATGTTGCAAGGATAAGGGTAAACCGATCGTAGGTATAGGAATAGTGGCTCAGCAGGATAAAGAGTCAGACAGAGCAGAGCGAAAGAGGTGAGTTTTAAGGAGAGATTTGAAGGTATGAAGGGAGGGGGCAAGGCGGATGTGGACAGGGAGGGAGTTCCAGGCATGGGGGGCAGCAAGTGAGAAGGGACGAAGGCGCTTAGGGGAGCAGGGAAGGCGTGGAAGGGTGAGAGAAGGGACAGAGGAGGAGCGAAGTGCACGGGCTGGAGTATGGAGGGCGATAAGTGCAGAGAGGTAGGGGGGAGCAAGGTTGTGAAGAGCTTTATAGGTGAAGACTAGGAGCTTGTGCAGGATTCGTTCAGGAAGGGGAAGCCAGTGAAGCGAAGAGAGGAGGGGCTGCACATGGTCGAAGCGACTGGCGAGGTAGATGACCCTGGCAGCAGAGTTTTGGACAGAGATGAGGGGAGAAAGGTGAGACCGGGGAAGGCCAGTGAGAAGGAGGTTACAGTAATCGAGGCGAGAGATGACCAGAGCATGAACAAGAGTTTTGGCAGACGAGACAGAGAGAAAAGGGCGAATCTTAGCAATGTTATGGAGGGAGAAGCGACAGGATTTAGCAACAGAGTCAATGTAGGGTTTAAAAGAAAGGGGTGAGTCAAAGATGAAGCCTAGGCTATGGGCTTGGGGGACAGGCAGTATGGTGACTCCATCAATAGTTATTGACAGTGAGGAAGGAGAGGAAGGATGAGGGGGGAAGATAAGGAGTTCAGTTAACTTAATCCTGTCAACTTAATCCTGTCTTTGTGACCTTGGCAATGCTTGAAGTTTCTTCCAGTCCTGCTAATGTAATCCAAGACCACCCTTCCTTGTGCAAGAAGAATCTTAAATATTCAAAAAAGATGACACAAACACAAAAGGCACCTCTATTAATGTTCATGGAATGTAGAAAAAATAAGTCTGCAAATATCAAAGCCAATAAGCAATTTTTATTCCAGGAAAAGGCTCATGGGCACATTCCTGCAGAATTCACCCTGTTCTGTGCTTGATCAAAATGTAATTCTCTCTCAGTCTCTAATTTTATTCTGATGGGAGCACTGGAGTGTTTCTAAGTGGACAGAAACTTCTCCATGATCGTGTAATTGTGTCTCATAATGCAGCAGGCTGAGCAAGGGTATAAATATGCAAAAGCTGCTCCATTTCACAGTCGCATGGATACCAAGCAGATGGGTAGAGGAACATGAGACTCTTTTAGAAAGAGAGAGTGCCCTTGTCAATACAAGCTGCACCCATCTGGCTAGCTACAACACCCTGCTTGGCAAAAACCAAGAGAAATGGTAGACTGGATCCTTATTATCTTAGTGTGCTTAACCTGGTGACAATACCGCCAGCTTGTGATACTATTCCTGTTTCTGTACTAGCACACATTTCATTATGCAGAAAGCATCCCCCAGGCTCTCAGACCAAAACCTGGCTATGTCCAAGAACTACCGATTGCACAGATCGCCTTTCACTCTGGACTACAAAAGAAGAAAAACAACATATCCATATCAATAGGTACAGCTATTATGGACCTTGAAGGGACCTGAAGGTCATCTAGAGAACATCAGATACACCTATGCCATGCCTTACAGATATTTAGCCAAACTTTTTTCGCCAACTTCCATTGCTAGGGACTATACAATATCCCTAGGCAATTCCATTGACCAGCTGTTCTTACAATTATGACGTGTTTCCTAAAACTGAAACTAAAATTAATTAATTTAATGAATTAATTTAAATTTCTACCCCACCCTTCCCACAAAGGCTCAGAGCTGCTCACAAAATATAAAAATATAAGAACATAAAACCTATCTTCCGGCAACACAAATCCATTATCTCTTCTCCTATCCTCAGTGACAAAGGAAAGCTACTGATTGCTGTCTTCTAGTATAGACTTTGGGGATCAATTGCTTTCCAATTTTTTTTTAACTATATTGGTGATACTCAGGGCATGATCTTCTGAGCTGATATAGTACCCATGCTAAGTGCTAGTTACGGAAGCAAATTCCATTTACTTCAACAGGACAAATGGCCACACTAAGTGTTGCATCAGTGCTATCATCCTGGAAGAGCCAAACTGCCCAGCCTATCTGGCTCAGAACTGCACAAACAGTCATTTTGATCCAAGAGCCACAATGTCCAGCTAGTACTTGCCTACCCACAGCAGGGGAGAGACTGCAGCTGCAAATGCCAATCATGGGGAAAGGAATGGGCTAGTGCCAGCCTAAAATTTACTTTCAAATCAAAATTTCAACGAACGTTAGCATTTTGTAGTTGAAATGTTTATTTCCATATTCAACTAACTCAATTTAATTTTTAATCAAAATTTCAGTGGTTAACAAATTTCAGTCACAGTCTCCAGTTCTATGATTTTATGATTCATCCAGCTATCAAAGGTTGTTAAGCTACTCAGTCAGTATGATTTCCCCTTTCACCTCAAGTCCAGACATTCAGGAGTAGAATTGCACCTGAACACACTCATCATCCAAAGCCAAGCAGGCAACGTTAAGGCAGGCTATTCATTATGAGTTGTGTCCATAGACCAGCATCGGGACCACTGGCTTTTGCATGTCCCTGGGATTATGAAGCAGGACTTAACTAGAGCACCATGACTTCACACTGGCCAGCTAGATGAATTGCTATCACGCAGGCCAGCTTTGAGTCATCTCTGATTGGCTCAGAGTAGCCCCACTCCTGATTGACTGCAACCACGTATAAAACTTCCTGAGTTAGTCTGAGGCTTTGGGCAGCAAAATCGAATGGAACTTTGCCTTGCCTTCTCAGCTCCTGGGCACTGGCTTTGTTTCTTGTTGCTTGCTCCTGGCTGCACTTTGGATAGATCCTGGGTGAAAACAGAAGTGACAGTAGCCCACATTAGCCCAGGACTCACCTGCACATTTGTTCTGTCCCTGCCAGGTGTTCAACCATGTCTACCCAGGGGCGGGTGTCCAGCTGCTACAGGATGCATCGGCTGGAGAAGCTTGAAGACACAGCCTGGACTAAAGCCCACTCAACCGGGCTAATAGGTGCCTTCACATCAGTTAGGTCTGAACAGCCCCGCTTTGAGGTGGGGTCAGTTGATTGGGCTCAGAGGAGCAAAGTCACCCGCCCCCCACAAACAGCTGATGTGGGGGGGCTGGAGGAGTGCATGTAACCCATACACCAAACGGGTAGTAGCTCTAAGAGGCCTAGTGTTGACAAAGAAGGGAGGGATACACTCTTTGTTAAGTCCCTAGGGCTGCACATGCCCAGACACTACCCCTTAGAAGGTTCCAGAAACTCTGATTTAGTGCCCTGAAATGGTGTACTTGAAGCCATTTGATTGACCTCATTAAGGGCAGAGGTAAGGGCAAGTGGCAGGCAGAGCCTGAGAGAGAGTGAGACAGAGAAGTTGTTCTCCAAAAGAGAAGGAGGCTACGACCCTTTTTAAATGAGACACACCCACTCATGCCCACCTAGTGGACACGGATGGGGGCATCTTGTGTGAAAGCGGTGGCAGGCGTGTGTGCATGCTCTCGCAAACCACGCACACCCACCCAACTCCACTCATCACACCTGCATGGAACAAACAGCAAAAATGCAGGTTGCTCCGTTCATGGGAATGCATGGGGGGTGCCTGTCTGCACCCCACCCCCACACAGCAGCGCGACCACAGACCACCCCCCCCCCAGCTGCAGCCCATTTTAAAAAGGCCTAAGATGATCAGCTTTCTCCTAGGCCCTGAGCAGCTTGAAGCAGGTTAGTTACACAAAAAAGGGAGGAGGTTATTTATGTTAGGTAAAACCAGTTGTGTTATGGTTTTACTATGGTTTTATGTGAAGAGAGGGGTTTTTGTATTACATAGTTTCTTTTTTTCTGTGACAGGGCATTTAATTTTCCTGATTTTAACTCTTAATTAATATCCTGAGTCATTCCCATCAAATGAACTTCAGTTAAACTGAAAGAAAGAAAGAAAGACTCTTTTAACTAGCCAAGATTGGTGAAGAGATACAAGGTCTACAAGCTAGAGAGAGAAACTAGGAACTTCAGAAAGGCACACAACCTGTACAGGACTGTATAGTAGGTGATATTACACCTGTGCTCCACTGGAGTGGCAGAAACAATTGTTGAATATAGCTATCTTATTATAAGCTGTTTATTGCAGTTACATGTGCTCACCCAGCCCGCCAAATAGCTGAGGGGTGGGGAGCCTAGAGCTCCTCCAGGCCCCTCCCATCAGCTGCTTGGTGGGCCAGATGAAAGTGCTCCTCCAAGTCCTCCGATCAGCTGTATGGCGGCTATGGTGAACATGCTCCTCAAGCCCCCATCAGCTGTTTGGTGTGCTCACCTGGCCCACCAAACAGCTGATGGGGTGCTCCTCGTGCCTCCATCAGCTGTTTGGCATGTGCACCCAGCCCACCAAATAGTAGGTGCAAGGAGCCCCTCCCCCACATCAGCTGATTGGTGGCAGCTATTCCCAGGGGCGAATCCTGCTGAGCAGCATTGGCCTGGGAATCCTATTCCGTATGGACAACTCCTCGGGCCAACTTGTGACATCAGCCCCCCAGGTTATTGAGGGAGGGTTTCTTGTGTGAAAAGCCCTCCCCACCAAACTGAGAAGTTGTGGCTACAGTGGTTCACCCCGGGGAGGCGCCTTGCTGCTGTCACATCTATTTTCACCTCCTGTTCTTGGTCTCACCTTTCAGCTTTTGAACCCCCACATGTTCTTGACCCCAACTCCTGCCACCCCTCAAGCCCAGACACTCAATACCTGGGATTCACATCTGACAACAAAGGGTATTTTCAGACATGATGGGGCAGCATTTTCCCCGTCACGGAATCACCCAAGAGATTCCCCACTGGAATCCCGTCATCACGGCCAACAGACGTGCCGGCCGATTCTGTCAGGGAATCTGGGGGGGCGGGACAGCGCGGCGCTACATGCAGCCGCACAACCCTGCCCCCCCCATTCTCCCCCCAGCCGCCCGCCCTCCAGGAGATGGGCGGACGCCACAGCCAATGCGGCCGCAGCGCCCGCCCGCCCCCCGGGGCATTGACCACGGCCCAAAATCAGCGGTGCTGATTCCGGGCCATGGTCAGGGGACAGACGTGACGCCCCCGCTGATCACGGGCGGGAATCGCTTTGACCACGCAAACGGCTCTGGTCCGGGCAGGAGGGCCGTTTGCGTGGTCAAAGCGATTCCCTCCCATGATTCATGGGGGTGAACATCTGGCAGGAATCACGGTTGGCCCCTACAGATGTTACGAACTCATGGTCACCATATGGGAATTGACCGTGGTTCACCGTGATCTCGTAACGTCTGAAAATACCCAAAGAGCACTGTACTTGAGGGTAGCAAAGTTATTTCTACACCTGTAGATTGCTAACCATTCTTTATTGTGAACAATGGGAATGTTCATACTTTCTTTCAATAACCTGTGGCTTAAATTTGCCCGAATCACTTGTGTTCAGAGTGTGTAGGAATGGGCAAATTTATGAGTAACAATGTGCCAGTAATAACTCTTCACCATGTGGGAGGAGGAGGAGTATGAATATGCAAAATGGCTCAGTTGTATGGTTCTGTGGATATAAGACAGATGGAAACAAGAACACAGAACAGTTTCTGTTTCACTGCCCTTTGCCAGTGTTGCCTTTTTTTGTTGGCTTTCTCTTCAGCTTTTATTCAGCAGTGAAGGTTGAAAGCTAAAACCAATTACTTCTCTACTGATTCTCCGTCTCCCGAAGCCTGTCTTCTATTGTGGCACAGAGTTACCATACTGCCATCTAGTGCACTTACAACGGAGAGCCATTGTGTCTTTCCTTTGGGACTGCTTATGTTCTGTGTAATTTCAAAGATAATGTTGGGTGTAGGGGAGCTTTCATTATTGAACAATGTTCTTATATTATTCAACTTATTCAGCCACATGACATGTGGGGGCCTGATCCCTGCATGGCCTTGTGGTGGGCAAGCAAAACTGCCACATTGCAGGGCCAATGTGGGGAGCTGGGTAGACGGGTCACTATCAGAGTTCCCACCGAGGCGCCAGCTACATAAGCCGATGCCCAGCCCTGTCCCACCTTCCTCCCCCAGCCCAACCCAAAATCTCACCCCCGACCATGACACAATAGCACACAATGGGCAACAGTGCCCACCGCTCAAAGTCCCACTGCAGAGCTTGCCGTGCAGCAGGGCAGAAGGCGCCCCAGCAGACAGGTAAGGCTGCGTCACAACGCATCCTCAGATTTTTCCCAAGGATGCAGCACGTAGCCACGCCGTGCAGCGGGGCAGCCAGTCAAACAATGCAGTGCATTGTATGGTCTGGCTGACAAGACTGGGTTAAGTCTGCCCAAGGAGTGGTAGCCTCCCCAGGGCATCTCATGGGGCTCCACCCATTATGAGAGAGGGAATTCTTGGCTGAGGGACTCTCAGTGAAGGCCCCACTGCTTTGGCATTCATACCATCTTTGAGCTAAAACAAAGCTCATTCCTCCTTCCTCTGCCCCTCCAAGCACTTGAAAACAATGAAAGGAGTATAAGAATACTAGTGAATAGGGAGTGAAAGTGGGGTTAATGTGAAAGGGTTAGGAAAAGAACATGGAAAACCAGGTGGGTGTTCTGAACACACAATGCAATGTCCCCCTGTAGCAGGGTGGCAATCATCATGCACAAGTCACACAGGATCAAGGCCCAATAAATCACACTCTCAGTATGGGAATTAGCTCTCCACCACTTAGTCCTTTATTCAGTGTCCCTCTGGACAGTCTCACTATTTACAGATCTCCACATAGTCTATTAGCCCAGTCCCTATATGCATACAATGCCCCATGTACTCACAGGGTTGATCCCAAGCCCCACGGACCGGCACGCAGAGCACACGTGGCACATGCACATATATGCATGCACAAGCCATGAGCACCTCCAGCATGGGGCCTACAGTATGTGTGCAAAACAGGCAGTGGTGCACGCACAGAAGCACACACGGGGCTTGGAATTGGCCCCCACAAAATCTCTGGTTCTGCCAGGCAACTACCTATGTCCTTGGCTCTGAGCAGAGCTTTCCATCTCTGCTACCTTCCTTCACAGAGCCTTCTCCCTTCTGAGCTGTCTCCCAAGTCTGAGTATTCCTAGGCTGGCTACAGCCATGACCAGACACAGGTGTCTTTCAGTTAGGCACTCTCCTGCTTCCGGTGCTGGTTCCTCCATCAGACTGGTGCTAAGCAGTTTAAAGCCTCTCAGT
>QEPC01005133.1:75001-106730 GCA_003113815.1 Sphenodon punctatus
CAGCACTGCAGCAGCAGGTAAGTGTACCGGTACTTAACTGATCTCTGGGGTGGGGGGTGGTTTCACACACCCCGACCCCAGGGATCACCCTACCTCCCCAATGCCATTGTCTACCTTGAGCTCCGGGCAGCGGTGGTGGCGGCACTCTGGCGGCTTCAGCGCTGGCTGTGGCTGCCACCGGCTTCAGCACGCTACTAGGCCTTCCAGGGAACCTGGAAGTTCCCCGGAAGGCCTAGTAGCATGCTGAAGCCAGCAGCCACAGTCAGCGCTGAAGCCGCCAGAGTGCCGCCACCACCGCTGCCCGGAGCTCAAGGTAGACAATGGCATTGGGGAGGTAGGGTGATCCCTGGGGTCGGGGTGTGTGAAACCACCCCCCACCCCAGAGATCAGTTAAGTACCGGTACACTTACCTGCTGCTGCAGTGCTGATGCGGGCTCTGGGTCGCCAGCGGCAGCCCGGAGCCCGCACTAGGGGACTTAGGGGAATTTTTTGTTGTTGTTTAAATCCAGGCTGGGCAGGGTGGGTGGGGGGTGTCCCCTCTTCCACCCGTGCAGCCTGGAATCGGGGAGGGAAAGTGTTTTTTTGTTTTTTTTTTACATTGCGGCCATTCATTTGAATGGCCGCAATGTAAAAAATCCGGTACGGGGGGAATCTGGTAATTTACCGGGATTACTGGGTTTAATCCGATACTGCCGGTACACCCAATACTGGCAGTATCAGATACTGGTAGATCCGGTAGTCCCACCCCTAGTATTTAACATGTTTGATAAGAAAAGTATTTAGAAAAAACAAAGGGTTTTCCATAAAGAAGGGGATTGATTCTGACTACTGCAAAATAAAATGGGGAAATACTTTTGCTTTTAAAAACTTTTTCTCTTACTGCTATTTCTTTCTTCATAGCTCTGCATGAAAGGGGATTAAATGCATTTTATTTTTTTTGAGAGGGGTAGGTCTGTCCCATGAGATAGGGGATATGGGGGGTGTATGTTATCTTTTTTGTGATTAAATATTTGGGGTTGTAGTGTTTTAAGGTGTAAGCTCTTTGGGGGTGGGTGGAAGTATGATAGGGCTTCTGACATAAGGCTAGGGCTGTCCCTTTAGAGATGGGTGGGCGGAGGGGCTTGCATAGCATGGTCTTATTCTACATTTGGTGGGTTTTCACTTTCATCTTGCATGCTTTGTCCTAACCACCTTTGGCTAAGGCATGTGGTTTATCTTAAGATCTTTTAAAAATGTTAGAAGGGTGCTAATGTGGGCTGCCTATTTTTAAATGATGATAGTTAGGGGTCAGGTTTCTTTAGCTAGTGTGATTTGTGGTTAGGACTAGGAGTGCGAGTTAGCTGGCTCTTACTTTCAAGGTCTGTCCTTTTTTTTAAATCAACATAAACAAATTGGCTAAAGGTTACCAGAAAAACACAAATCTCAACAAGAAACAGTAACCAAATTAGAAATTAGACCAGCAGTTTAATACAGCACATATGCAAAAATAACAAAATATTCACAGTAGCACAATATAGAAGCTAACTGAACACACAACAGATGCCTGGAAAGTAATAAATGAAAACTAGGTGGAAGTCCATAAGCCAGGGAAAAACAAAGTTCCTTCTTCTACTACCTTTTTCTTCTTCTCTTTTTCCTCCTCTCCAACATTTCACAGCTTCTTCAGGAAGCTGAGGTAAAACAAAAATAGACTAGCTCCAGCAGTGTCAAGCATAGCAAAGAATCTGCATAAGGAGGAAATATACAAGTTTCCAACAACAAACAACAGCTTTTTAAAATTACCTTAATGCTCCCACTTTAGAATAATCTTATAATTATAATGTATTTTTAAACATAAACCCATAATTAAATCCATAACTTCAGTAGGAAGAAATAATCCCATCTATTAATTTTTTAAAAAATAATTAGCATCTTTCATATCATTAATCTTTTATAGTAGCTAACCACTCTTATTTAAATTTCAACAAATGCCATGATATACAAATCCTAAATTCTTCTAACTACAACTTAAAGCTGTACCAGAGTTGATTAAAGATGCTTCCCAAGCCCTAAACAACAAGGAAATAAGACACCTTACCCAATGACTTGTTGAAGTGTAAACTTCCTTCCTTCCTGCTTTCTTTTAGAAATTACCTACTACAAATAATATTACCACAACTTTAGTTAGAAGTAAACTAGACTGAAAATGGGTATTGTAAATGTTGTTATAAAAATATTAACCTTTTTCCTCAGAAAAATTGTCCCCTTGGTTCTGAACCTAATAAAGCAACCAGTTCCAGAGTTTTTACCAGACCATCAGGGCTCCTAACAGCAAAGAAAATGAATTACCCTTCCCTTCAAAGGTTGGAATATATACTCTCCCTCACACAATGCCCTCAGCTGTGAGGCTAAGATAAAACACTTTCAGACAAAACCTTTCCTTATCCCAAATGGAAGGTAATAGAAGGTACAAGCTCCTGCATTAACCATGATTTCCCCATAAGATTTAAATCTCCAAATCCATCCAAAAACCAAACAATCCACCCCTATTTTTAATTCAAACAATACTATCAATAAGATCATTCAAACCCCTTGCTTGATTTGTATCCAGCATGGTAATCCAGAACCACTCTCTTCTTGCTAATAATTTAGGATCTGACGAGGGTGCTATCCTTTCAATTCCTCAAAAAGGAAAAGATATTGTAGAGTTGTGATATTGACAAAAATGGTCTACCATTGCAGCATTAGGCATTTTATATTTTAATTTACTCCTATGCTCTGTAATACAGACCCTTAAGCTCCTAGTTGTTTTGCCTATATACAATTTTAAGCAAGGACATTGTATTGCGTAAATAACCCAGGAGGTACTACAGTAAATAAAATCTCTTATATTAAAGTCAAGTCAATTTATTGCGTGGTTTTAAACCATTGCATAATTACTAGTACACATAAATCCATGCAAAGATAACACACAGCAGGCAATATCAGTAAATAGCCAACTGAACATAATATTAAACTACAAACAAAAAATAAGCAAATAAAACTAATCTAAAATTAAACACAAGGGGGAAGACACAATTTCATTCCTACATCCCGCAATCAGATATACAGAAAGGAGACAAATAAGGGAAAAGTCCCATCACTGGGCCTTTTATGCAATATCTGCCAAAGGGGGTTTGAATTCTAAAAAGTTCCTCCTATCATTGGCCATCTGACTAATAAAGGCTGCCATAGCCTCAATAACCTGGAGCTCCGAGTTATTTAACAAAGAATTCAAAAGAAATACTTCAGAGCAGCCTGAGTACTTGTTCAGATGCCAGACTAGAAATTTCTTCCTAGCCTTATCGTATAAATGGCAACTCAAAATCATATGCCCCACAGTTTCTGCTGTAATCTGATCAACAGGGTAGAGACGTTCAGAAAGGGAACACCCTGAAACCGGCCCTCAAGGACTTGCGAGGGGACGGCATTGACTGACACGAAACAGCAACTGCTTAGCCCTTATCGAGATAGAGGTTAAAAGATAAATCGCCATGCACCCCTGATCAGGAATCCAATCCACATAAGCCTTGAGATGCGGGGAGGCATTAATTTTCCCTATCTCTGATTGTCTATGTATATCCCTTATTCTAGTAAGAACCTCTGTTCTAACAGCATCAGATGGTTTATGGGACAAATATTCCCTAGAAACCCCCATCTCCGACAGATGCGCCTCCCAAGCCACTTGCAAGGGCTGACAAAAGAGTCTCTGGTAACCTCTCTCAAAAGTGCTGAGCATTGAGCAGAAAAAAGCCTACACCAGAACTTGGCCGCAGCCTCCTAGGCTACTAGTTGCCATGCATCCTGGCCAAGTTCCAGTCAGAAAGCAGCATGTGGAACAGACTTGGGGTCACCCAGGAGTTTCACTAAGAACTTTGCCTGAACTGAGTTCAAATCCTGTGAAGAAGAGAGGGCCCACAGCTCAGCCCCATAGAGCAACTGGGCCCTCACCTTGCTATTGAAAACCTGAAGGGCAAGATGAATAGCATTCCTCCCTTGACACATGAACAAGTCAAGAATTGCCTGTGACGGGACTCTGACCGCTGTCAGGGCCCGATTTAAATGGTCCCTCCAGTTGCCTGATTTGTGGAAATAGAGGCCAAGGTAACAAAAGGAAGACCTCTTGCACCTGATGGCCACCTATGTCCCATTCGTACGATCTAAGTTTTTTGCTAGTAAACACCATCACCTTAGATTTGTTATAATTTAGAGAAAGGTGGTTCTCTGTGCAAAAAATAGCAAAAGCATTAAGCTGTCTTCTAAGGTCTACTCTGGTCTGTGACAGCAGCACGATGTCATCAGCATATGCCAGACAACCCACAGCCCGAGAGCCCAACCTCAGTGGAAAAAACTGGGAATCTGCCATCCGGGGGGATGACGTCATTGATATAAAAGTTGAACAAAGTCGGGGCCAGAACACAGCCCTGCCTCACACCCCTATGGGTGTCCATTGGGGCCGTGACATGCCCCTGATTGTCAACCTTCACAATCAGCAAGGAGTTATCATGGAGGGAACAAATTAATGCCACAAGCCTTCTGTCGACAGAGGATCTCTGAAATTTCTCCCAGAGAATACCCCCGTCGACAGTATCAAATGTGGACCTGAGATCCAAGAACACCGCAAAAGAGACTTTGTTCCGGGCCCTATACTTAGACTGCAGGTATAACAGAATGAAACACTGCTCCAGGGTAGATTGACCACTCTGGAACCCAGCCTGTTCCACGGCCAACGCCTTGGACTCAATCATCCACTCCACAAGCCTACCCAGAAGATATTTTGAGTAAATCTTTCCCACCACTGAGAGCAAGCTTATGGGTCATTAATAGCAAGGTCGGACTTGAGGCCCTTTTTGTAAATGGGAATTATTACTGCCTTACCCCACTCATCGGGAATTATGCCAGAACTATTAATTGCAGTAAACAGTACTGCGAGTAAAGGGATCCACCACACCTTATACCTTTAATAAATTCAATGTGGATCCGATCAGGCCCAGGCGCCTTCCCATTCCTAAAACTTCTTATGTTGTAAAAATTACCCTTACTGTCCCTAAAGTCTTTTAATTTTTAAACTAAAAGAACAATTAACGCATTGGCCACACTGATAATTACCAACTAAAGGTTGCAGTCCTAATGTGACTTGTTTTTGTACAGGTACATACATTTTTGCTCTTACTAAAAAAAATCCCCAATATTTTTCACCCTTTTATAGGAAAACATTGGTAATGTCTCACACCCGTTAATGTGGTCCACAATATTCCAATATTTTTAAACAATATTCCTTACCCTATAACTGAAATTATTAAATGTGGTTACAAATGTCATTCTCTCCATTGTGGGTTTCTTATCCTTATCTCTGGGTATAGAGATAATCTTCTTTAAATTTCTGTCTAATAGATATTTTTTTGATAATTCCTAGCAACAAACATTTTATTCAATTCATACGCTTCTTGTATTTTTACAAGATTGTGTAGAGTTATTTCTTTTTAACCTCCTAAATTGATCTTTGGGAATGCTGTCTATTAAATGCTTAGGATGATGGTTGTTGTAATGTAAATAAAGATTCTTATCTGTTGGTTTTACATATGTATTAGTAGTGATATTCTTCTCTACGTCTAATTTAATCCAAAGGTCTAAAAGTTAATTTTCGAATTATCATATTGTTTCTGGTTA
The DNA here is from genome assembly GCA_003113815.1 of Sphenodon punctatus. Classification (NCBI taxonomy): domain Eukaryota; kingdom Metazoa; phylum Chordata; class Lepidosauria; order Sphenodontia; family Sphenodontidae; genus Sphenodon; species Sphenodon punctatus. The sequence goes on from QEPC01005133.1 coordinate 80,690, forward strand.
TGTGGGTATGACGTCATGCACATGCAAATTAAGCCCCACCCACCTCATCAATATTCACGCGTAAGCCCCGCCTACTTAATTGGTATTCAACCCCTTTACTACTCACATCCAAGAACCAAAAAGGGAGCAAATAAGAACTAACTGCAGGCTACATTTGGCCCCCAGGTGTGAGGTTTCCCACCCTTAAGCTATAGTCGCTAGCCATCCTGAGCATACATTCCCTTAAGCACTCTCACATTCAACTTGTCAAGTCAAGAAGTGAGAAGATTACACCACGCATGTAAGATTTCCAAACACTGCCTAAGCAAGAAGACAAGGAGAGAATACTTCTACAGGAGGAGCGTGACCCATGGAGGAAAGTGACCATGGAGGAGTAGACAAAAGAAATGAGCTAGTAAGAGAGAGAGAGAGAGAGAGAGAGTGCTGAGGAACAGGTTTTCTGTTTTAGGGAATGAAGAAGAGACACAGATAGAAGTTGGAGCTGTGAAGAAAAAGGAAGGAAGGAAGCTGGTCCTAGCAGAAGAAAGGAAGAAATGACAGAGCAAGTCAAGAATAGGAGTTAAAGGAAGAATGAAAGTTCTACAACTACAAGGCTAAAGAGGAAGGAGGAGATGGGAAGAAACCTCAGAGTGGTTTCAGACATTGCACCAGGCTCGTGGATTTAAATAGTCTGACATTAGAAAAGTCGCACAAGCGGTATTTAGATGCACCACTGCCATTGAAAACTGTGGCTCACGCATTCCTTTGAATCCACATTGGTAAAACCTAGGGCATTTTTAGATGTGACATCTAATGCAGATTAGAGAAATCTAATGTGCATTTAAGGTGGAATTTTCAAGGTGTAAAATCGGTTTCACAAAATAGAAACGGTTTCACAAACTTATGGACTAAAATGTGTTTTAACGTTTAAACAGTTAATGCAGATTTAAATCGTGCTTTAATCTGTATTTCTGCTCATGAAAACATTAAAAGCGGTTTACTTTAAATATGGATTAATTCTAAATTCACGATAACACACGTCTAAACATTAAATCTGGAATAAAATAAGAACCATTTCAATGTGCGATAAACACTAATCCGCAATATTTGGTGCTCATCTAAAATGCCCCTAAATATTGGGGTTTTACCAATACAGATTCAAAGGAATGCGCAATCCACAATTTTCAATAGTGGCGGTGTGTCTAACACACCACCCATGCAACTTTTCTAATGGCAGATTATTTAAATCCACGAGCACAGTGCAACATCTGAAAGCACCCTAAGGTTCCTTCCTATTTCCTCCTCCCTGCAACCAGCATTGGAGTCTGTTGCTCCATGCATGGGAGATGGGTGAAGCACAGGAGCGCGCACGCACCTCTACCCACCGCGGGCACCATTCCCAGGGACACCCCCCACCGCACACCCACCGTGGGTGGCGTTGGCACAGGCGTTCTCCCCCCCCCCATGGCAGACATGTGCGGTGGAAGGGGCGCCCATGTGAAAAGGGCCTCTGATGTCACAGGCTGAGGAGGGGATACCCCTGGGCTCACCTGTGATGTCAAGAAGTACCCCAGTCTGGAGAACCCAATGGGGCTACTTAACAGTCAGACCGGCCTGCGTGAAGGGGGGTGGGGAGTGTTGCTAGTCTATGACTAACCTGAAAAGACTGTTTCTCTAGACCCAGATGTGAAGGAATGATTCAGGAGGGCCTTGAGATGGCCTAGTAGACAGCTGACCTACAGGAGAAGGTACTGGCACCTGGGAAGGGCAGAGACAGTGGTGTGGTTGGGGGATGTGTATAGAGGGGAGAGACTACTCCTCCCCCATCTCAAGCTTCTGCCGCAGAGCAAGGGCAACCCCCAGATTCCCCTCTCTGGGTGATAAGGAATTCTGGGACAAGGGAGAGAGGCCCTCATACAGTAATAACAAAAAGGAAAAAAAATACAAATCTCTTCAGCACCCACAAAAGGGGCACAGGACATCAAGAAAATACATAGTTAAGACATAGATTACTAATAAAACAGCATAAAGTGCCAGTTGGGCAACCAAAGGCTCCCAGTTCCTTAAAGCTTACAGATGACCAGGCTGTAGAAGGTAAATTCTTCCTTCCTGGAACACTCCAAATCCTGTAAGCAGTCAGAGAAGGTGCGTAAATAGCAGCCTCTTTATAGGCCTTCCCCACGCCTCTGGTGCAGCTGCTCTCTTCCTGTGCCAAGCTGAACTGACTAGAAAGTTCTAAGTGCAGTCAGCCTTTATTCTCGGCAAACATATAGGATACAAATACGCATGCAGTGCAACGCTTTTGAGCATCCCATAAGGAGCTAGCACATGACATTTCAGGTCCATTAGTTATGATATTTAATAAAGTAATTAATTTACAGATTCATTTGTTTATTTATTTAGATGTTGTGGCTAAGGTATTCGCGAGGATCTTGCTGGACAGATTGGAGCGCTGGGTAGAGGAGACTGTGCTCCTTGCTGAGGAGCAGGCTGGATTTAGGCCAGATAGGTCCATTTTGGACCACTGCTTTGTGCTCAATCACATCATAGCTAAATATGCCCTTTTGAGGAAAGGAGCAGTTTACACTCTTTTTGTTGATCTTAAAGCTGCGTTCAACAGCATACATAGAGCAATTCTTTGGCAGAAATTGTTGGAGTATAGCATCGACCCCCAGTTATTCTATTTGATCCGCATACTTTACTCAAACACCACACTTAGGATCCAGCTAAATCCCCAGGGGGATATGACAGGCCCAGTTCCCGTGACTAATGGCATCAAACAGGGGTGCGCTTTGGCCCCTCTGTTATTTATTTATCAATGACATAGTCGCCAAGCTAGACGGGCAGGAGGGACATCCTCCTTTAGTTAACGGCCACCCGATTTCCATCCTCTTGTATGTGGATGACATGGCCATCCTCTCGACTATGAGAATGGGCACAAGACGTCAACTTGTCAAAGTTAACAAATACTGTAAGGAAAATCACTTGGTCATCAATAGGGAGAAAACAAAGGTCATAGTCTTCTCCATAAGGAATAAGCAGCACGCCTGGATAATGGATTCTCTCCCTAGTGACCAGGTAATTTCTTTTAGATATCTGGGGATTAGGTTTAGGAATAATGGCAGTTGGCAGAGAACCACCTGGAAGCAGCAAAACTGAAGGGTGCCCAGACTGAATAGGGCTTACTTAAATTCTGGAGCAGTAAGGGTGGCAAGAAAATGAAGCCCTTACTCAAACTACTCGAGGGTAAACTGATCCCCCAGCTTCTGTTTGGAGCAGAAATTTGGGGCTTGGGTAGCCAGAATATTCTTGAGCCATTGCAGAACAAAATTCTGAGATCTGCATTAGGCATGCCCCGTGGCACCCCTATCGTTCCGATGAGAGCGGAGTGTGGGATTGCCCCTCTTGATGATAAAATTAGGATGGCCCACTTAAGATATTGGTTTAGGATATGCAACATGCCAAGCGATCATCTCCCCAGCCTCTGTCTGCTGGAACAAGAGAACATTCTGGCCTCCTATAGATGGCGCAACTCTATAGACCAAAATTTGGCTTTCTTGGGTTTCTCAAGACATAGCTTTTGAAATGCCACTCTAGCTCAGGCAAAGTCTCAAATCTGCCGCAGGATTAGTGATATCAGAATACAACATGATAGCATTGCAGTCCGAGAGCAACGGATCTCCCTCTGGTATTCACAGTTAAAGGAGGGAGCCAGTTACGAGAACTACCTAACGGATAACAAGAACTTCAAAGTTAGAAGGGCTCTGTCCCTTGTGAGACTAAATATGATGCCCACCACGGTAGCTGAGGGTAGGTACAGGGGCATCCCGCCCGAGCTCAGATTCTGTTACTGTGGCCAAATGGCCATAGAAGATCTTCCACACTATCTCCTGCACTGTCCTAAGTCAGCTGCAATATGCAATGTTTTCTTTACCCCCTGGTTTGAGGGTTGGGACCACTGGGACCAGCAACGGAGGATTCAATACATCTTAGCCAACCAGGATAAGGCAGTCATGTGGCGTGCAGCTGTAGAGGTTTTTAAGTTGGAGATTTTCAGGAGGCAACAGTCTGAACTCTCCAACCTCAATTTGTGAAAGGTCGGAAGGCTATCTACCATGGAATATAAGCAGGGCTCCTGGGGGGAATCAGGACAAGAAGTTCTAGCTATGGACCGTCGGCAGAAGATGGGAGCTTACGGCAGAAGATGGGAGAACCAGCTGGGATTGGTGGCGGCAATTTCCACCCCCAGCCGGTACTCCTCAGGAAACTCCCCTCTGTTCCCCTCCAGTTTTGCAACAAAAAGAGAACACTTTTAAGCAACTCCATTGCCGACACTGGCAGGGGAGCTCCAGTTCTATCCTCCCGATGGCTAGTTAGAGCCCCAGGGGGGCAGCATTATACTATTCGCCTGAATTATTGGCCTAAATCTGCATTGTGGTATTTTCCAAGACCACACGGTCAGGCTGTAGTTGAGTTACTGAACTCGAAGCTGGAGCAAATGCAATAAATGGGGAGAGAGGGCTTGGGTTTTGGTCACCAAGGGGCTTCGGGCTCTACAGGGATCACTGGAGTGGGTTTTGGTTTGTGGTAATTCTGATTAATTCAGTATTGTGTTTTATCTCATCATGTGTATATTTGTTATGGCCAGCCGCCAAACAATAAAGATTGATTGATTGATTATTTATTTTACAATATTTCTATACCACCCCCTCCTGCCAAATGGCAGCCTGGGGCAGTGTACATCACATATAAAAACATCAAGTATAAAAATGAAAATACGTAATAAAATATCACAATAAAAGGGGTCTTGTAAAAAAAACACACACAACACCATTACCCTTAAAACAAAAAACCCCACCCACTACCCCACCCCCTCACCAAACACCTGGCACAACAGATGGTACCTTGTGAATGGAGAACAACAAATGTTGTACCTGTCTTTAAGAAAGGGAGTAGAAATGGCCCAGGTAACTATAGAACTGTTAGCCTAACCTCAGTGGTATGTAAGATGTTAGATAAGATACAAAGAGAGAGAATATTTCATGACATGGTAGCAAAGGGAAAACACGATGAAATGCAACTTGGTCTCACAAAGGGTAGATCATGCCAGACCAAGTGGATATCCTTTTTTTTGTTGCTGAAAAAAATAACTGGCTTTTTGGATTGAGGGAATGCAGTAGATTTAGTGGTATTTGGATTTTAGTAAGGCATTTGATACTGTGCCACATGATAAATTACTGCTTAAACTGGAAAAGATTGGAATTAACAAAACGATAGATGGGTATGAAGCTGGTTATTAATGGGAAGAAAACAGGATTGTGCTAGGAGGTGGCCTTTCTAGCTGGAGAGAGGTTGCTAGTGGAGTTCTTCAAGGATTTGTCTTGGGATCAGTTTTATTTAATATATTTATAACTGGCCTTGGTGAGGGAAGAAAGGGCATGCTAATGAAGTTTGTGGATGATAACAAGTTGGGAGGAATTGCTAATACAGAGGAGGCTCAGAAAAATCACACAGGATGAACTGGATGATCGCATGGATTGAAGTGTTAGGAATGGGATGAAATTTAATAGCACAAAGTGTAAGGATATGCATTTGGGGTTCAATAATAAGCATTTTAGTTACCAGCGAGGAACTCATCAGTTAGAAACAGAAGAGGAGAGGGACTTGGGGGGTTATAATTAGGGTGGCCATACCTCCCCTTTAAAAGAGGACACTTATGAAAAATACATGGTGCAGGGCTGCACTGGCACCATGTATTTTCCATACACATCCTATTTTAAAAGGGAGGTATTGCTACTCTAGTTATAATTGACCATAAAATGGCTATGAACCATCAATATGAAGCAGCTTTTTTTTTTTTTTTTTTTTTTTTTTTTAAAAAAGATTAAACAAAATGCTTCCCTGGGATGGATTAGGCAGGGTATTGCCAGTAGGGATAGGGAGGTATTGCTGCCTCTGATTAAGGCTCTGGTAAGACTGTATCTGGAGTACTGTGTTCAGTTCTGGTCACCAGTGTTCAAGAAGGATGAACTTAAACTGGAACAAGTGCAACAAAGACCTACCCCAGGATGATCAGAGGGATGGAGGGCTTACCCTGTGAGATGAGGCTGAAGGAGCTTGGCTTATTTAGCCTATCAAAAAGGCAGCTGAGGGGAGAAATTATTACATGTATATCTGTACATATATATACACAAATATATATAAGATAATAAATTTATTGATTCAACCAACGTCATATCAGTTATATACAAATATATAGGAGTTAACAGTAGAAGGGAAAGATTTCTTCAAACTAAAGGTGACCGGGGCAGTTGTGGGAGCAAAGAATCTGAATGGCTTTAAAATGGAGTTGAATAAACGTATCCCAAAAAACAAAAAAACAAACAAAACCTTTGTCTTGACCATTGGTCTTTACAATAGAAAATTAGAACATACAATAAAATAAAATGTCAAAACAGAGGACATGATTTTTCATAGCCAGAGCCCAATTCTGCCAGTACATTTAAAGTAATTAGTCAGTTGGTAATTTCCTTAGAAGTTTCAATAGCTTTACGAGACCGATGTACCATTAGAGCGTGTGCAAAATGTGTAATTTTCATAACAATCTTGAGGGTTCACTAATAGATACAACAATAAACGTATCTAGAGGAGCAACAGGTACTAAAATTAGTACCCATGGGTAATGTCTGCATTTTTGGGGACCCCATTGGGCACTGGTGGGCTGAGGACCAATCGGGTGCTCAGTGCCCCAAAATGTGAGCATTACTCAGAGAAAGTGACAAGCCCAGTGGTTCCAGCTAGGGCGTCTCAGTTTCAAAGGCTGACCAGTGCTTCTCCCCCGTCACAGTACCTCTCAACTGGGGGTGGGCGGAGGAAAGCAATCTTTGAAAGTGACAGGATCCAGTCTGGACCACTTCAGCCCCACCAGGGTCCTGCTGGTTTCAAAGGCCAGCTGGCACTTCTCTCACCTCACCTGTGAGAGGTGCTCTAGAAGGTAACCTGCCTTTGAAAATGACAGGATCTAGCCTGTGTTGCTTTGGCCCTGCGAGGGGCCTGTCACTTTTAAAGGTCAGCTGGCATGATCGATTAGCCCACTGGGTCCCGTTTGGGCATTGGTGGTACCCAAATGAAGCCGGGTAGATTTGGGCACCCTAGATTCATCTTCCACCTCCCCACCCCGAATCTTCAGGTGCCCATTGCAGCTCTACTTATGACACACAGCTTGTGAGGGGGTTTTCTATTTGATGCTACAGGAGGAAACCCCCCACCTCCCCCGTCCCAAGAATACAAGTTGGTATTTTCCCCCCTTTCTTCCTGAAGCATCAAAGTTGTCTGCAGCTGGTGGTGGGACTGTCGGGGGATTCTGAAGCATGGGTACTCTATTTTTCTTTATTTTGTATTACAGCTGTCTGAAATTACAACTAAGCAACAAATAAGACACTAAAGTGGGAGGGACTAGAAAAATGAAAGAGAGATTTGGTCAAAATGGAGACTACAGGGCCTCAGAACGTTATTATTTAGCATTCCTAAAGTGATTTCAGTATTCACAGTGTTTTAGAATCCATATCTAGTTCACCCTCACCCCAAATTCTTGGTAGTTCATTATTTCTCTCATTTTGTAGATGGGGAACAGAGGCTGAAGGTGACCTGCCTAGTCAACTCAGTGAACCATGACCAAGATGGGATTTGAACCCCGACTCACAGGTCCAAGATCTTATCTTTCAGCTATACTGGGTCATTCTAGTGTTCCATAGGCAGAAACCCAGTGAAACCAAGGTACACCAATGCCAAAGGTACTCAGAATAGCAGGGAGTTATTTAGGTGCAAGATCCCCGGATGTTCATAGCTAGGAAAGCTGCCTCATCCTACAGGGAAATCAAGAAGCTCCCAGGGTCACCAGCGGTTCTTGCTTCCTTCCCAGCGCTGATCATGGTGGTAAGTCAGGCTCTGAGGACATGGGCATTGCCTCATCACTGGTAGTGGCTGGCTACCAACCATCTGAGGCCTCAGAGCATGGCCAACCATAGGTTGGGGCAATAGGGGCAGCTGACTTGGGCCCCACAGTTTGGAGGGTCCTTCAGGAAATGCTACTCCATTGCCATTGATCCTGAGGGGTTACTAGAGCCTTAATAACACTACCATCATCCCTGGGGGTGGGGAGACACCCCTGCTCCTAAGTTTTGTGGCAGTGGTGGCACTTCTGGGAGTCATGTTGGGTGGACTGCTGGACAAGCACCAGACTGCTAATTGTTAAAGCACCAAAGCTATGAAGGGCAGGGCCATGGGGGCTCTGAATTTTAGTTTTGATACAGTCCCCCCAAATTCTAAGGCTGGCCCTGCCTCTGAGAAAGGGAAAACAAAAGAACAGCGTACATCAGGCTAAAGAATCCCCGATTGGTAAGCTTTTGATACCATCTACCTCAGCTCTGCCATCCTCGGGTCTCTGGCTACATCTGTTGTTTACTTCATAATCCTTTTCAGGGTGCCATCTCTCTGCCCCACTTCATAGCATTCTAATGTACCATCCATCCCAGAAGACATTTATCAATGATTAATTGCCAGTGAGCCTTCTGCACTGAGAAGCCCCCTGCAGAATACAGATTGCCCCTTTGTCAGATTGTTAAGGGTAAACCCATTAATCTTGCGGTATTTTTTTCGAATTCCTTTTTCTGCTTCCAGTGAGGAAAGGATTTTGTATTCTTATGAGAATGAAGGAAAGACACCATTGTGCCACTGTTTGATGCTTACTATTAAGCTAAACAAATGATCTGTTTCATGTCCTGACCCTTGGAACAGCCACTGGATAGCTCAGCTTTAAGTAAATGCATGAGCTTCCCAAATGCCTGTTACTTCAGATGCATTTTCACCACAAGTTTACAGGAGGCTTTCTCCTCCAATATAAGGTTAATTCATGGCTACTCTCAGTAGGTGTGCTGAGTGGAGGGTGCAGGGAACAGTCTGGGCATGCTCAAATAAGAAGTGGCCATATTCCCTCCCTGTTAGTAATTTGGAAGCATGACAGTAAAGGGCAACAAGTGCTAATTGCAATGCACAAAAGGAGCTTGTCCTGAGTAGATTTGGGGCCTCCATGGCAGAGTTCATAGGCACATCCCCCCCCCCCGATTTTCAGATGCCCTATAAAACCCCTGTGCCCCCCTTTATCAACAGTTACCAGTCACCTATGGCTGAACCTCGAGTTCATGGTGGAGAAGGAACTCTGGAAGAATCTGTCAGGAAGGAAACAACTCTATCCTTAGTACATTTGGTCCCAGAACAACTGAGGTGTTTATTACTGTTTTGTCTGTGACACCAACAGAAGTCTTGAGAGAGTCCTGTGACCAGACCCTACTGGTCCCTTCAGGCTTGGGTTGTGGTGGGTGCACTCTTGGCCTAAGTCCCTCAGGCCAGGGAGTTGGATCAGGCTTCCCAGCAGCGGAAGGCATCACCAAGCACTCTGATGTCATGGTGCTCTATAAAGACCTGAGCCACTTCAGAAAGGGTCTGACGTACACCTTTTTTTGGCCCTGCCCCTTTCCCGACATATCCCAATGCTCTGTAAGGAGCAAGGCTCTTATGGCACCCTGTGGGGAACTGGGAAATGCTGGACAGTAGGGATGGGACTCCAAGGAAATTATTGGTTTCCGTTCTCATGACTTTCGGTTCTCCTATTGGTTTTGGTTCTATTGGTTTTGGGGTTTTTTCTATTGAAAGCAATGGGGAAGTTTTCCCATTGAAATCAATGGGGAACAAACCTTTCTGTTTTTGTGAAGAACAGACACAGAGTTTGTTTCTGTTTTTTTCCCATTGCAGTTATATTAGTTCAGTTTCTGTTCCCAACAAACAAACAAAAACAGGTTTGTTTCTGTTTCTTATTGAAGTCAATGGGGAACAAACCAAAATCCTGACCCTAAGAGACTAAGTCGGTTTCAGTTTCTGTTTTTTTAAAACAGTAAGAAGCAGCAGTTAATCAGGACAGGAGCCTTTGAGCTGTGACCTTCATATTATTAACATAACACCACATAGTTCCACCAACCCCACGATACGCAGTTGTCACTTTTTCTTTTAACTAGTAGTGCACACACACACACACACACACAGGCTGCCAGGGGACAGCCACCCCAACATACCATATGTCAGCCCCACAGTGCCAACATTCCACAACAGTGTCATCAATGTCAATTCCAGTGTGACCCCCAAATGGCCTCCATGCCAACCATAACCAATGCCAAGAGTGCACATTTCAGCAAGATACCACATATTCATAATAGCACTGTGCACACATTACAAGAAAGTTATACCACTGCCAGGGGACACCCACCATACCATATGTCATAGACCCACATTGCTAAGGTGCTAACAACATTGACAATGATGCCAAATCCAGTGTGACCCCCCCCCCAAACAACCCCCATATTGCAATGCCAGCCAATGCCAAGAGTGCACATTACAACAAGATACGGCCACATAATAGCACACATTACAAACATAGAGACTACTGCCAGGAAATACCCACCATCATTGCCCCACATTGCCAATGCCTGTACCAACAACAGTGCGACCCCCAAAATGTCCCCCATATTGCAATGCCAAGAGTGTCAATGCCAAATCCAGTGTGGCCCTCACCAGAAATGACACCCAAGTCATGCTGCTACAAATACTAAGACAGCGTCAATCCCAAATCCACCATGCCAAAAGGTGCCATGCCAATCCAGTGAGACTCCCAAAGAAACAAATCATAGCTCCAGCCACAGAGAGACTACTGACTACAGAAGCTCAGCACAAACCCAGTAAAGCCAGAAATCCCTAATGTGTCTTGAAGTTCACTTGTGCGTGGGGAATATTGCATTCTTCTGTTGCTGTTGAGGGCCATCGCTGTTGAGGCCCCACTGCTGGGGTTTTGGAAATGCATTGGGTTGGGGGGGGTGGAATATTGCATTTGGTTGTTGCTGGAAGCAACCCTCCCCTTTCTCCTCTATCCTAATCTTCTCTTCCCTTTCATTTCTTCTGATTCGGCTTGTCGCAGGACAGGAAGGTAACTCAGCCCTCCAAGCCAGAAGAAAGGCTTGTCCCAAATCTCAGATAGTTGTTGGTCCCACACATATTGGAGGACAAGGACATACCCTGAACATGATATTTTGCATTGACCTTGAGGCAGGGGATCAGTTAGTGGGGGAGGTGTCAGCAGTGCCCTTGTCATGGACGGATCATTATCTCCTCCGGGCTGGTATCCTGGAGCACGTCAGCCTCCAGGAGGGTGCAGAGTCATTTCGGTTGGTTTGTCACCGGAGGCTTATGGAACCCAAGAGGTGCCAGAATGCTCTGGGGGATGTTCCCTCTGATTTTGATGGCTGTTCATTTGATGGCTGTTCACTCAATGACCTCGTGACCCTTTGGAACTGAGTGTTGACAGAGGCCATTGACTGTACGGCTCCCAGGCGCCTGCTTCTAAATTGCTGACAATGCAGATCTCTGTGGTATATGCAGGAGCTGCGGTGGATGAAGCGGGAAGGGTGGCAGTTAGCGACATAACCAAACTATGTATCTAAGCTGTGGCGGTGCAGGCAGCAAAGAAGGCTTTCTTTGCTGTCCTCATTGTGTCCGCTAAGTCCTGTCTGGCTGAGCTTTTCTGGGTGGTGAAGGGTCTGGTTGGTCTGGTCTCCCTTTGCCTGGATTCGGAGTCATCTAATGCTCACTGACTTCTTTGTTGACTTTTTTGCAGCTAAAATTGCTCAAATCCACCACGGTTTCGACGCTGCACTTTTAACAGTGCATGAAACACAGGCAGTTAAAGCCCCATCTTGTCCTGTTTATGGGATGAATTTCAATGTGTGGCACCCTCTGATGCGGGGGATGTTCTCGGGAGTTATTGAGCCACATTGTGAATTAGATCGATGCCTGTCCTGACTGGTTAAAGCCAGCTGGGAGACTTTAGGGCCGTTGCTGGCTGGGATAATCAGTGCCTCCCTTAGGGCGGGAGGGAGGGAGGGGTGTCGGACTGATTCAAGAAGGTGTGGTGTGGCCCCTGCTCAAAAAACCATCATTAGATGTTGATGCCCTGGCCAGTTACCAGTCGGTCTCTAACCTCCCCTTTCTAGGGAAGGTTATTGAATGGGTGGTGGCTCGTCAGCTTCAGGAGCATCTGGACCGAATCAGTTTCCTGGATCCCTTGCAGTCTGGATTTCATCCAGGCTATGGCACTGAGACTGTGCTTGTGGCCTTGGTTAATGACCTCTACTGAGAGCTGGACCAGGGTCATTCGACCCTGTTGATCCTACTAGCTCTCTCAGCTGCATTTGATACAGTTGATCATGAGTTTGTTGGGGAGTCAGTTGCGGAACCGGGCCGGAGTGGGCGGGACTGCTCTTTTCTGGCTGGGAGAACTCAGCGTGTGGTACAGAACGATCGTTCATCCTCTCCCCGGGGCCTCACGTGTGGAGTCCCGCAAGGTTCCATGTTATCCCCTCTCCTGTTCAACGTGTATATGCAGCCTTTGGGGGAGGTAGTCGGAGGGTTTGGTGTAAGGTGTGATCTATATGCTGCTGACACCCAACTATCTCCTTTTTTCATCAGACCCAGGCCCAGCAGTCTCAGTGATTACCTGATGTTTGAGAGCGGTGGGGGACTGGATGATGGTGAGCCACTTGAAGTTGAATCCCGACAAGATGGAGGTGATGGTTGTGGGGAAAACTGGAGGAGTGATGGTCCCCCATCATTGATGGGGTCAGTCTCCCCTGGTATCTCAGGTCCGTAGTCTGGGGGTGCTCCTAGATCCACAGCTCCGCCTGGATGCTCAGCTGACGGCTGTGGCAAAGGATGCATTTTGCCAATTACAACAGGCATGATAGTTTAGGCCATATGTCTCGGACTCAGACCTTGCCACCATCATCCATGTTTTTATTACCTCGAGACTGAACTACTGTAATGCGCTCTTCGTGGGGCTACCCTGGGTGATGGTCGGGAGACTGTAGCTGGTGCAGAACGTGGCGGCCCATCTCCTTAGGGGGATGAGTCATCGCAAGCACATTACTCTGGTGCTCAGTTCTCTGCACTGGCTGCCGATAGTCTTCTGGGTCCAATTCAAGGTGTTGTTTTTGACCTTTAAAGCCCTAAATGGCCTGGGCCCCACTTATCTGCAGAATCGCCTCACCCTCCGGATCGGCCTCTGTGGTCGGCCAAGGGTGCCCTCCTTGAGGTTCCGTGGGTCTCGACCATGAGGAGGGTGTTCTCGGTGGCCACTCCGTGACTGTGGAACTCCCTCCCATTGGAGGTCCGCCTGGCCGTAGACCTCCCCTCTTTCCGTAGATGGTGTAAGGCCTGGCTGTTCCACCAGGCCTTTGCCGAAGGAGATGGGATAGGTGGGTATTTTTATTGGTTTTACTGTTGGGTTATTTTAAATGTTAAATTCTACAATATTAATTGTTTTTAAATGTTGTTAGCCGCCCCAAGATGCTGTGCATGAGGGGGCAGCATAAAAATATGAAAAACAAACATTTCACTGTGGAAATCTGCAGACTTCAGAACTCCACTGGAGCCTGAAATCCCACTGCATCTGGAGGTGAAGTGGTGGCGGGGATATAGCTTTCTGTTGCTGTAGAGATCAGTCGCTGTTATTGAGGTCTCATGGCTGGGATTCTGGCAGCCGCCAAACGCAGTGGGATATCAAACCAAAGTAGTCTGGCCTCTACAGACCCATTGTAGGCTGAAGTCCCACCCCTTCTGGAGTTGCAGTGGTGGTGGGAATACTGCAGTCTGTTGCAGGTGAGGTCAGTTGCTGCTGATGAGGTCCCACAGCTGGGGTTCTGGAGGCCTCCAGACAGACACAGAAGGACTGCAGGTTGTGGAAATCTTCATATTTCAGAACCCCACTGGAGCCTGCAGTCCCACTGCGTCTAGAGTTGCAGTCGTGGTGGGGAAGGATATTGCATTCTGTTGCTGTCGAGGTCAGTTGCTGTTGTTGAGGACTCATGGCTGGGGTTCCTGAGGGCTCCAGATGCAGACACTTCATACTTCAGGGAGTTTCCAGAAGTCTTGTTTTTGTGAGCGAGGAATTGGAAGAGCTGTTACAAATCAGTGTGACATTGGAGGATGTTCTAGGACAAATTGACAAACAGAATACTAACAAGTCACCAGGGCCAGATGGCATTCACCCCAGAGTTTTGAAGGAACTCAAATATGAAATCGCAGACCTACTGTTTGTAATTTGTAACCTGTCACTAAAATCTGCCACTATTCCCGAGGACTGGAGGGTGACAAATGTAACCCTGATATTTAAAAGGGGATCCAGAGATGATCCTGGAAACTGCAGACCAGTAAGCTTGATGTCTGTGCTGGGCAAAATGGTCGAAATCATCATTAAGGACAGAATTACAGGGCATGTTGACAAACATGGCTTAATGGAGAAAAGTCAACATGGATTTAGTAAAGGTAAGTCATGCCTCACTAACCTGTTGGAATTCTTTGAGGGTGTAAATAAGGATGTGGACAAGGGAGACCCAGTAGATATAGTGTACCTGGATTTCCAGAAAGCATTTGATAAGGTCCCTCATGAGAGACTCTTGAGAAAATTAAAAAGTCATGGGATAGGAGGTAGTGTCTTACTATGGATCAGAAACTGGTTAAAAGATAGAAAGCAAAGGGTAGGACTAAATGGTCAGTTTTCACAATGGAGAGATGTAAAAAGTGGTGTGCCTCAGGGATCTGTATTGGGACCGGTGCTGTTTAATGTATTCATTAATGATTTGGAAAAGGGTGTTAAGAGTGAGGTGATCAAATTTGCAGACGACACCAAGTTATTCAAGGTAGTTAAAACACGAGCAGACTGTGAGGAACTGCAACAGGATCTTACGACACTGGGTGCCTGGGCATCTAAATGGCAAATGAGATTTAATGTGGACAAGTGCAAAGTGATGCACGTAGGGAAAAATAATCCAAACTATGCGTACACAATGCTGGGTACTAAGCTAGGAGTTACCACTCAGGAAAAGGATCTGGGGGTGGTTGTGGACAATACAATGAAATCCACAGCGCAGTGCGCAGCAGCAGTCAAAAAAGCAAACAGAATGTTAGGAATTATTCGGAAGGGGATAGAGAATAAAACTGAGGATGTCATAATGCCTCTATACAAATCAATGGTGCGACCGCACCTCGAATATTGTGTGCAGTTCTGGTCGCCCCATCTCAAAAAAGACATAGCTGAACTAGAAAAGGTACAGAGAAGGGCAACAAAAATGATCAAGGGCATGGAAGGGCTCCCGTATGAGGAGAGGCTTGGTAGGTTGGGGCTCTTCAGTTTGGAGAAGAGACGACTGAGAGGAGATATGATAGAGGTCTATAAAATCATGAGTGGTGTGGAACTAATAAACAAGGAGCAGTTATTTACCCTCTCAGCTAGTACTAGAACTAGGGGACACTCCATGAAACTCATGGGTGGCAAGTTTAAAACAAATAAAAGAAAATATTTTTTCACTCAGCATATAATTGGGTTGTGGAATCTACTGCCAGAGGCTGTGGTAAGAGCCAGTACTATAGCTGAGTTTAACAGAGGTTTGGACAAGTTTCTGGAAGATAGATCCTAGCAGCTGTTAGCCAGACAGGATAGGGAACATGATGGGAGCTGGGGGAAAACAACAGGGAATGGATCCCCATTGTGACCTGTTGGGTGCTTCTCCCAAGCCACCATGATTGGCCACTATTGGAGACAGGATGCTGGGCTAGATGGACCATTGGTCTGACTCAGTATGGCACTTCTTATGTTCTTAAGCCCAGTCTCACGGAAGTGTGAAGCCAAACTGTGTCTTCAGGCTCCTAGGGAATATTGCATTCTGTTGCTGTTGTTGAGGCCAGATCTACTTGATGTCCCACAGCTGGGGTTGTGAAGACCTCCAGACACAGTGGGACTTCAGTCTTGAGTGAGACTCTAAAAGCAAAGCAACTGGAGACTGAGGCACTAGTGTGTCTAGAGGAACAGTGGTGGAGGGGATAATGCATTTGATTGCTGTTGAGGTTGGGGGGTGGGAATTCAAGGTGGGTGGTTAGGGTCCAGCATGACCCATCAGTTGGCTGAGGGGGGCCGGGCTGGAGTTTAAGGGGTGAGGAAGAGCGAGGCTTGGGGCCCACCCCTGCCTCCAAGGAGAGGTTCCATCCTACTGCCCTCTGTACCTCTTCTTGGGAACAGGGGTGGGATCCTTCAACAGAAGAACTGCACAGAAAAGCATGGGGGGCCAGGGGGAATTCGAGACTGGTGGTTAGGGTCCAGCATGACCCATCGGATGGCTCATGGGGCCTAGGCTGGGGTTTAGGGGTGAGAGGAAGAGCGAGAATGTGGGCCCGCCCCTGCCCCCTAGAAGAGGTTCCACCCTCCCAGTGTCTCTTCTTGGAGGCAGGGGTCGGTTAAACAGAAAAACTGCACCGCTCACAAAAAGGGGGGAGGGAGTTTGAGGCAAGAGGCCGCCAGACCCCATGAAGAGGGAGTCGTACACTTATGTCTTCTTGGGGTGGGCAGGAGGACATTTTAGAAAGTGAGTGGGTTGTCCCCTGCTATCACAGGGTTTATTGGGGTTTAGAGGGTGGGGGTGGTGAGGGAGAGTGAGGCTCTGGGTCTGCCCCTGCCCCCAAGGAGAGATTCAATCCTCCCAATGCTCTCTATACCAATTTCTAGGGGCAGGGGCGGGCCCTGTTTGGTCTGGATCCAGCGTGGGCTGGAGCAGCAGCCTTGCTCCTTGTGAGGGAGAAGGGGGTGCCCAAGGAGAATGGGCATGGGGGTGCCCATCTGGGTC
Source organism: Sphenodon punctatus (assembly GCA_003113815.1). NCBI lineage: Eukaryota > Metazoa > Chordata > Lepidosauria > Sphenodontia > Sphenodontidae > Sphenodon > Sphenodon punctatus. The sequence goes on from QEPC01005133.1 coordinate 97,444, forward strand.
TACTCCTGCTCTCAAGAGGATTTTCCACCCTCTCACTGGATGGAACTCTTCTTGGGGGCAGGGTCGGTGAGGGAGAAGGAGGGGTAGTGTGGGGGTGCCCAGGTGGTCCACCAAAATGACCTTGGGGTTCTATAGGAACCCCAAGAGGGCCCAGAGGGCCCCAATAAGAGGTTCCAGAGGAACCCGCTAGGGTTCCAACACAGTAACCCCAGAAGTGGGGCAGTAGAAGACTCCCCCACTAAAAGAGCTCCTAAAAAGACCTCCTTACCCTTCCTGAAGAGGGTGAACAAGGAGGGAATCCTCTCTCCCTGGCACCAAACTGGAGGCTGATATTGCAGCTACCGGAAACTGCACACACAGAAAAGCATAGGGGTGGGGTTGTAGGTGTGGGGCCACCCAACCCCATGAAGAGGACAGTGGTGTAAGCCTTCTCAGGGTGGGGAGGAGAGTTTAAAAAGTGATGGGGAAAATTTTAAAAAGGAAGGAAGTAGTACTATCATGTACTACTTTTCCCTGGTGGAGTGGTTGGACTGGGAAAATTTTTGCCAGCTGGAATTGTAGCGCAAACCAAGGGATGGTGCTGCTGCCTCATTACCCACCACTGCTGACATAGTTGCATGACTAGCTCTTAGCTGGCATAACTAGCAGCTGAAATTGTCCACATCACGTCAGGATGGACAGAGGTGCAGGGGACATAAGGCAGTCAGCCAGACGCACTATTCTGGGGTGGGTTTTCATTATCAGTCCCCCACACACAAACATCAACGGTTTTGTCCTCCACGAACCCCAGGAGTGGCAAGTTAGTCTTCCAGAAGACCAACTGCTCAACTGTCTGCAGGTCCACGTGTGAACGATGGGGGCCAACAGTGTCACCAGCCACACTGAATATATGCTATGATGGTATGCTCGTGGGAGGACAGAAGACGTACTGCATGGCCACCTTTGCAAGTGGAGGCCACACCTTCATTTTCTGGGCCCAGTAGGCCAAGGGATCTGAGTCAGCAGGGGAGGGAGGCTCTGCCAGATATGTCTGACACGCAAGTGTCGGCCATATCATGGCAATCTAGAACCTGCGACCTGCCCGCTGTTGACTCCTCCACAAAGTCAACTAGGTCAGAAGAAGACCAAAGGCTACAGGAGGGCTCCCTTGCATCCCCTGTAGAAACAGAAGTTGCTACTGGCAGTGGGGCAGCTGCTCTGGACACTTCTGTCACACCTCTTCAATGAGGCAAGCCCTGAAGCCATCAAAAGATACGCCATCTTGAGAGATGGTGCTCGACACATGAGTGTAGCAGCATGGCAAGGGTGACTCTCCTAAAGGCAGCCAAACTGCTGTCGAAGATTGCCATCCAGCGTCCTCACCACCACCTGCACACTCCCACTAGGTCAGAGCAGGACTTCCTTCGGAGACGTCACAGCAGGATCTTGAACAGCAGGATCACCTGGCTTGGGGTGGAACACTCTCCACTCAGATCAACGGCGGCCATGTGAAAAGGCTGCAAGACCTGCTCCATGACTGTCCAGTCCTCAACAGACAGTGGTGTTGCTCCAATGCTGACCAATAGGCAAAGGGCAAGCAGCACCTCCTTCTGCTCCTGGAGCCGTCACAGCATCAGAAAGCTGGAGTTCCACCTTGTGGGCACATCCTGTACCAGCCGGTGAAGCGGGAAGCCAAACTCCTGCTGCTTCTCTCACAGCGCCCGGTTGGCCAAAACGGACCAATGGAAGTATTCAGTGATCTTCCTGGCCACTTCAATGAGGCCTGCCAAGCCCTCGGTTCTATCCAAGGCACCCTGAACTACAAGGTTCAGGGGGTGCAAGCTGTAGTGAACGTTGACGTAGTGAACGTTGAGCTGTAGTGAACGCCGACGTAGTCACCACAATTGATGGCTCCGGTCATGTTCGGGCCATTATCAATCTCCATGCTTGACCCTGGCTGCCAGACTCACCCTTCCAGCATGTCGTCGATCGAGTGGAGGATATTTACTGACGTGTGTCTTTTGTCAAGCACTTGGGCATGCAACAATGCCCACTGATGGTCTCCGTGAAACATTGTCCCTGCCCCCCAGTGCTGCTGCTACTGCCTGCTGCTGTGCAGGTGACAGGGACTGGTGGCAAGTGCACCAGTGTGCGGTCAACGCCAGATAGGCATGGACCACACTTGTGCTGGTCCACAGGTCTGTGGTAAAGCGTACCACAGACCTCTCCACCCGGGAGAACTCCACAAGGAGTCAGTACTGCACCCTACCAAACAGTGTCGGGATAACCTTCGAGTGGGAGGGGGCCTTGTATCTGGGCTCTAGAAAACGCATCAGCTTTTTGAACCAGACATCCTCAACAATGCTGAATGGCCTCTTGTCCAGGGCAATCCAATTGCCCTGGTGATGACTACAGCACAGGGGTGGCTGGGTGCAAAAGGCTGCTTCTTTTGCCACACCTCAGTTACAGTGGGCTGGAACAAGGGAAGTGTCCAGGATCATGGTGGAGAGGGGTGATGGTGGTGGCCAGCACTCTCCTGCTGGGGCTAGGTGGTGGGGGTAGAGCCATTATGAGACAGCCCCAAGGTGTTGGTTACAGCAGGAGAGGAAGAGGGTTACTTCTTCAAATCTTTATCCGTACACTCTGCAACTGGTGCCACCCTACGCTGCCACTTCTCACAGCACACCATAAGATCCATAATGTTCCTGTGGTGCCATATCAAGTGGAGCATTAGACCACTGGTATAAAGGTTCCTGGGATCTTTCTCACCATGACTGATCTTGGCCCTACAGTGCACACACACTGCCTTTGATCTATCACCCTCCAGAAGATCAAAACGAGACCACACCCAAGATGTGATCATCTTCATGCTTGTTCCAGGGAGGGTAGAACAAGCATGAGAACTGGTGGGCAACGTCACAACGACAGTGGTTGTGACAGTGGTGGTGGTAGCTGGCGCAGCAGGGTGCATGGGTGTGGAGGTGGGGGACTGAGCTGGCGTGCTAGGGTGCATGTTGGCAGGGGGAGATGGTGGGGAAGAAAGCGCTGTCTCGTTGGTTTTGGTAGAGGAAGGGGCATGGGGAGCAGGTGTGCTAGAGTGCGTGAGGGAGAGAGCTTGCGTAAAGGTGAGCTTTGTGCTTGCAGCAGCAGCAGCAGCAGAGGTGGTAGCCATCAGAAGCACTGCTCCAGCAGAGGAAGAAGGAGCCCCCTTCTTCTTCCACGAAGTCAGCACCATGGAGGATTCCTCCTCTTCTTTGACTTCACCATGCATCCAGATCAGGTAGACTGTGGCGCGGATGAGCCTGGTGTGTGGGAGGTGGAGGCCACAGGTGGCCTGACCTCGGGTCTCTCTCAGCCAGAGGGAGTGGGCTGCCGATGGAGTGGCTTGCCTCTTCCGACACTCCCACTCATGGTTGATCTTTCCTTTCCACTGCCACTCATACTTCTATGACTTAAAAACAACAGTAGAAAAATGAGAGGACCACCGGCAACAGAGGGTGTGTTCGTGGTGGGGGTGCCGTGTGCGGTGGGGGTGCTGCAGGGTTTTGTGTAGAGTTGGGGTGTTGTGGGACAAGGGTGTGGTGTGTGGGTGCTGTGTGGGGTTGGGGTGCTGTGGGTAAGGGTGCTGTAGTGTGTGGTGGGGTTGGGCTGTTGTGGGGTGGGGGTGCTGTGGGGTACTGTGGGTGAGGGTGTTTGAGGTTGGGGTACTGTGGGGTAGGGGTGCTCTAGGGTATGGGAGTAGGGGAGGGAGGGTAGAGGAAGGTAGTGGGGAGTAGAGGGGAGGGGGTGTTCTAGGGTAGGCAACTGGGGATGGGGGTGCTGTGGGTGGTTTGGACGCTGTGTGTGTGGGGGCTCTAGGGGAGTAGGGGAGGGAGTAGAGGGGAGGGGGTGCAGTAGGGTAGGGGTGCTGCACAGGGTGGGGGTGTGGGGTGCTGCGAGTAGGGTGGGGTACTCTAGGGTAGGGGAGTGTGGAATAGGAGAGGGAGTAGATGAGAAGGGATGCTCTAGGGTATGGGAGTGGGGAGTAGGGGAGTAGAGGGGAGGGGGTGTTTTAGGGTAGGCAACTGGAGTGAGGGTGCTGTGAGGGGTGTGATGAGTAGAGGGGAGGGGGTGCTCTAGGGTGTTTTGTAGGGTTGGGATGCTGTGGGAAGTGGAGGACTGTGGGGTGGTGTTACAGGACAGAGGTAGTACTTACCCAATGCTTGCCAACCAAACCACACGCGACGCAAAACCACACACTAGCCTCAAATGAAGAAAATCATGCTGTGAGTTGACTGCAAAGAACAGATAGAGGAAATTTTAATAGTGTGACCCCCCCCCAGAGAAACAAAATGCCACAGAAAGGGGGGTCCCCAGCCACAGAATGCATCACACCCAGAACCCCAAAACTAGTCTTCTTCAGTCACCCCTCAACAAGACATCTGATGCCAGGGAACACCCCCACCCCCAAACACACACACAAACATTGCAACCAAAAAACAGAAACAAAACCCAACCACAAAAAATCTCATAAGCCCACCCCACATTACATCAAAGTAGACCACCACCAGAAAAAAATCAGTGTGACCCCCAAATAAAATGAATTTCACACTGGGACCCCCCCAGCCACAGATCAGTCACAACACAATAGTCAGTCAGAGAAACCCAAACTCTTCAAGGCCGTCAGAAAAGCAAACATTATAAATTCTTCAGTACCTCCCCCCCCCCCCACACACAAAAGAAACCACAGCCTTGGGGCACCCAACAGCACAGCCAAAACCCCAAACTCTTCACAGCAAGTCCCACATTACCACAATATTGCAAAGGCCACCAAAAAAATTCAGTACCCCCCAAAATGAACCCCAGCCTTTGGGCACCTCCCCAAACGTTGGCCTCCTGAAGAGAAGCCTCAAGCCACACACAAGTACTAAAATTGCAACATGCCTCTTCCCCCTTGGCAGTGGTACACAGCACCCTCAAGACCGAATCCTCATGGCCTGCCCCACCCGGGTCACAAGACACAGAGGACCCCATCCATGAGGTCTTACCTCATATCTGGACCTGGCACAAGTCTAAGGTACAGGAAGCCCCCAAACCCTAGGACCCCATCACTGCACTCACTTACCCCGCACAGACACAGGCCAAGAAGCAGTGACTCCCCTGACGAACCCTACACCAATCCCTGAGCTCTGTTGAATGATTGCCAGGAAAATCTTCATGGCAATTGGCCAGCACAGCCACTTGAGTTCACCCCTATCCCCCTTCCAAAAATCAGAGGGTAGTTCAGCTCTGGATTGGTAATGCATTCTTTAAATGCAACCAATGCAAGAGCAGGGTACGCTGACACCAAAACACAGTACAGCTAGGCAGGCACTACTGGCACTGGCAGCAAACAAACAAAAACACCACCACTGAGAACCAAAAGCATAAAAAACCCAACAGTACAGCACAAAGATCTGATATTCTGGTTACTTTCAGTTCTGTGTTATTAGATCAGATAGTGCCATTATCAGTCACTATCAGATCTATCCGATATCAAAAGTCCCATCCCTCCTGGACAGGCTCAGGCTCAATGCAGTTGGGGTTGGGTACAAATTTGGGGCCCATACAGCGCTCTACTCTGAGGGACCCGCTTGTATAGTTTTTAGGACTGTGAAGCATAAATGAGTCGGTTCCCCTCAGAATCAGGATATTACCTAATTTTAAAAAAAGATTATTTTTTAACACTAGATATTTTTCCCCTTAGATTTCATGGGTGTCAGATTATCAAGTTTTCCCCACATTCATGAGGCCTAGAAACTTACAGAAGTTGCTACCGCAGCTCAAAATGTCAGTATCTGGGTCTTTAAGAAAGCTGCTGAAATCTCAAAACTTATGAGGAGCTGGCTAGAGTGTCCTGCCTTCCACTCACCGGTGCAACTTCAGAACATTTAAGTGTGAGAAGAGCACGTTGCTGATTTACAAGTAGGCACTGAAGGCAGCGTTAGAACACCTGTGAGTGATTTCTTGATTAGTGTGACATATGTGGGGTCAATGGAGTCTTGCTGTATTCACAGCTAAATAGACTCATCTATTGATTTTTGACATATGTACAACCATTGCCTCCAACAATAAATCATTACTAATGTGCACAAATGAATATGCTACACGCCGTAATTACTAGGATGCAGTGTTCAGATTAAGGCTGCCACCTTTGGGTGTTTTTACTTGACACTTCCATTTTGGCCTATGGGAGTGTCAGGTAAAAAACCACCACAGTTGGCAACCCTAGCTCAGATTCTTTAAGAGTCTAAATTGGCATTTGGATGAACCCAAGCAGCTTCATATTTTGTATGTTTTGTTTTATTAACTGATATTAAAGCCACTGTCCTGTCCCAAGTTACAGCTCTCGGGCAGGGACTGTGTCTATTTTATTCTCTGTACAGCTCCAAGTACATTGCTGGTGCTATATAAAAGCTTATAATAATAATAATAATTAATATAATAAAAAATAATTAATTGTGAGCTGCTCGTATCCTTCAGCAGTGGAATTGGCATTAGTATACTCTCTGAACACTGGTTTACCTGCAATCCTGAAATCACTTACTAGGGTTGCCACCTATGCACATTTGTAAGGAACATGTATGAAAAATACATGTTGCAGGGCCTGCATTGGTGCCTTAGGAACCAACACAGGGTCTGCAACCAGTATTTTTCATAAGTGTTCCTTACAAATTTGCATAGGTGGCAACCCTACTTACTCATAACTTTTAAGGGACTTCCTGAAATAACTCATAACTTTTAAGGGACTACATTGCAATAAGTGATTTTCAATTTGTGGTCTTAGAGTTTTATCCATTTGTAAGCCCTTCCGGGCAGGGACCTATTTGTAATCATGGTTATTATTTAGTGCCACCCACATTACTGGCACTTATGTAAATAATAAATAATAATAATAATAATATTTTCCTCAGTCATTAAAACTATGGAAATTAATGTATGTGTTCCTGCCCCCGCCCCCCCCATCTCATGTTCCTTGTCAATCCTAGAACAAAAGCCCCCTGGGGCACAGACCTGTCTCTACTTACAGCTGTTCAGTGCTAGGTACATGGCTTGCGCTATATGATAGTAATAGTATTTGGGACTGAGCCAACCCCCACTGTAGTCCATCAAAAGGCTCCCCTTGACTTTAAGGCAGTGGTTGTCAAGTTGTTTGCGTGTGTTATCCCATTTTGACAATTGAAATATTCTGCAACCCCAAATGGCAACAAAGGTCATATATACATAACCATTTTTCTGTGAAGTCATTACTGGTGGTGATGCTGAAGTGCAGTTTTCTGCTGCAAAGCAGAGTGTGTATATGAACGGTTGTAATTCATTTCCCTTGCAGTGTTAGGAACTCTGCTTCTCTGCTGCACTGAGGCTCATGAGATATGGCTTCCTTTGCTATCAAGGAGCGGAATTCAGTTCTCACTCCAGGCAGGCATACACATAAACAAACAATGACCACACAGGTAATTTGATAACAACCAGGTGTTAACTGCACAGTGACTCAAAACCTACTGCGTAACAGGGAATGTCTGTGAACATAACCAAATTTATTGCACAGATAACTTTGTTTACTCTGCAGATAAGTATTCGTGACTCCAAGGCCAAAGACATGGACAGTCTAGCCCATCCTGGGATCCCAATCTATAGTTTGGGAATCTCTGCTTAAAGAGGAGGGGTGTAGCTAGATTGGAAACGGGCCCTGGTATAGAAGGTAGAATGCATCTCTCCCCCCTCAACCCGCAGCTGCAAGGATGCAGCTATACAAGGGTGTATGGGACCTCCAGGCTCCAGAGCAGCTTCACCACCTTCACTTATTATAATCACACCATTGTTAAAGGGTTTAATTCAAAAGCCTTTGGTGCACTGACTATAATTGGTGTTGCTCAAGCTTGCAGTACTCACTGTTTATTCAATTGCTGCATTGCTAAGTACAAGCAATTGTCAAATCCCTGATTTGAATGCTCTCCAGTTAGGATTATTGCCATCTGAGCACATGCCACTGTGCTAATATACAAGAATAAGTTTCCACCTAATTCAGCAAGTAATAAAAGTGTGTGTTTTTGAGGCAAACACCTGTAGCATAAACATGCTTCTTTCACAAGTCAGCAAATGCCTCAGGACAGCAAAGATCCAGTCAATTCATCTGCTCCAAAAGACTTATCTAGCGAAGTGGTGTGCTTTCTGCATTATTTTTTTTTAAAAAAAAACGTGAGTTATTTCCAAGCAATTTCTAGAAGATGTGGAGTATTTAGATTCCTTTTCCCAGCTGCTGTAGCTACAGCTTGCAGATGCCAAATAAATTATTAATCAAGCTCAAAAGTCTGAGCCTTCAGTTCTGAAAGGAAGGGTGATCTAATGACCAGATGAATTCCAGAAGGCAAGCTACACTGTCACTAAACAGCTGAGTCACGTAATTCACCTGCATTTTATGGGCTTCTGAATTTATATGCCTAACTCATAATATGTTGCAAACATGCAATAATTCCTCCTATTTTTATTGCCACGGTACCCACTCTGCCATCTCTCTGAGGGAGCACACTACATGATGCCAAACTGGATTCCTTATAAGTTTGACCCTCTAGAACAGACATAGATTAATAGTAGATTAACCAAACCAAAAAGCTTAACAGTTTAAAAAAACCCTTAAATGCACAAGTTTTGATAAAATACAAAAAAAACAACCAAATTCAGTACACTTACAATTCAAAAAACATTCCACTCCATACATTTCTACAAAACGCCAAAAAACACAGAAATTATTACAGCATTTGAGCAATATTTAATATTTTATCCTCATCAACATACATGTTATATATGTACTTAATTCCTTACCATACATACTTTAATTCATTTTTATCAATAATTAAACTTTCACCTTTTTTCATTATTAAACTTTAATTTATCATCATTCGACAATGAACAATTTTTTAAGAGTGCATGTATACAACGTGTATACACTTCATACAATGAACTTAACAATGTGACTGTAGAGAATAGAATTCGTTGTACAGAATGCAGTTGTCGAAACAGAGTATGGAGTGGAATGTTTTTTGAATTGTAATTGTACTGAATTTGGGTGGGTTTTTTTGTATTTTAAGAAAACTTGTGCATTTAAGATTTTTTTAAACTGTTAAGTTTTTTGGTTTGGTTAATTTGTAGGTTTTGTGGGATATGATATATTGAGGACATTAATAGAGGGTTGAAGGGCATCAGGTCGGGTCTGGTGGGGGGCAGGTAGGAGTTGGGGGTGGCAGATCGGGGCTGGCGGGGGGCAGGGCGGGGCGTGGGGGGGGTGGGGG
>QEPC01005133.1:107175-121028 GCA_003113815.1 Sphenodon punctatus
GGTTGGGGCTGGCGGGGGGGCAGGTCGGGGCTGGCGGGGGTTGGGGGGTACTGGTAGGGGTGGCTGCGCCACCACCAGGGGGCCCAGTAGCAGCCAACTGAGCTTGCAGGGGGACACTGACGCAGCACTTCCCTGGCTCTCCGACAGGAGAGAAGAGCTCAAGTGCGCATGCGTCAGTCTCCAGAATCGATTTTATATTAAATAATAACTCGGATTTGGCTGCACCAATTAGTATCATATTTCAGAAGCAGTTGTTATTGATCTCATGCTGTAATCCTGTGAAGTTTGGGGGCTCAACTCATCCAGGAGGAAGAGATATTGATGATTCAAAATTGTGAGGACGCTGTGCATTTTGACCACAACCAATTAACGTTTAAACAGTCATAACATTTTATTTTTCTGATGGATCTTCTTCATACTTTGTACATATGATGGTTCTCAAAATGTATAGCCATGGATAAATTTTCAGCAATGTAACTCAAGTGGTTTCCTCAAAATCGGGGCTTCAGCAGTCCCCTGTTTATAATGGAGAGTGGCTGTGCATTTAAGTTTCAGGCAGCTGCCGCTGCCTGAAAGTACGTAGATTGTGCATAAGAAGAACATTCAAAAATCAGCATTTGTTCCCATTTGTGAATTGGTTTAGTTTTACATTAGAAGACACCAACAGAACAATGGTGTTTGGGATAACCACTTAGTGAAAAACTGGTCTTGCCAAAGGTCTCATAGTATTTACATCGACAAAACCCATGGATTTCTTTCCAGAACAAAGATTACCATTAAACTGAAAAAACAGTGTTTCTCAAGGAAGTTGTATTTTGGTGGAATCATGTACATACATCATGTGGGAAACCAGACAAAGCAATATCAACAGGGTATTTAAGGAAGGGGACAATTAAGGAGGAAGAGAGCTGGCGGTTTTCACACAGAGACTGGACAGCCATCTGTTAGAAATGCTGTAGCTCTGGATTTCCTGAATTGAGCAGCGGTTGGACTAGCTGACCTCTGAGGTCACTTCCAAGTCTAAGATTCTATGATTCTATAAAGGCTCCAGAACAAAATACAGGATGGAGATAGCTGCAGAGATCTGTTGTATTTATTTTTGGAGCGTTGGCATCTCTCTCCTTCCAGATGACCTTACTGGAAAGTAGAGCTGAGTTTTAAGTTCTCAGTGCTGGTTTTGAAATTTGTCAATGCACAAAAAAGTGGCAGCAAATGTTCGTACATTTTCACTATATTGGATAAACAGTCTTTCTAGAAGCAATTATTTAAGGCATTTGTATCTTATGAAGCAAGTCGATATTGCCCCCATTTTACAGAGAGAACGAGTCAAAGTACAGCAAAGAGATTGTTTTCAGCCAAAATTCTCAAGCATGTCTACTAATTTTTCAATCCATGCTTGAGATGCCCTGGCATGATTTTTTTCATAGGGGTGTGCACTTCATTTTCGTTATTTTGATAACGAAAACAAATTTTTTGGTTTTTGTTTTCGTTATTACAATAACAAAAATGATAATAACAAAATCAATAACAAAATTTCATTTTTCATCGGTGTCGCTATTGGTATTGGTATTGGTATCCGTAGGGCACAAAACTGAAATTTTTGTTTTCAGTTTCATTTCCATTTTCATCAGCTTGTTTGCGTGCGGAGGAGGACTGACACCCCAGCTGGTGTGTCTCACTTGGCATGACAAGGAAGGGGAAGAGATCAAGGGAACAGTTATGGATGGGTAATTCCCTGTAGAAGGACACGAAGGCGCTGTAGAACAACACGAGAATGTAGGAGACAGCCATAAAACTTTGAACAACCTACGAATGAACGTTGGGGCTGAAAATGCATATGCTACAGTGGTCTCAGTCAGATTTGAGTGTGTCATGATAGAGGGGTGTCACGCTGGGTAGGATTATTATAAAGTTGTAACTAACTTGGAAAGGTATAAAAGATACGAACCAATGGAACTGCCTTTGTCGGCTGAGAAGGCACCAAGGCCGGGGCTGTGTACTCAACCCTCGAAGGTTCCATAGAGGAACTAATAAACTCTGACACTGCCAGTCGCTTGTCCTTCTCTGTGCTAACTGCTTGCGTGAAAACATACCCCTACAGGGAACCTGGTCTGACATACACAACCCCATCCGCCTAGCAAACCACTTACCTTTAGTGTTGGCTCTTTCTTATTGCTTCCACTGCCAAAACTCTAGTCCATGCTCTAGCCATCTCTAACCATCTAGGAATCTCTGGCATGCTCTCATTTATTTAAATGTTTTATCCAGCCGTATCCTAAGGGCTCAGGGCATGTACATCATCTATAATCCTAAATAAGCACAAGCAAATAAATAAATAAAATTAAAATCCCTTAACTCAAACCCATCTCTGCTCCCTTCACCTGAAATCATTCTTTCAGTGCTTGATGGTAAGGCCTGGAGCCATGGCGTCCTCTTCCACCTCACTCAGAATCTAGTTCCTTGTTTTCACCGTTTTCACACAGCTGCTTCCCCCCCCCCCGCAGGCACCCATGCGAACACTATGGTGGGTGTGGGGGAGGATGGGGGGGTGCCCATGGGAATGCCATGGGTAGTGGGTGGGGGTGCATGCTCTGTCCCGCGCTCCACTTGCCTCCACTCATCACCCATGCACGGAGCAACGGACGCCAATGCCCACTGCTCCGTGTGTAGAGGTGTGGGGGGGAGGTCCATGGGTGTACACCCCCATGCACCACCCGCCCACCCACCGTGGCACCCACCCATCCCCCCATGCCACTGGCCCATTTGAAAAGGGCCTACGTTAAGCACGTGTGCCTGCAACTTCTCAACCTCATGAATGTGCTCTTGACTCTCCTGATGTTTGCCTCTCCCTTGTCTCTTAGACTGTAAGCCTCTTGTGGGCAGGGACCTGTCTTTAACTATCGATTGTACAGTGCCAGGTACACCGGCTGGTGCTATAATAATAATAAATAAATGAATATAATATTATAATAATGGGCAAGATCCAGAAACTGAAGGAAGACAAAATAAAAAAAGCTGAGGGGCAGATTTGGTTTATGAGCCGAAGGTCCCCCCTTTCTTTGCCCCTGGGCTGTACAGAACAGAGGCTGCACTAACATTATAGTGACATCATGCTTGCCTATTGCATAACGTACCTATTGTCCACTGCTTGATTTGGGCTGTGCCCCTTGTGGGGTTAGGATGACACAATTTCTTATGCTGTAGAGATATTTAAAGAAACTCTTTCATAATCCACCTGTGGCAAAGCCCAGCGTCCTCTCCTAGCACTGTTAATTAAGAAGCCATTAGCACCATTCATTGGGTTTATTCATTGGGTAACACTTCAAAAGCAAAGCTTCAGTGCTTCTCCATACCATGCTGAGAACTATTAATATCTGTGGGTTACTTTAGCTAACTAACTCCACTTCATCCTTATAATTTGCTTCTGGGATTTGCTTGAGTGTTTTTATGGCTTAAAATGTTAATACACAGGCTGGGAGTCTGTAGTGGCTCCACGTAGCTCTCATGCAGCTGCCTCTCACAGGTCCCACATGGAGAGCGCAACAAGCAGACAGGAGTTCCTCCTCACTGCTGCTGGTCAGCTGTTGGAGCAGAGGTGGGTTATGTGTGTGCCCTGGCCACCCACCCATCAGCTGTTGGAGCAGACCCAGGGGAGGAGGAGGATCAGCAGCAGCAGCAGAGGGGACCCCAGGGAGGAGGATCAGCCACAGTGTCCCCGGCTGTGTGAGTACTAGCAGCCTTTCCAGCTGTGGACACTGGAGCTGATCCTCCTCCTCCCCCCCCCCCCCAGGGTCTGCTCCAACAGCTGGTAGGTGGGAGGCCAGGGCATGCACACACACCCTGCAACCACTCCAACAGCTGACAGACGGCTGGTGGCAGCTTCCTCCAGGGGCCCGATCCTTGCTGGCACTGTGGTCTTGTCTGAAGTACTGGCAGACCTCTATACGGGTGGGGCTACCAGGAAGTTTCACATGGGAGGCACTCTGTGGGAGCCTGTTGCCCTGGGTTAAGTCAGGTTAACCCGCACAGTATACTCCACATTTCTGGGGATGTCGCCATTTGGAGCTGCCCCAGACAACCCCAGGCAAAGATCTGCCAGCCACTGTTCACACAGGCAGGTAGATCCAGGTCATAAGGGGGCCAAGGTGGGGACCCGTCTCATGTGATTACACCCATTGAGGTTCCTTCTAAGTCTATGATTCTAGATGATATCTTTGATTTCATTGACCAGAAAGACATTTTAGCTGGTAAAGGTGTCTGTTGCTGCTTGGGCAGTTGGTTGGAAATACACGTTTTTGATTTCTGCTTTTCTTTTCAGCTCCTTCACAGAATTTTAGTAACAAAGCTTCTTTTTTTACAAAGTTCTTTGGTATTTTCTCTTTTAGGAAGTTTGTTTGGTATTTTAAAGTCGTTTTGAAGGATGTTTTAAGTTCTTTTTTTCTTCTGGAATTTTCTGTTTATTGCATTTTATTAGAATCAGGACTTTACACCCAGTTTAGGAAAGAATTTAATATTCCCATATTTTATCAGTTCTTTGCATTACTTAAAATAGTTTTCTATTTTATTTTCAGTTTACTTGAATCAATACAATTTCAATGTAGATACACCTTTCTATTTAGTTATAAAAATATTCTTCTTCTTAGCAAGTGATTTAATATTCTTAACCTTTAAAACTTATTTAATACGTTCTTAGGCAGGCAAAGCAACAAAGTTGTAAAAATGTTATTCTTTCATGCTGTAAAGAGTTAGGCGTGTTGAAGCTCTCTGAATTCCTCCACTTATGCTATTATACAATCTGGAACAATAGTGAACATTAGAAGAATTATATATACTTCCTAAATTCATTTACTCTGATATGCGTGAATGCGGAGGCAATCTATAGCTCCCATTCTGCAATAAGGATGTTCCACATTATATATAAAGGAAGAAAGATACACATGCAAAGAGGGATGATCTTGTTTTCATTTAGCATCATCAAGTTATGTAGATTTCAAGCTAGTGATACCAAGTTCATGGACAGGACTGGGAGATGCTTCGCTAATGTTCCATTGTCGGAGGAGACGGCTAAAAGACGCAAGTGTAAAGACATGTTTGGGACAGAATTAGTGAGCTTATCGAATAATAGAATCTTAGAGTTGGAAGGGACCACAAGGGCCATCTAGTCTAACCCCCTGCTTGGATGCAGGATAACTACAACTGCAACATCCCAGACAGATGTCTGTCCAGCCTTTTTTGAGAACGTCCAGTGATGGAGCCTATGACCTCTCTTGTTCTGTTGCTGGACAGAACAAATGGGTAATTTGAGCCCATGATTTCTAGTCCTGTCCTCTGTAGCTCTGAAGAACAGTTCCTTGCCATCTTTTTGGTGGCAGTCCTCTAGATATTTGAAGACTGCTATCATATCTCCCCTCAATCTTTGCTTTACTATATTAAATGTACCCAGTTCTTTCAACGTTTCCCCATAAGACTTGCTTTCCAGGACGTTTATCATCTTTGGGTCCATTCACCCTCCTCTGAACCCCATTTTGTCAATGTCCTTCTTAAAACAAGGTGTTTTTGCAAAGCCTGCTGGACTATAGCTAAGGGAATTATGTCACAGAGAAGCGAATGGGTTTCTATAAGGTCACTAGGACCAGTATTACGGGGGGTGATTGGGCCCTGCACCTTCACAGGCTTTAAGCCTTTGAACAGGAAACCATTGCTGCTGCTGCTCCTGGGTGCACAGTAGCAGTGGTCGCAGGGCCCCTCTGTGGTAGAGGTGCTCTCAGGGGCCCACTGAATTCCTCGGACAGGTGCTTTGCTAAGGGTGTGCAATTCAGGTTCAAATGAATTGCTATTGAATTGCGACAAAAATGTCCCTTTCAGGGGAATCCAAATTCTGGAGTGTTTCCCCCTGTTCCCTAAGGGGTGAGGCCCCCGCAGCCCTGGCCACTCTAGGAAGAGAAGCAGCCAGGGGCTCCGGGGCAGGTATGTGGCCTGGGGGAGAAGCCAGTGTCCCAGAGGGCATGGGTGTGCATCAGCCCCTGCACCATGAGCGGGAGATGCACTCTCTTCTGGCTGATTCTACTCCCAACAGCACCTGTGGGGATGGGGGACCAGACCCAGCTCTGGGAGCTCATGCAGGACTTGCAGAGCCAGCTTCCCCATGGGGCACCTTGCCATTGCCAATGTGGTCAGGCGGAGGACAACGTCCCAGCGTACAGCCCAGGTGCAACAATGGGACCCTAGAGGTCAGGAGAGCTGCCTCCTGACCTCTGTGAGACTTTCTCAAGCTCTGAGCAGGTGCAAGATGGGGGTGTATGCGGCCACAGGGATGGGCAGCAGGGGAATATTTTTTATTTATTTATTTATATATTTATACCCCGCTGCTCCTGCCTCTGGCAGCTTGGGAAAGCTCACCACAGGTCAATAATAAATTACAAAATACAATAAAATATCAAAAGACAATTAAAACAATTCAATAAATAGTAAACACAACCATAACGTGCACAGGAAAAAAAAACACATCCCACCCATCCCTCTTACCTCCCCCTAACCCACCCCCCACCAAACACCTACCCCATTGGGTGTACTCCTGGGGCTGACTCATTGCTTATTCTGCGTATTGATTTTGCTGCACCATGGTGTTTGTGTTGTATTGAGGATGGCTGTGGGTATATGACAGGGGGACAATGATGTATTTTATTTTATTCATTTTTTTATGGTTTTATTTTACTGCATTTGTTATAAATTGTTATAAATTGCTACAACCAAATTGGTTGAGTCAATAAAATTACTATTATATTCCTATTACTACCATACACCTGATGGAAGAGCCATGTCTTACATTGGTGCTGGAAGGTGAGGAGATTCGGGCTGAGGCAGACACCTACCAGGAGTGAGTTCCACAATGCTGGAGTGGCCGCTGAGAATGCCCACCTGTTGGTCACCACCCGCCAGTACCTCAGAACCTCCAGGAGGGTGCCCCGGATGTCCTCAGGAGCCGTTCATGGGCCCAGGAAGTGAGGCGATCCTTCAGATAGTTAGGTCCCAGGCCGTTCAGGGCTTTATAGGTCAAAACCTTAAATCAGGCTTGGAAGACTATAGGCAGCCAGTGCAGATTCCGGAGCACTGGAATAATGTTCTCCTGGTGGCTTGTCCCAGAAAGCAGATGAGCTGTCATGTTCTGCACCAGTTGCAGCCTCCAGACCATCACCATAGGCAGCCCCACGTAGGGCATATTACAGTAATCCAACCTTGAGGTGACAAATGCATGGATGATGGTAGCGAGGTCAGAATCTGAGACATATGGATGAAGCTGTCTCACCAGGTGTAATTGGTGAAACAATCTCCTGGCCACAGCTGACACCTGAAAATCCAGGTGCAGCTGAAAATCCAGGAGCACCCCTAGGTTCTGTACCTGAGAGGTCAACAAGGGGTGGACCCCATCAATGATGAGTAACCCACCACCTCTCAACCAGATCACCGGTCCCACTAATGAACATCACCTCTGTTTTGTCAGGATTAAGCTTCAATCGGCTAACCCTCATTCTGTCCCCCAAAGCTGTCAGACACTGGGAAAGCACTGAGACTGCAGGGCCTGGGTCAGATGAAAAGGAGAGGTACAATTGAGTGTCATAAGCATATGGATGACATTGACAATGAACCTCCTCAACTGCGTACAACCTCCCCCAGAAGCTGCATATACACATTGAACAAGAGGTGGGACAGAATGGAACCCTACGGGACCCCACATGTGAAACCCCTAGGGGATGATGTACAATCTCCAAGACTACCTGCTGAGATCTATATGCTAGGAAGGAACAACACCACTGGAAAACGGTCCCGTCCACCCCAGCTAGGTGTTGCAGGTGAGTCACCAATATCTCATGGTTTACTGTGTCAGAAGCCGCTGCGAGCTTGGGTAGAACCAGCAGGGTCGAATATCCCTTATCAAGCTCCACCCACAGGTCGATGGCCAAAGCCACAAACGCAGTCTAAGAGTGCATTCCCACATACAGAAACATGCTGGTGTTTGTGAATGCAGGCAATTTAAATATGCGTCTACATTCATTTACACCAGCATGTCACTAGCGCATTCAAGCTACTTTACAGAATGCGCTAGTGACATTCTTACTATTATTATTATTATTATTATTAACAAACATTTATATAGTGCCAGCAGTGTACCTGGCACTTTACAAAGTAATAAAATAGACACGGTCCCTGCCCCTAGGGCTTACAATCTGAGAGACAGGAGCTGGGGGAGAGACTTAGGAAGGGGAACAGAGGGAGAGACAAGGGGTCTAACATTCATGAAGATGCGAGGTCTCAAGTGCACGTACTTGGCTTGGTTACGATGAGAATGACAGCAGGCAGGTCCATGTTGCAAGGATAAGGGTAAACCGATCGTAGGTATAGGAATAGTGGCTCAGCAGGATAAAGAGTCAGACAGAGCAGAGCGAAAGAGGTGAGTTTTAAGGAGAGATTTGAAGGTATGAAGGGAGGGGGCAAGGCGGATGTGGACAGGGAGGGAGTTCCAGGCATGGGGGGCAGCAAGTGAGAAGGGACGAAGGCGCTTAGGGGAGCAGGGAAGGCGTGGAAGGGTGAGAGAAGGGACAGAGGAGGAGCGAAGTGCACGGGCTGGAGTCTGGAGGGTGATAAGTGCAGAAAGATAGGGAGGAGCAAGGTTGTGAAGAGCTTTATAGGTAAGCACCATAAGCAGCCACTATGGGGACCTGACGAAATCCATTCAATGATGAGAACACAGCACAAGCCAAAATAAGCAGACACCAGCTGGATGACAACCTGAAGCCCACAAAGCCTGTGGGGATGGAAGCAGCGGCAGCAGCTCCATAAGCAACGGCGGGGGAACCCAGAAGTGAAGAGAGGACTTCTGGCCATGCGCAAGGGGAACAGCATTCTCACAGCAGGAGCCATGTGGGTCTCTGGACATGCGCTTCTACAAAGGTAGGTTTTCACTGCCCTCTCATGCATTTGTTTAACAAATGCAAGTACAGCAAATTAAGCGCATGGAGACTTTCTCACAGCATTAAATTATGTGGGGGAAAGAAACAAGCGCTTATTTGCTGTATGTGGGAATGTGCTCTTAGTGCCATAACCTGGACAAAAGACCGACTGTGAGGGATCCAGAAAACCGGGTGCCTGCAACTGACAGGCTACCACCTGTTCAATAACCTTCCCTAAAAAGAGAAGATTAAACACAGGCCGGTAGCTCGCTGGGGAATCAATGTCAAGTAATGGCTTTTTGAGAAGAGGCCACACCACTGTCTCATTAAGGCAGTCTGGCATTTTACCCTTTTGTAGGGAGGTGCCAGCACCGGCCCCATCATCTCCCTGCTGGCTTTCATCAGCCAGGATGGTGTCTCTTGGTCCCTCCTGGGATTTCCTATTGAAATCTTCTAGGAGCGTGTTGGCTAGAAACTATGTTGGGCTTTTTGCCATTATACACACACGTGTCACGGTTTGTCACTCTACCACAGACTCCTCCTCCAAAAGGTATGTCACACAAATCATCTTCCCTACACACATTTTAATACCAGTAATGTAGAACCCCACTGATTCTGTGTATGGGGGAATATTTTAAGTTTTAAAACAGAAATGTAATTGAAAACGAGTAATGAGATGCCCCTCGTCACAAATTATCACAACTCCACCCATTCTTGCATGACATACTTTATGGACAGCCTGGGGTCTATATGTCTGTGACCTCACACCCAGCTAAACTGCCTGGTGTTATAGCTGTCATCAGCCCCCTCACCTCCTTTGTAAAGGATACAGGCAGGCAGGAGAGCTCTCCAAGAATTTGTTCCCATTAAATATTTACCCTGCATTCTACCCTGTAGTGTTCAGATGATGTACAGACCCCTGGGGGAGGGGGAGAAGGGAGGGGAAATCTTGCACAGAACAGTACCTTGGTATGAATCACTTTGTACTGGCCTCTTTCAGAGGATCCTGGGCTAGTGGGACCATTGGTCTGACCTAGGGTGTTTTCAGATGTTACGGGGTCCGGATCCACCACAATGGATCCCCAGTGGTGGTGAACCAAACAACCACCCCTCCATGGTCAAGGAGAGCCCCGAACAGACGTGATGGGATCGGGACCATGACAGGGAATTGGGCTGCTAGACCACAGCCTGGGGCAGCACAACAGACGTGACACCGATTCCCGACCGTGGTCAAAACACCCAGAAAACACCAGGGAGGGGCGGGACACAGACATGGCCGGCTGAGGGCAAATGAAGCCAAAAGAGCCAAAAGGGAATGCCCACACAAGGGAAACGGGAAGGAGGGAGGAGAGCCACCGAGGTACCACACACAACAGGCACAGAGACAACGAGGGCACAGTGGAACACACAGCACAAACACACGCATGAACCCATACACACCCGCATGGGAAAGGAAGGGAAGAGGGGACACAGCAGGACAAACAACACACATGGCACAACGGGCACAGAGGGGAAGGGAGGGCAGCGGGACAGGGAGGGGGGGAACGGGGCAGGGGCAGGACCAGGCACGGGGAACATCAGTCAGACCCCCAAGAACAGCACAGCCCACACGGGCACCCCCACAGCTACAAAGTCAGTCCCAGAATAGGGGGAACCTAAAATGTTGGGGTACAGGCACAGGGGGAGGCCACACAGAACAGGCAGCGGCCCGGGCATGGTCCAGGAGGCACACACGGACCCCAAGCACTGGCGAGGGTGCCATGGAGGGGAGGCAGGAGAGCCGGAGCCATGCAGCTGGTCCAAATGCACAAACACACCCACCCCGGGAGGTAGCCGGGAGGTGCAGTCTGGGGGCCCCAGAAACGAGGAAGGTCAGAAGCACCCAGGGGAGCCAGGGGGGGTGCTTCGGAGAGCTGGACACGGACACTGGAGAAGGCCGCCACAGAGGGGAACAACGATCGCAGAGGTGGACGGGGGGAACCCCGGTGGGACCCCGGAGCCACAGGCAGGGGCAGCGGAACCCCGGGAAGCAGCCAGCACAGCAGCATGGGTGGGACATCAAGTAGGGAGCAGGCAGCAGACCACGGCAGCAGGGCAGAGGCAGGAGCTCACAGCGGGACCAGCTGCAGGAGGCCATGAGGGGGCCAGGGGCCGGGTGGCCCACCAGGTGAATGAAGTGCGGCCAATGAAGCATGCCCCGGCGGTATCCCAGCATGGACATGTGGTGGGCGATCAGATAGTAGTTTAGTTTTAGTTTATTAAGGCTTATAGCTATCACTGTAGCCTAATTTAAAACAAAATATAAAATACAAAATACAATACAAGGTAAAACACACTAATCAAATAAAATTGCATAACCAAATAACCAAATACAACAAATACCATAATTCCAATGGTCAGAACTCATACATTTGCCTGACACAGACAAATAGTCTACCAGAACCTCCCTTACTCAACATTACCGTTTACCATTTTCACTTTTCCCCTAAGTTAATCTCGCCTTCTTGATACCAGAAGTACAAATGTAGAAAGGCCTGCATATCCTGAATTGAAGATAACCTCAACAAATTCTGATAACAATCCACCGACTCAAAGCTAAGCCCAGTTCCCAAAAGGGGAGTTAGCCAAGTTTCCCTTAACAGCCTGGATCAGGTAGTATGCCTTGAACGGATCCTGCATGGAGAGCCCCACCTGCACATTGGAACGGGACCACACACCTGACAGCGCTACCAGCTCCGCCGCGGTGGGCTCCAACATGCAGAAGTCTGCAGTGGGGGGCCACGAAAGGTGACCGAGCTCCAACAGCCGGTGATACACCGCCCCATGGGCCCTGTGAACCCACTTGCACCCACGGGCCCCTTGAACGCAGCCAAAGTAGGACACGGCCAAGGCAGGGCCCCCCTCCGCCAGACAGACCATGTAGGCGGCCAGGCGGCACACAGACAGAGCAGACACGGTCTCCACTGCAGACCACCCCACATGCGAGCACCTCATCTCTGGAATGTGCCCATCGGGAAAGGGAACCAGCCCCAGTGTCTCAGCATGCAGCCGGCAATCGCGGGCGCTCGCCTCATAGCCAAAGTAATGAAGGCCAGAGCTCAGACTCACATAGGCACCCGGCAGGCTGTCTGGGCAGCTCAAAAGCAATTGCATGGCCGGGGTATGCCACAGGTCGCACAGGGCCATGGTCTCACGGAAGGTTCACGGAAGGACTCAGCGCTTATCTGTTTTCCCCGATCAGTGCTGCTGTGGCTGCCTGACACACTGCTGAGGAATTCCCAGCGACGGTGCTGTGCTGTGCCTGTGGTGCGCGCGGCTGCGCATGCGCAACCTACCGCAGCACTGCAGGCTTCCCCATCAGCCTGATGACACGTCATTGTGGGCGGGCCAGGCAGGGGAGGGGGACGACTGGGGGGAGACACTCCCCTCCTAGCATCACAGCGACAGCGTGCTCAGCTCACGCAGCCGCAGTAACTGAGTCTGACTTCTGAGTGAGACTGACACGTGCTGCGAAGCGGAGGCCAGCAGCGGGCGATTGAGCATGTGCGACAGGGCGAGGGACTTGGAGCCCTTTTTCTTTGTATCTCGCACATGCTCAGTTGGGCGGGCAGAGGAGGTGCTTGAGGATTCCTCCAGCAAAAAACCCCCAAAATTGGGCTCCATACTAATCGCCCTGGCCAATCTCTGGCCACAGAAAAAAGCAGGGAGGGACTGGAGCCTCAGCCTGAGTCTGCTTAGCCCTGTGATTAACTGTGGGGTCTCAGACACTGGATCTTCAATGGCAAGGGCAATTACTGGATTCATTCTTGGTTGTTTCTGGTAAGTCAGCTTCATGCTGATCCATCCTTTTTACTTTTTATTTCAAATAATCTTTGATTTAGTCCAGCTTTTTTAAATCAAAGATTTTTTGAAATAAAATTATAAAAATAAAAATGTAAAAGGAGGGAGTGGACTGGGATGGTTTACAGGGATGGGTGCCTATGATTTCTTTTGGGGGGGGGGCGTTAAAAGCTCAGTGTGTGATTTCAAACTGTGTTTTGTTGAAAATCCTTTAAAATTTGCTGCTAAAAGGATCTGAGATTTGATTTGTGGTTTCCAATCTGTTTTGTTTTTTTTTTGCTTTTGGGATCAGTGTTGCCTGCATGATGCATGCATGGTTATTTTTAGAATTATGCATGTGTCCATTCTCCTCCTCCTCCTGAACTAGTGGACTGAACTCAGGGTGCTTGGGTGGGTGCCTGTGGTTTTGGGGTGCTTTCTTTAAAAGCTCAGTGTGTGATTTCAAACTGTTTCGTTGAAAATTCTTTAAAACTTTGCTAGTAAAAGGATCTGAGATTTGATTTGTGGTTTTCAATCTGTTGTGTGTTTTTTGCTTTTGGGAGCAGTGTTGCCTGCATGATGGATGCATGGTTATTTTTAAAATGATGCATGTGTCCATTCTCCTTCTCCTCCTGAACTAGTGGACTGAACTCGGGGTGCTTGGGTGGGTGCCTGTGGTTTTGGGGTGCTTTCTTTAAAAGCTCATTACAAAGTTCTATTACAAGCGTTAAGCATTGGAAAGCCCTTTTTAGCTTTGAGTCCCAAGTTCTGCTGGTTCAAGTTGTTAATATTTGTTCTTGCCCTTTCTAATCCTTTAATTTCTGGACCCTTTTCACGGTTTTTGTTTTGTTTGGTTTAAAATTGATTGATTGCTTTTTATTTTACTGCACTTTAATGGGTATTTTCAGACGTTACGAGATCACAGTGAACCACGGTGAATACCCACCTGTGGTCACTGTGCCTCGAACGTCTGTTTGGCGGCCGCCAGATGTTCACCACGGTCAATCTGCACAAGGGGTCAATTTGAACCATGCTTCCCGGGCTAGCCGGGGGAATGTCCTGGGAAGCGTGGTCAAATGGACCCCC
>QEPC01005133.1:152322-165744 GCA_003113815.1 Sphenodon punctatus
GCAGCCTGGGAGGGGGAGGGAATTAATATTTCATTGGTTTCAATGGGGACACAGCGCCCCATTGAAACCAATGAAATAAAACCGGTACCGGTTACCGGATTTAATCCGGGAATCCGGTTTTCGTAGAACCGGTAACCGGTAAATCCGGTAACCGGTAATGGGCCCGGGGTCCCACCACTACTGTTTACTCCCATCTATCTGAACATGAGCTTAGACAGATGATTTTACAGTCTGTTTTAATTGCTTTAGGTAAGATCACCCTAATAAAATAAGGCCTATTATTGTATGGGCACCACAGAACAGCTCTGGTGTTCTGTAGCCTTAAAGCCTAGATCTATGCGATGTGAATGAATTTATTTGAAAAATCACTTTTCTGAAATGCTGAATTGTTGCCTTTTTAATCACATCGCAAACTGCTCTAAGAAAGCCGCAGTAATGACACTGATTCATACTACTCATTTCTGTTCCAATCCCAGTGTTCTGAGCATGTATTGCTTTTCATCCAAAACAGTCAAGGTCAGTTAGGGGTCAGCTATTTTCTTGTTAGTTATGGCAGAAACCTGAGATTACTCTGAAAAAGCAATAGGATTCTATTCTAGCTAATCCACTTTCTGTTTCACTAAGGGGGGGAAATCTTAGGTCATGTAAAATGAAGAAGCCATGCAGTAGTGGTATTGTTATTTTTCTCTTATGGAAGGAGGTTCTGAGACTGTATCTATCTTTGAGACCTGGCTGATTCCTCCTTATGACAAGAAGCCTATAGAACTTCAGAGACTACTAAGAGTTATAGCACCTTCAGGTGAGAATTAGGTGGCTGAAAGTATGAACCGTTATAAACAGAAGGAAGTGAAAATACAATGAATTGTTTATTATACTTTAGGGTTCTAATCCTGCAGTCACTTTGTTTTTTTTACATGAGCAAGGCTTGAGGTGTGTGTGTGTGTGTGTGTGTCCACTGAGTGTGGCACAGCTGTGAAGCACCCACACATGTCGAGTGAGTGGGGGGGGGGATTCTAACGGGTGGATCCCTGGGTGTCCATCGCACCTACTCAGATTCCACGCACTCCCTCCACCATGGACCAGCTGTGCAAACAATTCATACAGGTGGCTGAGTGTTTCCCCTTCCCCCCACCTAATCCCTGCCGAACTGCCCGCCCTCTGCCATGACACACAGTCCCAGACACCATGGAAACATGAAGCCAGTAACCCCTTTCCTGCCCAGAAGATGGTGCAGCCACTGCAGTTGCTGGCAATCCTCGGCTACAACAGAGGTACATATTACTGGGCGGGACATGCAGGAAGCTGCCATCCTAACTGCTTTCCTCCATGGCGTTGACTCTTCTCTCGTGCATCGTGCGGGATTTTGTTGTGCACACAGTGTTATATTTCTCACGTGTGTCCTTCAAGACCTCCCCAGGGAGCTCCCAGCAGGGCTATGGGTGCGACTGGGGAGGCAGCCAAGTTGCGAACCTGTCTGCTGGTGTGGGTGGGAGCCCTGGTTCATATGAGCAGGGGATACGTGGGCACTTGTCCCCTCGCACCCTTTTGTCTTGCCCCACACGGGGCACTCTGGATTTTTCAGGAGTGCTCCATGCGTGGTCATGAGTGGCCAGTGTGTGGGTCACAGGAGCACACTTCCCCACACACCACCTTTGCATGAGCAGTTGGATACGTAGGCAGTGGGTGGCCATGCGTGGATGAGTCTTATTTAAAAAGAACCATAGGCACGTAACTTCACAGGCAGTGTCTCCAGTCCTCGAAGTCCTGCTAAAATGACTGTCTTGAGCTGGTGCAGCACTTTAAGGACCGGAACCTTAAGGAAACCCGCTGAGTTCTATGGAACTAATCATATGCATGCATAAGTATTTGCAGGATTGAATGTGTGTAAATATTGCTATTAAACTTTTCTTTCATTTGACACCATCAGAGTCCTTGATACAGAAATGGAAATCATTTCAGGCCTTGAGCCGTAACTTTACTGTCTTCAATTCCCTTCTGTTGATTTAGTGATGATGGAACTGCTCTTATAGATGATAGGTCAATAAATGATTACTGGTCAGGGGATGAGACCTCATCACTGTTTGGGATCACTCCATTATGACCTTATTAATTATTATTATTATTTATTACTAGTTTTATTTATTTCTTATTTATTTATCATGCACTTATTTATTATGCACTTCTTTGAAGCAGCTAAAGTTGGCCACTATCAGAGACAGGATGCTGGGTTAGATGGACCATTGGTCCGACCTGGTATTCCATTTCCTACGTTCTTAGGAATTTGCCCCACTGTTGTCCTCCATGTTTAGAAGGATCTGTCATGGAAAGGGAAACAGAAGGCTTCTGTAGCCAGGATGATCACCCAGAATCAGCAATAGAACCAGAACTGTCAACAATTTTGCTGTCCTAAGAGATTGGGCAATTCACTTTGCTGGATGAAAAAGAAAAGGGCGGGGTGGAGTGCACTGCATTTAGCTGCATGAACAGCAAGGGTATGGCACAATATGATTAATAGCTAAACATAATTTGGTGCTGAATAAATAACCCCTATAAATATAGCTATCTTCACCACAGGGGGAAGCTTTAGCAGAAATAACAGCAGGCTAGCTGACAAGCCGCGAGATGACAATACTTCATTTTCTGAAACGAGTCTCGGCTGGAGTGGCTGTGGTCAGCAAGATTGAAGCTATTTCCAACATGCTTGCCTCAACCCTGCAGTTAATCTGTTGACTGCTGCCAAATTTACCAGGTAGGCTGTAATGGCCTATTGATTTTAATGGCATGTTAATGAGCACAAGCAACTCGTAAGCAGCAGCAGAGCAGTGGAGGGATCCAGGCAGTCAGTCACTGAATTATTGACAGCAGTGATAGGAAGAGATATATTCTAGTGATATGCAAAATATTCCCCTTTTTACCATGACATCTGAGCATGCTGCATAGATAAGAGCAAAGCATCTCTGTGTCGTAGCCTGCTGTGGCAGTAAGTAAGCCCTGCCTGGTCCCGCCCTGAATAAAAGGCCTGCCATAATTTTAGTCTGGCCAAGGAAATGCTTGGCCGAAAGGAGAGACTGTATATGCTGTTTCCACAATGTCTGGCCATAGCCTGTAAGAATTCAAATCTATGGCCTGTCTGTGACCTAGTGCTCCTCAAGCAAGTTTCCATTGCTGAGTGAGGGAGAGGTGAAGAGGAAGCTCTAAGACAGTGCCCTGCTTTTACGGTGCAGAATGGTATGGCTCTGCTCAGGAACACAATCAAGGAGAGCCTAGGGGGTTTAGCCCACAATAACTACCCCAACAGTCTGGCAAAACCACTCCTACGCTC
Organism: Sphenodon punctatus; assembly: GCA_003113815.1. Lineage (NCBI taxonomy): Eukaryota > Metazoa > Chordata > Lepidosauria > Sphenodontia > Sphenodontidae > Sphenodon > Sphenodon punctatus. The sequence continues at coordinate 155,645 of QEPC01005133.1, forward strand.
TCCTGTTCAATGTGAACAGATATACATTGCATATCTGGTCCCACAAGGTTGTTGGAAGGGGCGATGACCAGGAACTAGGGTGGCCAGATATGCAATTTTTAGAGGACACTTATGAGAAATACAGGTTGCAGGGCTGCATTGGTTCCAGTGCAGCCCTGCAACCTGCATTTCTCATAAGTGTCCTCTAAAATTTGCATATCTGGCCACATTACCAGGAGCCAATCTTTTCCATGCAGGTATTTGTCAGAGTTCAGCTGGGGGAGGGAGGGGGACTAGCCAGGCGCTTGAGTGTGCTGCTTGGGACTGGAGCGGAAGGGAAGTAAGTAGTGTGGCTGGGTGCTCTCAGGTGTCTGACCAGCCATTTTCCTGGCAGCAATTCAACAAGTCTGGCCAGGCATCTGCTCACCAGTGCACGTTCTCAGGGGACTTTTAGACAAGCACCTCCTGTCCCCACCCATTACCCACCCATCATGCATGTTGCAGGGCTGCATTGGTGCTGTAGGCAGCCCTGCAACATGCATGATGGGTGGGTAATGGGTGAGGGGAGGCACTTGTCACAGTCTAATACACCCTCAGAGGCAGGGCCTGCTGACAGCCATTTTTGTGGATTTTTGCATTTGATCAAATTGTCCCAGAAATGGTCTCTGCAGAAAGACAGACAGTCAGAGTGAGGAGCACTGTGTGTAGGGTTGCCACCTATGTATATTTTTCCAGGCCGCTTATGAAAAATACATGTTGCAGGGCTTGCATTGGCACCTAGGGCATCAATGTAGGCCCTGCAACATGTATTATTCACAACTGGCCTGGAAAAATATACATAGGTGGCAACCCTACTGTGAGCTAGCCAATGGGTAATGGCCCTCATTGTGACTGGTCTTAAATTCCTGGATCATGGGCCCTGTTCCACAGTTGCTGAAGATGAGCAGCCCAGGACCCTTCAGGGGAGACAAAAGTCCCCTGCTGATAGATACTTATGTTATTTTGTGAAGTCTTTTAATACATGACATGTTCAAAACTGATGCAATGGCTTGCTGGGAAATTCATCTGCATGCAAAATCGGCAGGATGTGGCAAACTTATAGAATACATCCTGCTTACAGAATCTGGGGAAAAAAATAGGTTTCGTGGTTGCAGAATTTGGGGGGGGGGGGGAATGCAAAATACACAGGGCCCTGCTCATGGGTCCCTGGCCAGTCTCTTCCCCCTTCTTTGCTGATAGACGAATGGGGGAATGGCCCAGTTCTGATCAAGCACCTGATCCCCCTGAATAGAAGCAGGAAAGACAGGGCTACTCCTCCGGAATCTCTCCACCCTCATACAAATTCTTTGGATGTGTTCATGGTTCTGCTTCTACTGTATTGGGGAAATGTTGCCACTTAAGCTCTGGAAGGGTTAGGTGGGTCATGTAGTTCAAAGGGCAGGGAAAGCACTTGGAAACCTCTAAGGAGATTTTGGTCTGGAAAACCAGGAAGCCCTTCTTCAGCTGAAACTAGCCTTTCCCCAGAGTTTGACTATTTTAAAGCCTTTGTACCAGCTGATATCCCATGTAGTGCTCTTTAGTGCTTAAGGAGGACTGTTGAACTGGAGATGTGACCGAACTTGGTCAGGACCTTTGGGTCACTGGTGAACTGCAAACCACTGGAACAATACTCCATGACGTGGTGGGGACAAATGGACCTGGGCTCACAATAGCCCAGCTGCATCAAGCTCAGGCTCAACTTGGACCCAATGCAGTCAGGTTTAGGCCCAGATTTCTGGCCTGAGCAAGGCTGTCGAGTAGGGTGGCCATATCTCCCCTTTAAAAGAGGACGCTTATGAAAAATACACGTTGCAGGGCTGCATAAGCATCCATTTTTAAAGGGGAGGTATGGCCACCCTACCGTAGAGAGATTTGCAAGCAATAGAGCTTCAGGCAGAAAGGGAGCCAGGACCAGTCCCAGGGATTGGGAGATAGTGAAAGCCCTAAAAGACTCTATTTTGGTCAAGGTTTTTGTAGCTAAGGCCACTGTAACTAAAAGCTGCACTGGCAGAAGTATTTGACCCAATACCCTCACTTGTTACAAAGGCAAGTACACTATGAGTGAGCAGGGTACCAATTCTGCAGAAACGTCATGAAAGGGAAGCTGCCACGACAGGCTGAAAACAGTGCCCACATGGGCAACCTAAGGCTGTGAGCCTCAACCTACGTACTCTGGAGTACCCAGGTGCAGCCTAACGATACACGAGGCTAATTTTAATTCATTTTTAAAAAATGACCACATGCTGAAGGTGACCTTTTCAACTAAAGGATAATGAAGGGAAATAGAATTCAAATACCCAGCAGGAAATTTAGGATTACACTGATGACAATGAGCTAATAATTATTAATTCATTTCCTTGATATTTACTGCAATAACAAAAATGAGGATGAATTTGTTTTAGGTTACTGTTGCCACTGTGACTTTCAATTCTCCGGGCTCGTTATTGTAATTCAGATTAATAAATGCCCACCTACTGCTCAGCTTTTCTACTAAAACTTTACAGGATATGAAACTTTGCAGTCTTTGGGTGAAAACATACGTGACAGCGGCGGTCCATTGTCACACCACGATCTGGATCAGGGTGTACACTCTGGTGGTCAGGATTGGGTCTGGCTGCAGAACAAACGTTCATGCAGCTAGGCCTGGGGGGGAGGGGTTGCTGCACAAATGTGCGGCCGTCCGCCCCACCCCCACACTGCACCCAGCGGCCTGCCTCCCCCCCATGACTGGCGGCCANAAACGTTCATGCAGCTAGGCCTGGGGGGGAGGGGTTGCTGCACAAATGTGCGGCCGTCCGCCCCACCCCCACACTGCACCCAGCGGCCTGCCTCCCCCCCATGATAGGCCCCCATGACTGCCTAGCATGGGGGCCACTCTGGACCGGACAGAGAACAGTGGGGCTACCACATCTTCTGTAGCCTGGTCTGGCAGGACTTTTCCTGGGTGTGGTAGCAGCTAGCCCAGGCTGTGACTCCAGAGATCAGTCACAGTCTGGGATTGCTGCCACCCCCACAGGAAAACTCTGGGACAAACATCTGGATTCCCTCATCAAATGTGATTGTAGGCTGTGGGCCAAACAGGCCATTGCCACGTTTGTTAACACTCTTTGTTGCAGTGACAAAATCTATTGTGGGAGCCAGCATGTTTCGGCAGATAAAGCATGGTTCTTGGAGCTGGGTTAAAATCTTGTCCATAGAATCAAGGTGTAGAATGGGGGAAGAACCTAGGCCACTCTTGACAGAACCATGGGATACACCCACATGTTTTGCAATATGTGTGAACTCTCACTAGCTTTATGCCTATGTAGTTCTACTGAAGCAAAAAGGACCATCTGCAGTAGTAAATTGTGCACATAAGTGTCTGCAGGATGGGCCCTAAATTTGGTGTGGTTGCGTTGGTAACTGTGCTGCAGAGAATATTCATTTTCTTTGTGGGTTTGATAATTTTCTCTTTGAAGCAGCACTTTGAGCACTGATTTGTACTTTGTCACAGACGTAGTCAGCTTGTGAGCTGAGAAACATCATGGGATAAATTATTTCCTAAGAGCTCTTTGTACTGCTGCTTCTGGCAGAGTATGAGAAGGCTCCATAATATCCATGACCTGCCTCGGAACTAGACGAGAATGTGGAAGAGTGTGGATCAATGAGAAGAACTGGTCTAAACTGTTGCACAGAAAATGAGTCCCAAATATTCTTTTAAATTATATGTGATTAAAATATATGCCCAGTGATTTCTGTGATAAGACGTAAGAATATAAGAAGTGCCATACTGGGTCATACCAGCAGTCTATCTAGCCCAGAATCCTGTCTCCAACAGTGGCCAGTTCTGTTAGCTCAAAAGAAGTACATGTAGAAGTTCTGGAGGTGTGAACCATCACCTGCTAACTGCTCTCAACTACCAGTAGCCAGGGGTTAAGCCCCAACTAGTAGGCGTTTATGGCCCTGTGCTCTAAGTATTGATCTAATTTCCATCTGAAGCGAGTGATGCTGCTGGCTTTCACAGCCTCCTCTGGCAATGAGTTCCACAACTGTATTGTCCACTGTGTAAAAAAGTACTTCATTTTGATTGGTTTAAATCTGCTGACTTTTGACTTCAGAGAGTGTCCCCTTGGTCTCTTACTGTAAGAAAGGGCAAACAACAGTTCCCAATTTTACTTTCTCCATGCCACTCATGATTTTATAAACTTCCATCATATCCCCCCTTAATTGCCTCTTCTCCAAGATAACCAATCCTAAACCATTGAGCCTCTCCTCATATGGAATTTGAGTCATTCCTTTTATCATTCTTGTTGTCCTTCTCTGAACCTTTTCCAGTTCTATTATATCTTTCTTGAGATAGGGCGACCAGAACCGCACACAGTGTTCAAGGTGGGGTCATATCAAAGAAAATTTTGGGTGGTCACATCAGACAATGAGGATATTTGGTTGACATTTCTGCTGGCCAATTGGCATCACAAACAGATCTTATACCACGCAATCCGAACTGACTGAACTGTTCGGCCATTTTGCCGTTCGGTGTTCGGTTCTGTTCAGTATGTTTGTGTTTGGGTTTGTGTTCACGTCCGGTCGTCCGAACAGGCTGAGTTCGGGCCGAACTCTGAACTTCCGAACCGCGTTCGCCCATCCCTAATGAATATATAAACCAGCACCGGTCGCAGTACAGACCCCTGATTATTACTTTACTTCTCTCTATTGAGAAAACTGACCTTTTTATTCCTAACCTTGGTTTCCTGTCTTTTCACCAGTTGTGCAGTGTCTATGAGAGGACTTTCCTCTTATCCCAAGACAAATTAGTTTTCTCAAAAGTCTGAGGAGGGATCCTGTAAAACACTTTCTACGAAATTTAAAAAAAAATATTGTAAAGGTATTTACTGGATTACTCTTATCCACATGATTGTTGACACCCTTCAGAACTTGTCTTGGCTTAAGAATACCATCTGGTCCTGGTGACCGATTAGTGTTCCATTTAGCAACCTTGTCTAGACCACGTCAATTTGTGACAGCTGTTTAGATTATATGTCGCTATGGTATAAGATCTGTTTGTGATGCCAATTGGCCAGCAGAAATGTCAATCAAATATCCTCATTGTCTGATGTGACCACCCAAAATTTTCTCCCCCACTTTTTACTGGGAAGTTGGAAGCTTCTGTTTAGGAAAGAGCCAATAGAGATTCTCTCATGTCCTCTGTTACAGTGCTGTAGGATGTGATTGTGATGATTGGCCAGTCTGGATGTGCTAAATATGTCTCCTGATTGCTGGGATGCTATCCCCCTGCCTTCTTCCTTGCTGCCTGAACTCCCAGTTATGTCCCTTCAATGCCTGCTTCGAAGTCACCACCAATTGGTTCTGTAAAGTTTGAAGCATGCAGTAATTGGCCAGTGAAAGTGTCTTTCAGTCTGTTAGGTTGCTCCTCACCCTCCCTCCTACATCCCCCCTTCCTCTGCTATGCCAGGTGCCTGCCTCTGACTGGTACAGCATGTACTACTATTTATCTGAATAATGGTCTTCAAGGGGACAACTTCAATTGCTTATAAAATTGGGGCCTTTTATCAACTTGTCCTGTATTTTAAAAGAGATGACAAGGAAGGTGTGGGAAACATTCCTGACAAATGTCTTGTAAGCAGGATGGAATATAAAAATGTTACAGTCAGAAATGCATTTTCAAGTCAATGGCTTATAACATCAGGACCCTTTATCTAACCTTTCTGAAATTTGGCAGGAATGGTAATCCTTCAGAGATTCATAATATTCCCAAGTTCCATGCAAACTGGGTTCAAGACAAATAAGTTGTAGGTAGAAATGTTTACACAGATTTTCTTAAAAACACAGAACTCAATTGCTTAAAAGATCGGTTCACTTTATTCAGTCTTTCTGATATTTGGTACATATAGGGTGATTTCAGACCTCGCATCTTCATGAATGTTAGACCCCTTGTCTCTCTCTCTCTGTTCCCCTTCCTCTGTCTCTCCCCCAGCTCCTGTCTCTCAGATTGTAAGCCCTAGGGGAAGGGACCGTGTCTATTTTATTACTTTGTAAAGTGCCAGGTACACTGCTTGCGCTATATAAATGTTTGTTAATAATAATAATAATAATTAATAATTAATAATAATTTCAGACGTTATGCATCTGACATTCACCCCGGCTGAACCACGGTCAAACATGGGCCGCGTTTGCCTGTGGTGCACGTCTGTTGGCTCGCCGCCAGATGTGCACCACAGTCAAACGTGGCCCGTGTTTGCATTCACAACACTTCTGGACCTCTGGATGCGAGGAGGTCGAGAAGTGTGGTGAAAGGCCACCACGGCCGTGGTGAACGGAAAGTAAATTCTTTTTACTTACCACTCACCGCAGTCAATGGGATTCACACCCACCCGTGGTTGTGGCAGCGGCTGGATTGGCCGCTACCGCTGCCCGTCGGGAGGGGGGAGGACCGCCAGGGAACGCAGGGGGTGGGGCCATGCGGCAGCACGCTGCGCCATGCAGCCCCACCCCCTCCAGGGTGTGTGTATGCGCTTTAGACATTACGGCCAGGAGCTTTCACCACGGGCCATGGGGTGGTTTGGACCACGGCCAGGGGCAATGGGGCGCACGTCTGTTGACGCACCCCTTCACCCCTGGCTGTGGTCCAAACCACCCCACGGCCCGTGGTGAAAGCGCCCGGCCATAACGTCTGAAATCACCCATAGTGCCCTCCATTGGGGTTACAAATGCCCCAGGTTTCATCAGCATTGAATAAGAAACAGAAGTTATAGCCAGTAATGTGTTTCTTAGTGTTTTCTCATTATTTTACATTTAAAAAATGAAAATTCACTTTTGTTTTCATTTTTATTATTTTCGTTGTCGTTGTTACAATAATTATCCTTCAAAAAATGAAAACGTATTCCAAATGAAATAAAAAGGTATGAGGAAGCATGGACACCTTGGACAAACCCAGCTCTCCCACAAATGGTCTTCACCAGCTTGCCTGGTACTAATATCAGACTTACTTGTCTGTAGTTTCCAGGATCCCTCTAGATCCCTCTTTAAAAATTGGTAACCTACAATCTTTTAAAAGATTGGTTAACTCCATTTGCTAGCTTCTAATCTTCTGGCTCAGATGAGAATTTTAGCAATAAGTTACATATTACTGAGTTCAGCAATTTCAAATTTGAATTCTTTCAGTACCCTTGGATGAATACCATTTGGCCCGGGTGACTTGCTACAGTTTAAATTATTGATATGCAATAAAACCTCTCCTGGCACGATTCTAATTTCAGATAATTTGTCAGATTCATCACCAACAAAAATTGGTTCTGATGTAGGTATCTTCCCAATCTCCTCCACAGTAAAAACTGATGCAAAGAACTGATTGCATTCAGATGTGCGCTTCATTCGCACAGCAGCGGCGGCAGCATCGTGTGATTTAAAGCCACGTGTATTTCCGGGTTGGTGTGAATGCACCAATTCAATGTAATGCGAACTGTTGGAGTGCGGTTTTAAAAGCTGCTCGGAGCAACTTTTAAAACCGCACTCCGACAGTTCACATTAGGCTGAATTGTGCGCACTAGGTGCATTCACACCAACCCGGAAGTGCGCATTGCTTTAAATAGCACGATGCCGCTGCTGTGCAAATTAAGCACACATCTGAATGCAGCCTTAGTTTCTCAGCAATGGCCTTGTCATCTTTGAGCACCCCCTTTGTTCCCTGGTCCTCTAGCGGACCAACTGCCTCTCTACCAGGTTTCTTGGCTGTGATGTACTGGGAAAAGAAATAGCTATTGAATTTTGTATCCTTAGCAAGTTGTTCCTCAAAATCCCTCTTGGCCTGTTTTATAATGGTTTTATACTTTCTCTGCCAATGCCTATGCTTGCTCATACCTATTTATCTCATTTGGAATACTTTTCCATTTTTTGAAGGACAATTGTTTAGCTTTGATAGCCTCCTTATTTTTTTACCATTCAATCATGCAGTCATTTGTTTGGTTCCCTTCCTGCCTTTTTTGATTTGTGGTATACATTTAATCTGGGTGTCCAAGACTCATCTTGGAATCCCATTGTGGTTATAATTTTTGTACAATCTAGCCCTTGAAAGCATATCTACTGCAGTGGCTCTCAAGGAATGATATGCGTATACGCATTCAGTCCAGCTTCTTTACAAATTCTTAGAAGCATTTAGAAGCAAAATGTTTTTATTTGGAAAAGCATTTGGTAGGTAGGGATAGTTGAGGTTTGGTTGGGTTTGGGTTGTGAGGGGGATGGGGATTGAAGGGGAGGGTGTTTTTATAGTGCAAATTTTAATGTTTTAAACTGTTTTGTGTTTTGTATTTTTTGTGGATTGTGAGCTGCCTTGAGCCTTGTGGGAAGGGCAGCATAAAAATTAATTAAATAAATAATGTTTGCACCAGTAATTAATACCATTAGCTCTTCAATGTGCCGTAACTCTCTTGAAGGATTCTTTTGTTAATTCACAAAGTGCTGTAGCATGCTGATATGTGTGCATAGGCAGGAATGCATAAATGCAGGTGTTTATGGAGGAAATATATAAAGGATTAGAACACAATTTCCTTAATTTTAAGGGTTACTTCCATGTATTTGTTAAAACGTGTATTTAAAAATGATTTATTTTACTTCATTCAGAACATTTCTTGTGGAGTTGCATTGTTTAGATTGAAATAATAATAATTAATTATATACAATCTTTTCTAAGTTAGTCTTTGTACTTTGTCTTTCTCTCTATATATTCGCCGACACAGACTAACTTGGCTTCCTAACATTAGATTGTTTAGATTGGAGAGCATTGATAATCTGGGTTTGCAGCTTTGACCTCAATGTTGTCATGAGGACAAAGGCTGAGGAGCACTGACTTCATCCACTTATTTGACCAAATTATGGAGCTTGGAGGGACCTCACCAGCTCCCTTCACTAAACCTAAACCATCCCCTGACAGATGTTTATCCAGCCATTTATGATAAACCTCCAGTGAAAGAGATTCCATCACTTCCCTAGACAACTGCTCAGCTGTTCTTAGACATAGTAAATGTCTTCTGGTATTTAACCTAAATGTACCTTCTTACAACTTAAAACCATGGTCTTTGTACTATCTGCAGTGGCAGTAGAGTCAGAACAATGACTCGCCATCCTTTTTATAGCAGTATTTTAAATATTTGAAAACTCTTGTTTTCTCTACCCTCGCTATACTCAAGACCTTCAACCTTTCTTCCTTTGGTTTGCATTTCCAGAGGTGGGAAACCTCAGACACGGGGGCCAAATGCAGCCTGCGGCAAGTTTTTATGTGGCCCCTTTCCTGTTCCTGGATCTGACTCCTGGATCTGTTTCCTACCTCCAACCACTGAAAACTTGAGTTATGGATAAGGGAGCCAAGATGAGGGCACGCACACAAGGTAGGGCACAGATCCATTCTTCCTTTGCTTGTGACCCCCTTAAGCACCTGCGTCTCCAACGAATATGCGGCCATTGGAGCTTGTACTAACTTTCAAAGTGGCCCCTGGGACAGAAATGTTCCCCATCCCATGTGCTATATCATATCCATCTCTAAATTAACCAGGTTTTTGAGAAGACCAACAATATCCAAAATTGGACACAGTGGGTGATTTCTGACGTTACGGGCGGGCGGTTCACCACAGTGAACCCCCAGGGGGGGTGAACAGCGCAACCACGCGCGGGGGTGGAAAAGCGACCCAAACAGACGTGCCGGCAATGGGACTGCGGCCGGGAACCGGCCCGAACCATCGCGGACCGGGGCAGCACAACAGACGTGCAGCCGAACCCCCGCCGGGCGCAAACCTCCCACAAGGCACCGGGCAGGGGCGGGACACAGACATGGCCGACTGAGGACAAATGAAGCCAAAAGGCACACAAGGGTACGCCCACACAAGGGAAACGGGAAGGGAGGGGGGAGGAGGGAGAACAGGCTGACAGCCGACACACACAGCACGCACACACACAGCGGACCCGCAGTGGGACACACGGCACGACCAAACGCCCGGGCACACACACACACACACACAAGGGAACGGTCGGGAAGGGGGGGCAGGGGCGCCCGGAACACAGCACGAGGAACAACGGGAGGGACGAGGGGGAGC
>QEPC01005133.1:175320-202477 GCA_003113815.1 Sphenodon punctatus
GGGGGGGGGGGGGGGGGGGGGGGGGGGCGGGGAGAAGGTCGGGCCTTAGTCCCACATTTTTAAAATATAGGCAGTATGTTTTCCCATCTCCACTCTCCTGGGACCTGACTGTCTTCCATGATTTCTCAAAGATCTTGTTAATGGCTCTGAGATTTCTTCAGATAGTTCCATCAGTGCACTGCTGACTTAAATTCATTCAAATTTGCCATTTTTTCTCTGATCTGTCCTTTACCCATTCACTCTACTTGCTTATAGTAATTTCCCTAATTTTGTTAATCATCATCACTCATATGAAGACAAACAAAGTAGACATTTAGCCTTTTTTTGTCTTGCATAGGAAGCTTATCTTCTCCATTAAGAAGTGGACCAAGAGTTATCTTCCTCTTTCTCTTCCTACTAACATACTCACAGAACCTCTTAATTATTTCTAACATCTCTTGCTAGTTGTAACTCATTTTGTGCCTTTGCCTTTCTGATTTTTGTCCCAACATGCTTGTGTTATTCCTTTATACATGTCTTTCCTTCCATTCCTTTTAATTTTCAGGTTGTTATCAAGCTTCTTCTACAACCAGATTGGTCTTTCCTAGTCCTTCCTATCTTTCCTTTGTATCTAAATAGCTTCAATTGTGACTCTTTTATTGTCCTTTTTAAGAAACTGCTGTAGATTGATGACCTCGTTTGATTCTGGATTCACATTTCTCGGTATCAGGAGTCCAGAAAACAGCCATGTTAACATTAGCCATCATTTACGATTTCTTTCTACGGAGCATCAGAGCAGTAAGCAGCAGTACCCAGACGTCTCCCCAAAGCATAATTGCGTCTTAGGTCAGTATTTCTGAAGGTACAGTAGCTGCTGTCTGGAATTGAAAGCGCTCCTTCTTTTTTTCTTCCTTAGAAGCATAACTGCATTGCTCAGACTTCATTTTGCATTCTGTCAGAGTGAGAACAGAATGGCTGGGAGTCCATCGCAGTGTACAGGAACACAGCTCTCTGGCTCTTCACACACAGCTTTCCCATAACTCGCTTCATTCAAAGTGTTCCTTGTGAACTCAGATCGCTCTCTTAGGGTACATTCTAGATCCTCTCTCATGTAGTTTCAGCTGAAAATGTCAGTTTTAATAACTCCAGTAGTCAATATTCCCCTTGGGCTTACAATTGTTAAAGCAAATGTTAGGTGCAGGTCTGTGAGGGGGAAAGGTTGGTGTAATTCAAATTATTGTTATTTTTTTCTGAAAGAAAATGACTTGCTTTTACAAACATAATCAATTTACTGCACTCAGAAGCTTGCAAGATGTCTCTTAAAATTTCTGTAGAGTCCAGCCAGCTCAGCTATTCATTCTGGATAACATTAACTCTGAATCTGGTATTTCTTTTTGTTAATGTTTAAAGTGGGCTTAACTTTGTCTGCACTAGGATTCTATGTTGAGCTGCCTAAGCGCAGGCTAAAAGCTAACCTTTTAAACTTTGCTTTCTATGCAAAGATGGATTATGGAGTCACCCTCTGTGCATGTGTGTCTGTATATACCCACAATAACTTTTGATCCTGTAGGCCAAATTCATCCAAATTTGGTAGCAGGACAGTAGTCATAAAAGATAAGTAGGGAGCCATAATTTTGTAATGTTAGGTGCACTTTTGTAGCCCCAAAGTTCCACTCACTTACAGTTATTACTATGAATTGTTATTTATATAGTTCCAGCAACATGCCTGGCTCTGCACAGTCATGATTGGACACAGGCTCTGCCCCAAGGGGCTTACAGTCTAGGGGTGTTTTCAGACGTGATGATAGCCTACATTTCCATGCTTATCCAAGCATGGAATTGCAGGCTACCATCATGATTAAAGGTGCCGCCAGATGTTTGCCTGGGCTGTTCCCTGGGCAGTGTTGGTGCATAGCCCAGGCTGTGATTTGGGAACATCCAGGGAACAGCAACCAACTAGGTGTAAAGTGTGCTGTTATGGCAGAAAGGCCACTTTATTTAAACCAGTTGGGGTTCCCACTGGTTCTGGGCAGCCATTGCTTGCCATGGCTACCCGTCAGCCACGGGGTGAGCAGCTCCATGCAGCATGAGGGATGGGCAGATGCACATCCATGCATCTCCCCATCCCTTCCCTGACCATCATGGTTGTTTGATGGCTGGCCTGAACCCTGCCTGGAGTGATGGAACTCCCCCCACCAGGTGAGTCCTGGAAGGTGGTGGGCACCATCATGGCTGAAAGCATCCTAGGAATGGATGCCTCTGGTTGATTGGGTTCGCAGCCTCAGTGCTTCTGGATCCTTTGCTGCACCTGAATTGCCAGGTTGCGGCAGTGGCCAGGAGCGCTTTTCACCAACTCCATCTGGTGAGGCGACTTCAGCCTTTTCTTTCATACTCGGAGCTGGCCACTGTCATCCATGCTTTCAGCACCTCGAGGCTAGACTAAAGTAATATGCTCTACGTGGGACTGCCCTTGGTGACAGTTCAGAAGGTGCAGCTGGTGCAGAATGTAGCAGCTCACCTCCTTACGGGGACGCGTTGCCATGAGCACATAACACCAGTGCTCCATTCACTGCACTGGCTGAGGATAGTCTTGAATGCTGAATTCAAGGTGCTGGTGATTATTATTATTAGCAAGCATTTATATAGCACCAGCAATGTACCTGGCGTTTTACAAATTAATTGAATAGACATGGTCCCGGCCCTAGGGCTTACAATATGAGAGACTTGGGGAGGGGGGGGAGATGAAGGAAGGGGAACAGAAGGAGAGACAAGGAGTGTAACATTCATGAGGATGTGAGGTCCCAGGTACACATGGTTGGCTTAGTTACATCAAGAATGATGGCTGGTTGGTCCAGGTGGTGAGGATATGAGTACACAGACCTCAGGTAACAGATTGTACTGGATGGAGGGTATCAGCAGGAGTTAGGTGAGGGCAGTGAGAAGTTGGGGAGGGCAGAGCGGAAGAGGTGGGTCTTGAGGAGGGGTCTGAAGGTACGAAGGGAGGGGGTGAGGCAGATGTGGGCAGGGAGGGAGTTCCACGCATGGGGGACAGCTAGGGAGAAGGGATGAAGGCGGTTAGGAGAGCAGGGGAGGCGTGGGAGGGCAAGAGAGGGGACAGAGGAGGAACGAAATTCACGAACTGGAATACGGAGGGAAATTAGCAGAGAGGTAGGGGGGAGCAAGGTTGTGAAGAGCTTTATAGGTGAAGACTAGGAGCTTGTGCAGGATTCATTCAGGAAGGGGGAGCCAGTGAAGAGCGGAGAGGAGGGGCTAAACATGCTCGAAGTGACGAACGAGGTGGATGACCCTGGCAGCAGAGTTTTGGATGGAGATAAGGGGAGAAAGGTGAGACCGGGGGAGGCCAGTGAGAAGGAGGTTACAGTAATCGAGGTGATGACCTTTAAAGCCGTAAATAGCCTAGGCCCTATCAATCTGAGGGATTGCCTGGCTCCCCGTGTCCCATCGTGGCTTCTGCGATTGGCTTTAGGTGCCTTCCTGGAGACTCCATTTTTTTTGCTGGGACTTGACAATGAGGAGGGCGTTCTCAGACATCTCACCTTTGCTGTGGAACTCCCTCTACCAGGAGGTCCACCTGTGTTAAAGCATGGTGGCCTTCCGGAGGCAATGTAAGTCCATTTTGTTCTGTCAGGCTTTTGGCAGCAGGAACTGAATGGGGTGGGGGTTGATTTAAGGAGGATGATGGATTGGGGGATAGGGGTTAGGTGGGAAGTTGTTGGAGGGTGGGAGTGGGCTGGGTTTTGGGAGGGGGTTGTATTTTAAATGCTTTTATATTGTATTTTATCATTTTTTGTAAGCCACCCTGAGCCTTTGGGAAAGGGAAGGATATAAATATGAATAAATAAATAAAAATAAAAATAAAAATGCTCCTGGTCCTTGCTCCAGCACTTCCTTCTAGTATACCTACTGCCTGATAACCTTGAGTTTGCCCCATGACATCTCAGCTCCCTGACCTCTTAGCTACCAATCTATGCTTGTCTCCGACTTTGATTCCAGCTTAAACCTTGTCTACATTCCTAGTTACAGACCAAAGCTGGGCTGGTACCTGACAGAAAAGGCAGAAGTGGTAGCAGAGTCACATAGCCCAAGGTCATAAAATAAGTCTATGGTAGAGCCAGGAATAAAAAGAAGGGGTCCTGAATCCTAGCCCACAGCTCTCTCCATTAGGCAATGCTGTGTCAGTCTCAAAGGAAGAGAGAGCATTTAAACATAGCAGTTTCCAGGTAAGCAGAACCAGTGAGCAAAGTGAATAAATGAAGATATGAATTATTTTGCAATGATGACAAAGGCAAAGTTGGATATTTGCTTGTGGGAATGACTATTGAATATCCAGCCAGTTGAAGAGAAGATGGAGAGGTAATTTGATCAATGCATGGAAAAGCTATGCAGTAGGACTGGGCTCTTCTATCTCACGAAAAGCATGATAGAACTCAATGGCAGAAGGATGGCATTAAACAAAATCAAGTTTTAAATAAAGCCAAATGCAGCTTCCTAGCATTTGTGGTAATGCCACTTCATATGCAGGGAGGTTTCGGAATGAGTATCATTTTGAATCTTTAAGCTGCGATTGACTGTTTTCTATGGGCGTCTTTACATGGACATTATCTCAGGCTTACATAGTGAGTTTATTAATCCGGGCTGTGTGTTTACACAGACATTTCTATCCCGGATTTAAATTTTATCCCAGGATAGCAGTGTAAACACTTAATATGGGTTTAGACTAACACAGAGGACTGAAAATCCCATGGTGCTTCGCTGCTGAATTCCATTGCCTTCCTACACTATAATCCCACCCCCCACCCCCTTTGAATGATCCCACGGCTAATGGGGGAAGAGAAATCAAAACGTTGATTTCCTGACTGGAGTCCCTGTGAAAGAAGAACTAACTCCGGGTCCCTGCACCCCTAAATCACTTGCTGTAGCCCCCATTCAGCCCAGTCCATATCGCGATGCTCTCTCTGAAGCCTCTTCCCACTTGCTACACTCACTCTGCTGTGCTGCCTCTGGCAAACAGTCAACCCGATGCCCCACTGAGCTGTGTGGATACTTTGTAGCCAGTTGTCCGCTGGCTCTTGTCAATTTCGCTACACTTCACTCTTGTACAAACAGCTGCGGTGGCTTCCAATCCACCAGCCGGCGCAGCTCAGACTCTCTTCTCCTGGCCAAGTGTTAACCCTTCATTCACCTCTCTACAGGGGAATCTATATGCAACAATGGGTGGGAAACATCACCCTTGGTCAGTCCCAGAAAGCATGAAGCCAAGGGAGTGAGCGCTGGCTTGGGGAGGCTCCAAACCCCAGCTCCAAAACCCTGGGGAGGGGTTCACTGATCACCCTTCACTGGCATGTGCATATTAGGGCATAGAGATGGTGCAGGGTAGAGAGGATGTCAGGTCTTGCTAGCATTCTCCATAATCAATTTAAGTTTATCCTGGAATAAATGTTTATGCAGACATTCATCCAGGTCTATTTTGAACCTGGAATAATAAAAACTTGGAAAACGGGTTTTGTGAACATGATGTTTATTCTAAACCCCAGCTGCGTATACCAAGATAAGTTGTTTCCATGGACCATTAAATCTGGGATAAGAAAAATTAACCTGGACTAAGTGTCCATGTAAAAACACCCTATGTGATGTTTAACTGCAATGGTCATCAATTCCATGTCATGTGCATACAGAAGGTCAAAACAGACAATTTGGTAATGGTCCGCCTCTGGCTTTAAAGAGTATGAAGCTGGTGAAGACTCGTCCTTTGGACTTCCTGAAGCCCTGACTAACCTGAAAGAATGAAGATTAATATCCCATCCCACTCATCCCAACAAATATTATGCAATGGATTGGGAGGATGAGGTACCTACTCATGAGAAATGCTTAGTTAGCCCAAGTACTTAGTTAACTCTTTTTATGTAATGTACATTAAAAAAAATTGGAGTCAAATTTGGATGAAGGGTAGAGAACCCTGCTAAAGGCCCAAGTCAAAGGTTAGAGTTCCTGTTAGAGTAGGTGCCATTTTCTATGGTAACAAAGAGAAAATGAGTTGGTTGTTCCTTGTGAGGGGGAGGCAGGTAGGTCTCACACGTGTCCTGTTATCTGTTGCTACAGTACATGGGACATGACAGATGAGCAATGGATCCAATTATATCACTGAAAGGGGGAGAGGCATCTTCTATTTCTGTGATCTACAGTACTCATTGTTGAGCTACAGAATAGTATGAGGTGCAACCAAGCATTACCTGCCCTGAGGAAGAGATATATATCACGTATATGACTGCCCTGTAGTCACGTTAATATACGGCATTGCCTGTGCTTGGCAGTACATCAGTTGAAAAAAGGGAGAGTAGGTGTAAATGGCAGTATGCACAGGAGATGCAACACACAACCCTCACAGGAGGCAATGAACCAGTCAGCCTTAAATTTACTTTCCCATGACCGCACAGCAGCCATTCATAAAAAAAGCAATTCTAGCTGATTGCACGCTTCTTAATGTGCTTACAATCCTGTTATCATTCAGTTTCTTATAGACTATAGCTAGAATACATGGTCTAGAGAAGGGGCATTAAAAAAGATTGCTGCCTGAATATCCAATCTAATATAGTCCTGTAGTGTGATTATATTTCAATAACTGATTTGTAAAGAAAATACCAGTCACCCAGATCCCCATGTGCAACTTGGTGATTTGTGTCCTAGGCTAGTACAGTGTGTCAGGCGCTGGAAATGGAGGGGGGAGCTCTAAGAACCTTTGCCAATCCCTTACCGGCTCAGCAGGGCCGGCCATAGAATTTACGCGGCCCAGGGCTAAAATAAAATGTGTTCCCCCAATTGGTAATCTGGTGTTTGCTTACAAAAGCAAGTGTCATAAATTTTCACATGCACACACACACATGCACACACAGGCTTTCCCAGACACACACACAAGTGCTCTCTCGCTCTCTCTCTCTTTCTCACACACACACACACACACACACTTGTGTGGTACAAATGTGAAAATAAAATATTCAGTGGAGCAATAGACATACAGAAATGTGTGGTTTTCGGATTTCCATTCTGGTTGGAAAACCTGCGACTGAGTCTGCATTAACCATGAGATTCTACTAATTTATGCTCTACCTGAGGTTATTTTTGCTAGATTTGTGTGGGTGTTTCGCTATTTGCATTTCCCCCATTCAAATTCAAAAAGAAAATTGTGGCTGCTCCCATGAAAGCACTTCAGAGATAACAGACTAGGGAATCCTTGTACCACTTCTCCAATAAATGCCTGACCCGAGGGGGAACTCTCACTGAGTGTTTTTAAATGAGATGCTACTGTGCATGGCCACCCAGGAGCCATTCATCCGCTTGCCCGTCTGAAGGTGAAGTGGAGGAATGAGCACTCCCATGAGCCACGCAGCACCCACTCATGGTCACTCATGGTGCACTGCTGAGAAATCATCTGGAGTGCGCCATGTTGGGCAAGCCAAAACAGTGCGTGACAACGGGCATCCATGCATCCCCTGCCCATATGAACCAGGGCAGCCAGCCATGCCAGCAGACTGGTCTGCTGTACATAGACACTGTGGGTGGGGGGGACACTTTGCAAATCACAAGAACTGGCTGGGAGCACTGGGGAGCCTGAGTTCCCTAGGGCTCAGGCTGGGAGATGTCAGTTTCAAAGACCAGCCCGGTGTGCTTCCCCCTCCCCCATGGTCTGTGGCAGGGGGAGTGCAAGGTGGTTGCCGTGGTAGCCACACTGGGAACCGCCCATTGTGCTCCACCTGCGTGGACTCGGCAGCCACTGACCCCTCCCCCTGCACAAGCCTTGCTTGTTTAAAAACAGCTGTTGACTTCAATCCTCCTTCTGTACAGTCTAGGCTCTTTGGATTGGGTCCTCAAGCGAGATTTAATGAGACTTGCAATGTGAACCCCTTTCTTCCATCTGAATTCCTTTAAGTTAGGCTGGATCATTTAGGGCTTGACACATACATACAAGTTGATTGTATCATCCAACAAGGTTATAACAATACCCAATCCTAACCCAACAGTTTATAAATCACAGAATATAAAAATCCACATAGGTATTAAAACAAATTTAGGAATTTAGTAGATAAAGATTTATTGGATTTCCTGCAATCATTTGATATTATTTGTATCCAAGAAACTTGGGAAGTTTCCTCAGATATTCTTGAATTGGATGGGTATAGGTGCTGGTGTATTCCTGCCTGCCCACCCCGGGGAAGAAGTTGTCCCAGTGAAGGGTTAGCTACCTTTATTTCCTTAGAGCTAGATATTACCTGTGAGGCTATTAACCTCTCTATGGAGAATGTTCTAACACTTAGATGTTGTCCTCTACTCTCTGAGGTATCCTTTCAGGTTATTAATGCTTATTTGCCCCCCCAAAAGGATAATTATTCCTGTTTAGTTTGTTGGGATGATTTAGTGGAAGTGATGACCCTGCATCAGGAAAAATTTCCTGCTGACAACATCCTGATTCTGGGCGACCTTAACGCAAGGATAGGTTCTGATGCTATGGCAATTAGGAAATCCTTGGGTTTGGTTGATCCTGAGGAGGGGGAGAATAGCTGGAATTCAGCCAGAAACTCATTGGACCAAGGGATCAATATGACAGATCAGGAGCTGTATAGACTGGTGTTAATGTACTCTTTGGTCACTTTAAATGGGAATACCTCAGGAGACACCCAGGGTGATTATACTTTTGTCAATCACCGTGGAGGTAGTGTGATAGATTATGCTCTTATGTCTCCATCTTTGTACAAAGTTGTTGACTGTTTTAGGGTGGGCTTCTGTATAGAGAGTGACCATTTTCCTATATGGGGTGGGCTACATTCCTCTAGTTTAAGGAAGGAAATATCATTCCCTAATCCCTGTGATGAAGTGGAGAATAAAAGCAGGTGTAGAATTAAATGTTTTTCTGTGGTCAGTGACCAAGTCAAATCCTTCCTTTTTTCAGAGGCTACCCTTGATCTGAGATCTAAGCTAGTGGGGGCGGATAGCATTAAAATGGCCCTAGAAGTACTGGATCTGTTGGAGTCTGAGCTGAGCATCTTGCTGTCAGTAGGAACTGATGGAAATTGTAAAAAGACCCCACAAAGATTGGGCTGGTGGGATGATGAATGTGTGCAGGCAAAAAGAAACTTGAGGGAAAAGGGCCACCTATTTAAAATAAATAGGAGTTACATGAATGGGTCACTTTATTATAAGTTAAGGAAGCAGTATAAAATGCTACTGGTTGAGAAGAAAACAGCTTATTACAAAGAGCAATGGAACTCCTGTCTGGTTATGTTAGAAAATAAAGACTCTCGTGGGTTTTGGAAATTAGTGAATGGCACCTGGAGTAATGGACCCATGTATATGAAACCCAAGATAAGTCAATCAGCCTGGATGGAACATTTCATGAATCTTTTTGGTTCAGGGTATTTTCAGACGTTACGAGATCACAGTCAACCCCACTGAACCACAGTGGATTCGGTGGGGTGGCTGTGACACCCGTAATGTCAGTGTGAGCCCTGCCAGATATTCATCATGGTGAATCCCTGGCAGAGTTCAAAGCTAATCATGCTTCTGGCTCTGTGGCGGGCCACAGAGCCGGAACCGTGGTTAATTTCACCACAATCAGGAAAGGGTCAAAAGTAACGTTTGTTACCCTGACCCGTTCCTCATTGTGGTCCGGGCCATTGGTCGCGATCAGGCACAGTGGCCTCATTGACCGCTGTGCCCACCCATTTCCCTCAGGGCCAGTGGCCGAGGGAGCATGGGAGGGCAGGGCCATGTGGCTGCACGTTGCGCTGCACAACCCCGCCCCCTCCCTGATTTGCTTCGGTGATTACGCTGCCACCTCTAAAGGACGGCCAGCCTCATCACGAACCAGGATCTGGGAAAGATCCCAGTCCAGGATTCAGTGTCACGTCTGAAAATATCCTCAGTCCCTTTTGATAGACGGTTGTCAGTAGATGATTCCTTTAATCTGCCTCCCTGGGATCCTGTTATCACAGAGGAGGTGCAGGAGGCCATAGGCCTTCTGAGAAATTTATCCCTGGGGAGGTCTTCAAATTCTTCCCAGACTGGTGGGAGGGCGCGCTGGTTAATCTTTTTACTTTGATTAATAAAATGGGTACAGTTACTCCCCTTTGGAAAGTGGGGGTTGTAGTACCAATTTACAAGAAAGGTGACTGCACCAGTCCAAAAAATTATAGGCCTATTAGTCTATTGTGCATCATCTCTAAGATTTACACCAAATTACTTCTAGGGAGGCTGACCAAATGGGTGATTGAGAATAATATTCTGTCAGATGAACAGGCCGGGTACCAGAGCTCCTAGAGCACAATGGACCATTGCTTCATGCTCTCTCATTTAATTGAGAAATTTAAAATTAAGCAGGCTAACCTTTACGCCGTGTTCATTGATTTCACTGCGGCATTCGACCTTATTAACAGAGAACGGCTGTGGCATAAACTCATAGAGTTGTCAATTGACAGGTGATTATTATCTTTAATGTCATCCCTGTATACAGATACTTCGCTGATGGTCCATACAAACCTCAGGGGTACTTTGACTGCCCCAATCTCAACCACCTGAGATTGGTGGTTAAGATGTTAAGCAAATAGCTATTTCATCTATTGTGCTGCTGATACGGTTCCTTGAAGCTAGGGAGGGTAATTTAGCAGACCCAGGTCACCTACTTTTTAGAGCCATTACAAAACAAATTTTTGCGAAGTCTTTTGGGAGTTTCGATGATAACATATCCTGCAATACTAAGACTGAAGACAGGAATGTACTCTTTGGCATCCAGGAGTAATGGTTACGTACTGCAGTATTAGCTGAAAATCTTTCATTTACCACTTCAGTCTCTCCCAAGACAGTGTCTGGAGGAGAAAGTGAAGGCGGGTAGACATCAAAGGGATTTATAGTGGCCGGGAGTTGAACAAAAAATTGGATGTCTGGGTTTTTCACTGGATTTCTTTAGGACATATTCCTTAAAGGAAGCTTCTAAGCTTATTAAATGTAGAAATTATGACATCGAATTTCAGTCCTTAAGGGCTCAGGCCTCTATCTCCAGAATATCCCCAAGTTATAAATATTGGCTCCCTAACCTTTTAGTCCCTTCATATCTAGGAATAGTTACAAATGTAACCTCCAGGAAAGCTAGTCAGTTTTGCCGTTTAAGGATCGTATGTGTATCTGTGGCTTGAATCAAGTGGAGGATCTGATGCACTACCTTTTACAATGCCCTCTATATGCATGTCCTCAAGATCAACAATTTAAATTAACCAACACTAGACTTGAGTGGTCTCCCCACCTATTACTGGTATACTTCCTCTCTGATAAGAGAGTGGAGGTGACAAATGCTGTAGCCAGCTTTGGAGCAGCGGGAAATAGATTAAGAATGTGGCAGGTAAAACTGCATGAGGGTCTTGCCCTCAAGGGACTTTCATTATGAATCATAGTATTTGTTTTATTGTTACCCTTCAGGTATGTTATAGTTTTTTCTTATTTATGCACGAATATTTATTTTATGTATTTCTGTAAATTTTGTGTGATGTATAGTTGTCATGGCTATATGCCAGTACAATAAATTCGTTCGTTTGTTCATTCATTCATTCAAAACAAATTTAAGTACATTTAGATGCACAGTTTTTAAAATCTAAAACAAACATGCAGTCTCCTTATTTTCCCAGTGCCTTTCAGCTGTGGGGGCTTGGATGAGGTTAAGCCATCTGCAATTGAATCCTGACAAGATGGAGGTGATGTTGGTGGGTGAGGGCTTGGGGGGGTCTGGAGGTGGTTGAATCCCCTCTTGTTAGTGGGGGGTTCACCCTCCCATGGTATCTCAAGTGTGGAGTCTGGGTGTGCTCCTTGATACACGTCTCAGCTTGGACGTGGCCGTGGCAGGAAGTGCGTTTCGGCAGTTACATCTTGTCCGGCAGCTTCGGCTATATCTCTCAGACTCTGACCTCGCCACTGTCATCCATGCCTTCATCACCTCGAGGCTGGATTACTGCAATGCGCGCTACGTAGGGTTGCCCAAGAAGCTGCTCCAGAGGCTACAGCTGGTGCAGAATGCTGTGGCCCATCTCCTTACGGGGGCGGGCCGCAGGGAGCACATGACACCAGTGCTTCGGGCTTTGCACTGGCTTCCTATAAAGCACCAGCAAGGTGCTGGTTTTAACCTTTAAAGCCCTTCACAGCCTGGGGCCTACTTATCTGCAGGACCGCCTGACTCCCCAGGTGCATGTGCGACCTTTGAGATCATCCGTGGGAGCCTTTTTGGAGGTTCCCCGGGCGAGGCGAGTGGCCACCGATGTTAGATCTTTTTTGGTGGATGCCCCTGTGCTGTGGAATTCGCTCCCGGAGGAAGCTCAGTTGGACCCCACTCGCCTGTTGTTTCAGCATTTATGTAAGAACTGGCTGTTCCACCAGAGGTAGGGGTTGGGTGGGTGGGGTTGGGGTGGAGGGAGTTTTCTTTCCCTGCATAATGTGGGATTTTTAACTGTTTTAAATGTTTTATTGTTTTAATGTTTTTTATATTTGTTGTTAGATGCTACCCTGTGGGCAGGAGGGGTGGGATAAAATTTTTATATAAAATAAATAAATAAATAAATAAATAAATAAATAATAAATAAATAAATAAATAATAGCATGTGCACTCCAGAAACGTATGTAAGACCAACTTATATTAATCCCCTGTCACTTTCTGGCCACTACAACTTGCTCTACGTTTTTTTGCCACCAACAAAAATCTGGCAACATGAAAGATACTATATTTATCCACATTTGCCAACAGGAAAGCAATTTTGACCGTATCATTAGATTCTACAAATTCACCTAACAGACTCGATACTGTGCACAAGGGGCCGCATATATGAGGCAATGTAATATATAATGATAAAGATCTTCAATACAAAGGAACGTTTCCATATATGTGACACTGGAAATATTGGCCTGGCACTTTGCCATTATTAAAAGCTTGTATTGCCTGCTTTATTTCTGAAATAGTTACTTCCTGCCACTCAGGTAAACTCTCAAACAACATGTAGTTAATTTGCCCTTTCCCAAAACATGCCAACTCGGGGTTCAAGGCCTCCTTAAAATAAGCCCCCCATGTGTCAGCTAAAATTGTGGGGGTCTGAAATACCATGCCCTTATGAGAAACTCTCCTAATAGTAAGCCAAAATTTGGTGAGGTTTTTATTACGGGCAGCTGTCTGTAATGCTCCAACTTCTTTCTGGCCAGAAGTCGCATATATGCCGATCTTCAGAGAACTAAAGATTCACAATTTCTCCTGTTTCCCATAATTTTTGTTGCTTTAGCTAATTTAGATAGTTTATAAAGGGTATTTTTTGTGCTCTTTGCACTCTCGGTCAAACCAACCAGCTCTTTTCTGATGACGGCCATCTGCTGATGGACTGAAGGTCAAGAGTGGGTGCAGCTTAGATGCCAATATATTATACAAAGAAATAGCGTCCACCTTTCCTTCATTAAATTCCCTCCTGAAGCACATAATTACAGGGCTGAATAAAGTTTTAATAGCCTGAATAAAAGGGGGTAGGCCACCAATATCTGAGACCTTGACTCCAAGCTTTGTTGAAATGACAAATGCCAACTCCCCTCTATCTCTGCCCTTATTTGATTTCATTGCAGGAACAGCAAATGTTAAATATCTCTGTAAGTCAATTTTCTTGGCCCATGTTTCCTGAAAGCTCAGGAACTGGAAACCAGAAATCATTATTTTTTAAAAAAAAAATCCTGACCATCCAATTTGTTTGCCCAGCCAGCGATGTTCCATGAAAGGACTAATATTGAGGGAGAATTTTCCTTCAGAGCTTTAACTAGGCAATTACTAGAGATCAAAGGGCACGTTGGAGGGGCATCACCTAGAGGAGATATTGCACATGGGGAACCAGAGTTTATGGAAGCCCTGTCACGTCCGGTTTTCTGGGAACAGTTTCAGTCAGTGACACCCGCCAATGCGGTGGATGTTCTTGGGGCAGTCAGGGCTACTTCTTGTGAACTAGATCCGTGCCCGTGTCAGGACTCGCTACCGCCGGCGGTATGGCGGCAGCATGGGGGGCACCCGGTGGCTGTTGCATCGGGGGTGGGGACGCCCCTGGAAACACCCATGCAACCTAGGGGCATGGGGGCAGCCCCCCGTGGCAGATGTTGTGGATGGCCCCTCCCAGGCGCAGCCTAGCAACAGAGAGGCAGGGCCAACGACGGAGCCACGGTGCTCTACATACATACGCATGCAGAAGGGGCGGAGCCACACAGATAAAGATGATGAGCAGCCACCGCAGTGTCACCGGAGATCAGTTCGCTGTGAGACCGGCCCCTTGCTGTGTGGATATCTTTGATTATTTATGTGGATATCTTTGACTGTTTAAATAAACTGGCATACTGCATTGGACTAAAAGGATCCTTAGGTGGAAAAGATCCCAGTATATCAATAAAGGAAAGAAGACAGTCCTGAGCCCATGGGTTTCACTTCTTCAAAAGCTTCTTCAGGGTTCCTTCTCTGTTTTCTCCTTCCATGAGCTCAGGTTACGTAAACTACGTTTTACTGATGCAGAACCTGCCCAGGAATCATACATTTTCAGCATTCATCCAGGCCCAAATAGGGCCTGATTCTTCTCTTAATTCCTTTCTTAAAGATAGCCCCTTGTGGCTCCTACTTCAGTCTTTCCCAGGGGGATCTTCCCCCTTTGGTTTGTCTTGCAGGGGCTGCTGCTCGCTAGTTCCTACTTCAGCTGCAGCTACACTCCTGAGAGACAAGCAGTGTAATATTCACGAGGATGCGAGGTCCCAGGTGCATGCGCTTGGCTTGGTTACATCAAGAATGATGGCTGGTTAGTCCATGTGGTGAGGATAGGAGTACACAGACCTCAGGTAACAGAATGTACTGAAAGGAGGGTATCAGCGGGAGTTAGAAGAGGGCAGCGAGAAGTCGGGGAGGGCAGAGTGGAAGAGGTGGGTCTTGAGGAGGGGTTTGAAGGTGCAAAGGGAGGGGGTGAGGCAGATGTGGGCAGGGAGGGAGTTCCAGGCATGGGGGGCAACTAGGGAGAAGGGACAAAGGCAGTTAAGGGAGCAGAGGAGGCATAGGAGGGCAAGAGAGGGAACAGAGGAGGAGCGGAGTTCATGGAATGGAGTACAGAGGGAAATTAGTGTAGTGAGGTAGGGGGGAGCAAGGTTGTGAAGAGCTTCATAGGTGAAAAGACTAGGAGCTTGTGCAGGATTCATTCAGGAAGGGGGAGCCAGTGAAGAGAGGAGAGAATGGGCTGCACGTGGTCGAAGTGACGGGCAAGGTGGATGACCCTGACAGCAGAGTTTTGGATGGAGATAAGGGGAGAAAGGTGAGAGTGGGGGAGGCCAGTGAGAAGGAAGTTACAGTAATCGAGGTGAGAGATGACCAGGGCATGAACAAGGGTTTTGGCAGAGGAGACAGAGAGAAAAGGGCAAATCTTAGCAATGTTATGGAGGGAGAAGCAACAGGATTTGGCAACAGAGTCGATGTAGGGTTTAAAAGAAAGGGCTGAGTCAAAGATGAAGCCTAAGCTACGGGNCAATGTTATGGAGGGAGAAGCAACAGGATTTGGCAACTGAATCTATGTAGGGTTTAAAAGAAAGGGGTGAGTCAAAGATGAAGCCTAATCTACGGGCTTGGGGGACGGGAAGGATGGTGACCCCATTGATGAGGATCGACAGGGAAGAGGGAGAGGAAGGATGAGGGGGAAAGATAAGGAGTTAAGTTTTAGTCATGTTGAGTTTGAGTTGACATTGAGGTATCAAGGTAGAGAAGATGTCAGAGAGACAGCTGGTGAGACAAACTTGAACAGATGGAGATAGAGAGGGGGAGTAGAGAAATAGAGTTGAGTGTCATCAGTGTAGATGTGATATTGGAAGCCATGGGAGGCAACGAGTTTGCCTAGGGACAGGGTATAGATAGAGAAGAGGAGAGGACCAAGGAGAGAGCCTTGGGGAACACCAACCAAGAATGGAAGGGAGGAGGAGGTGGAGTGGGCAAGAGACACATTGAAGGAGCCGTCAGAGAGGTAGGAGGAGAACCAGTCACGGACGGAGCCACGAAAGCCAAGGGTGTGAAGTGAATCCAGTAAGAGTGAGTATTGAAGGCAGCAGAGAGGTCAAGGAAGACAAGAATGGAATAGAGGTGATTAGATTAAGCCACAAGAAGATCGTTGGTGATCTTAGCGAGAGCAGTTTCAGTAGAGTGAGGTGTACTGGAGAGAGGCTGGCCGGTGACTGGACCGATGGCAAAACCGCTGCTAGCAGTAAGCAAAGCAGCCTGACGAACTTTGAGCTGAGTCAGTGACCCCCCTGGGAACTGTGTTTGGTACTAGCACTACTGTTCCGCCTCTGTAAGACTCTCCTGCCTGTCATTGGCTGCGCTGGCCACCTGCAGCTTTTTTCCGCTATAAAGCCCCTTGATCACCTATGGCCATGCCGTAGGCATGCACCAAGGACGTCACACCTATGGGCGTCGCATGAAAGGGCGCGGCCTTAGACGCGGGCTGTGACTGGCCGTGTACAACACCGGAAGTTCTTTGTGAGATTCTTTTTCCAATAGAGAAGAAAAGGCACAGGTCGGGATGTTCTCCCACCACCTTGAATATGCCTACCCAGAAGTGTCCTAAAATGGAGATTGGGACTGGCAGGTATCAGCTGATTGATTTAGTCACACAGAGTCTAATGGAAGAGGCTGAACTCCGAACTTTCGAACCGCATTCGCCCATCCCTACTAGCTGTAGGCATCAAGGGCTGTGTCCAAAAGAACCCCTCTGAAGCTTTGCATGTCAACATGGCTTCAAGCAAATGTAGAGTTCGAGTTAGATGGAATGACTCCCTGATCCCAAAGACCTTTGCCCTATTATGGGGTGAGAAGTTAAGTCAATCTCGGAAGATAATACTGATGGCAGGGGAAGCGGAGATAGAACTGATAGGGAAACAATACTCCTTGATAATTTCAAGGTTAGCTACTACTATTCTTTCCCGTGAAAATTTCTCTTCTTATGGACAGCCAAATTCCTGGTATGATCAGGATTGTAAGTATGTTAAATGTGAACTTATATACATCAAGGCACTTTGGCTAAAGGAGCCTACAGAGCAGTCAAAGATACATTTTCTGGAAACTAGACGGAGTTACAAAATTCTGGTTAAAACTAAGAAACAGGCACATATTCGTAAGATTTGGGCCAAACTTAAAGTGGCAGCTCTTCTGAAGGACTCTAGATCCTTCTGGGCCATAGTTAATAGAGAATCCTCCCTCTCTTCTAATGCACAAACATCTGTATTGGTGAAGAGGACTTGGATCTCCTTTTTTGTGTCACTTTTTGACTCGCAGAAGGGGGAGGTCGATCTGGCCCCTCTCATTTTTGCCAGGCAATTGCAGACATCCCAAATTGTTCTCTTTGATCCACAGGTAGAACCCTGTCAAGTTGCGGATGTGATAAAATCTCTGAGACGCAATAAGTCTCCTGGAATTGACTTCATGGTTGCTGAGGTTTTGCAGATCTGCCCTGAGTGGTGGTCTTTACTCCTGGCTAAATATTTCTCTCAGATTAACACAATAATGAAGATACTGAAGGACTGGGGGCTATCAATTATTGTCTCAATATTTAAAAAGGGAATTCCAAGGGATCCTAGTTGTTATCGTCCCATCAGTCTCCTCCCTGTTATAGGAAAAGTCTATATGAAACTGCTTCTAGGACATCTTGAAGCTTGGGCCCATAGTCAAAAGGTGATTCCTCATGAGCAATTTGATTTCCAAAAACTCTCTCTACTATAGATAATTGTTATATCATCTCGCATGTCATCACCAAATATGTTACGATCAGGAAAGGGCCGCTTTTTCTTGCCTTTATTGATTTCTAAAAGGCATTCAACTCTGTTCCACGGTTAAAGCTTTGGCACAAACTGCATCAACTTGGTATTGACAATCATATACTTGCCCTACTTATTTTTGTACCCTCATAAAATTATGCCAGAATTAAATTAGGGGAGGGGGGATCTCTTTCAAAGCCAATACGAATACAGAAAGGTGTTAGGCAAGGCTGTGTCCTTGCCCCATTGCTTTTCACGCTGTATCTCGGTGATCTTGTAGACAAGTTAACTTCACCTTTATGCCATCCACCTAAGATTAAAGGCAAACCTCTGATTGCCCTGATGTATGCAGATGATATTGTACTGCTGTCACAAACAGAAAAGGGGCTTTGTAAAGCATTAGAACATCTGGTTAATTATTGTACAACAAATGAGCTGAAGTTCAACCCACACAAGTCTCAGATTATGGTTCTGGGGAAAAAAAAGACCTGCAAGCATAAATGGTTTATTAATGGCAAGCAGCTCTTACAAGTTAACTCATATATACATCTGGGCATTGCTATCTCTGATAACACCTTATGGGGTCATCATCATAAGCTGATAGAACTAAAAGCTAGGGCAGCCTCAAAGGGAATTTTGAGGCTAGCTGCGCGTTCAGAGGGAATAGTCACCTCAACCATTCTGGATGTATTCAGAGCAAAGGTGCAATCTTTACTGACCTTTGGCTCAGAAATTACTTTAGGGTCTGATCCACAAACCCTTGAAGTATTCCAGAATATCTTTTTAAGGAAGATTTGAAGAGTGCCACAAGGTGTCCCGGCTGCAGTAGTTCGAGCTGAGACAGGTATGCTATCTATTGACTGACTGTTTATATAGACAAGTGGCGCTCAATTATTGACTTAAATTAACAAATCGAACTGAATCTTCCCTGCCAGCTTTGTGTTTGAAAGAGGAGCTGGAATATGATGGGATGCCAGCCTACTCCTGGTTGTCTCAAATAGCACTTTATTTAAAGCATGCAGGTCTTTCTTTTTCATGTTTCTGGTGGAAGGATACAACTACACAAAAATTCTTGATGAAACAAAGATTATGTGACCTTTCAGGCAGGAGGACATGGCCGTACTGGCCTCTTGGAGGGTTGCCCCCTGGTTAGGCTTCTTTAAGAAGGCTCATAAGCTGGAATTATATCTTGATGCCCTCATCAATGTCAAGTTGCACAGAGCTTTTACACAATTGCGCTTCCAGTTGTTCTCCTCAGCTATTACGCACAAGCGCTACAGTAAAATACCTTATAGAGATAGACTCTGCCCCTGTACGAACTGTGAGGTAGAGGACGTGCCACATTTTCTATTTAAGTGCCCTCGTTTTGAGAACTTAAGACGATCCTGGCTAAACTCGTTATGGGATGGGAGGGAGCATTTGCCGGAAAGTCAGAAAATAGATATTTTTTTGTCTACAAATGATGTGACCATTATGCTGGCACTTGCTTCTTTTGTTTTGCTAGCTGACAGGCAATGTGACAAGGAATAGATGTTAATTGAAACTGGGAGATGTATGAGCACTGGTTGCAAGATTTTGTATTTTGTTTATTTGTCTTCTTTGACGTATGCCACCAGTTGTTATATGTGTTGAATTATTAAAATTGCTAAAATTGTTTTAGTTTGTTTTCTTTGGCCATGGCATAAGCTGGTGCCTTTAATAAATTTAATTACTTACTTACAGTAGAGAGAAGGTGGTGAAAGCCAGATTGGAGGGGGTCAAGGGAGGAGTTGGCGGAGAGGAAGTCAAGGCAGTGGGAGTAGACAACACGTTCAAGAAGCTTGGAAGCAAAAGGAAGGAGTGAGACAGGATGGTAGCTAGAGGGGTCAAGAGTGGACTTTTTGAGGATAGGAGAGAGTGGCGTGCTTGAAGGCAGATGGGAAGGAGCCAGTAGAGAGGGAGAGGTTGATGATGTGCAGAAGGGAAGGGGCGACAGTGGAAACAATGGAGGTCAGGAGGCGGGAGGTGATGGGGTCAAGGGGGCAAGTGGAAGGGTTGGAAGAGGAGAGCAGGGAGGAGATTTCCTCAAGGGAGGTGGGAGGGAAGGAGGACATGAGAGAAGGAGGGGGAGGGAGTAGGAAGAGGAGAGGAGTGGGAAGCGAAGTCGAGGGCGGATCTTATCTATCTTGGAGGTGAAGAAGGAAGCAATTACATCTAGTGCAACAGCTTCGGCCGTTTGTTTCAGACTCTGACCTGGCCACTGTCATCCATGCTTTCATCACCTCTTGATTAGACTATTGTAACACACTCTACATGGGACTACCCATGGTGACAGCTTGGAAACTGCAGCTGGTGCAGAATGCAGCAGCTCATCTCCTAGTGGGACTGGGCTCCCGGGAGCACATTACACCAGTTCTCCGTTCTCTGCACTGGTTGCTGGTGGTTTTCTGGGCCTGATTCAAGGTCTTGATCTTGGCCTATAAAGTTCTAAATGGCCTGGGCCCTACCTATCTGCGAGATCGTCTCACTCCCCGGTTCCTGGATTGGCCCCTGTGGTCATCTGGGGGTGCCCTGCTCGAGGTCTCCCGCGTTTTTTCAGGGGGTTCACACAGGATCGGGCACTCTCGGTGGTCACACCGTGGCTGTGGAACTCCCTTCCAGAGGCCCAGTTGGATCCGGATCTTCCTTCCATTCGCAGAAGTTGTAAGACCTAGCTGTTCTGCCGGGCGTTTCGCAGGGGAGATGGGTAGTGGTGGGGAGGATGGGGCATTGATGGGGTGGGATATTATTTTTTCCTCCTTTTATGATGTTTTTATCTTGATGTTTTTAATGATTGTAAGCCACCCCGAGCTGCCTGTGGCAGGAGGGGCGGGGCAATAAATATTTTAAATAAATAAATAAATAAATAAGATACCATAGGAGGTTCAGAAAATTCTGATTGTCTGATGCTATCAGGACCCCTGGGGGGTAAGGACCCCGTTATTACTGGGAGGCTTCTCTCAGTTTCCTGAAATTACTGTCAGGGAATACAGGTTTACTACATTTGAGGGCCTATTCACCACTTATATATCATCTCCGAGATCCTTATTTCCAGAACCACTAGAGACCCTTTCCCAGTCCTCCAAGTATCTCATATTCACCCAGTCTTCAGCTGAATATAACTGGCCTATATTATGTTTTCCAATTCTATTCACCACCAGATCCTGTAGACTATTAACTTCAGCACTGACTACAACCTTATTACTACTTCTCTTTGACTGTTTCACCTTGGAGCCATTTTTACCCATGGCTGGGACTTAGGGTTAACAATAATAGGGTATCAGACAGCTATTCCTCTGTCCTTGTCTTGACTTGCGGCGACCTCCCAATCCCCAACTCCCACATTCTGCTGCCTGGCCAAGACTTCACTCCACCTACTCAATGTATCTTTCTAAAGAGAGAGCCTAATTAAATTTTTATGCTGCTCATATAATGGCAGCTTGAAGAAGGAGTCAAACAGCATCTCCTCCTCCTGTAAAAAAGTTCTATTTTCACTTCCCCCACAGGACTCCACCCCTATCCATCCCTGTCTGAGGCTGGGCTGAAACCTCAGTGTAAGATAAATGGCCAATTTTAGGAAGCTCTCTCTCCTCCAAACGTGCCCCCCCATCCCCAACATCACTAGTATCAATCTATATTCCTAGAATGGGAACCCATTCCATAATATAGCTATAATTACCACCCTCCTCTGCACAAGCCCTCTCCTTAATGGACCACAAGGACTTTGGCGAGGATACGTCTTTAAAACACCTCACCACCCCAATTCCTACGTTCAGAAAGAAGGGTTTCCAACAACTATAACAAATTTTTGCTGAACTTACTGACTCAAATGTTATCATCGCCCTGACTGTTTTATAATTATAGAACAGATATTCAATTTGCTTTATATCAGAGGTATTAAACTCACCCAGAAAGCCCTTCTTCATCAGCCGAACAAAATTTGCGGCTCTGTTGATTTAAAAGACTCCTTGATTTGGAGTAGTTGGTAAAAGCCAACTACTTTTGAATAAGGAGTAGCTTGCACAAGGTCTTTGGCTGCAATTAAGATCAATTAGCTCTGGATAGTTCCGAGGTTAGCTCCCCATAATCCCAGGGAACTAGGGATGTGCGAACAGAATGCGGTTCAGATGTTCAGATGTTGGTCGTTTGGTTCAAAACCTGAGTTTGGGTTCGGTTGTTCAGTTCGGCGGAGTTCGGTTCTGCTGAACTTGGCCGAACATTCGAAAATAGCACTATTGATACCGATACCGAATTAGAAGATTTGTTTTTGGTATCGGTATCATTTGGCCCTGAAACAACCCCTGGTCTCCACCCCTGGTGCTAGGAAGTCTGCTCCTCAGCTGCCTCCCTCTTCCAGTCACGTTTTTCCTACCCAAAGTCATGTTTTTCCTGCCCCTGAACTCATCAGAACTCACCCAAACATGACCGAACTGTTCAGCCATTTTCGAGTTTGGTTCGGACGTCCAAACAGATCAAGTTTGGTCTGAACTCCGAACATCCGAACCGCGTTTGCACATCCCTACAGGGAACCTGAATCCCCGGACTATAATTCTTACACCTCTGCAGAATAGTTAAAGTAGCCAACTTGTCATCAGAAATTTGCTTGCATGATCTTCTTCTTTTCTCCTTTTCCTCCTTCCTAAGCTGTTTCTTCTGCATCCCTCCTTCAAGGAGTTTAACACCCTTTTAAAGTTCATTCTCCAGTAACTGGATCCTACTTTCCCCCTTTCCTTTAAATTCTTACTTTTTTTTACCCTTCCCAGGTTCCTTCTTATTTCTTCCCTTTTTATCTATCTCTTTTCTCCTGAACATAGGAGAGGGGGAATGATTTTTTCAGAGGGAGCAAGTGTCTCAGCACAGCTCATTAACTGAGGCTGCACCTCCATCCTCATAAGTTTTAATACGAGGTACTGTAACTCTTCGAACAAATGTCTAATTGATTCCAGGGCTTTATATAAACTACCAAAAGGTTACTAGTCGTTTTACACTGAATATCCAATAATTCTGATGGGTCAGACATTCTGCCTCTGAGTTCGCAGGCCAATCCTGTCCCAGGTTCTTGCACTCACCACTGAGTCCCATTAAACCAGTTCCAAAAGGTTGATCATTAGGAAAGATAGGGACATCTGTGAATTGCAAATTTCCATCTTTTTGGTCCTCCCCTGCCTTTTGTTCTAATTCCAGATTTTCATCTGGTACATGAAAAGCTCCAGCTCATCATGCTCCAGTGATTGGGCTATTTTGGGAGTGGCCACTCCTTTCTGTGCATTTATTTCTTTTGGGACATCAGATCTAATGGGAAAATATTTTGTGATTTTAGACTGGTCCGGATATTTTGCATTCCAAAAGGGGTAATAGCCCCAATCTCTTATAAACCATACGGGTAAACACCATTTTCCTACCAGAACTCAGTTCAAATTCACAGCCAACCCAGGGAGGAGTCAATCTTCAGAAACTACCCTCAGAGTGAACAAAAGGGGTTTCACTAAGCCAGCAACCCAATATAGATCCCCCCCTCGCCCCCCTGAGACCTGCCTAAAGTCCTTTGACGACAGCTTTCCTGGATAGTTTGTGTTGAATCTCAGGACTTATGCTTCAGGATTTTCCTGAGGTGCACCTTCAGGAAGGCATTTCCAGAAGTGCTATCAAGGAGCACCGCTGAAGTCCAAAATCAAAAGTAACCTGCCCCCCTCTCATCAGGGGTACAAGAATCCTCCAGATGCTTGAGGAATTCAGAGACTATAGACAACACGGAGGCATGAAAACAGCAGTAGCCGACGGCAGCAGTAGGGACTCAGATTTGTAGAGCAGAGGGCCTCGGCCATGCCCACAATGGCCTACAAACAGCCCCACCAATGACCGACACCCTTTAGGTGTCGCCCAAGGGTTGGCATCCCCAGGGGCCAGTCCTTCAGTAAATACCTGTGGAGAATTGGGGGCCAGGTGTCAGTGATTCCTCTATCCCCACAGGGATTGGTCTAAACAAAGCAGCACCCACGCACAGCACTCCCAGGCCACCTAGGGCTTGATATGAGGGTCTGAAGTCTTGATTTAGTGACTTCAGGGTTTGTGGACAGTGGTGGAGGGTCGTCCTTTGTCTCTCACATGCCTTACCTCTCCCTGCTGATTGGCTTCAGCCTAGTATATAGGCCCACCCAGCAGGAACAGGAAGCTGGGTGGAAAGATGTTTCTGTCTTCCTGCATACCTGTTCCTTTTCCCAAGAAGAGAGTGAGGAAGAATGAACCATACATGACAAATGTTAAGGTACATTTAGATGTCATTATTCAAATATTAAATCTTGCTAAAAAGCCATGGGAAATCCATAGTTAATTAACATGTAGCATTCATTTGTGACCTGTTACTTAAAGCACTTTTGAAGGAACTCGGGCTGTTTTTACACGATCACTATTAATGTGAATTAGTTTTTAATCCAGATCCATTAATTCAGGGTTATTATTCAGGAGTAACGGTTTACATTATCATTTTAAATCAGGAATAAGAATTAATCCTGATTTTCAGTGTGAACAGCTTAATCCGGATTAGGAGTCACAAGGAAGACTGAAAAATCCCATGGTGCAGCACAACCACATTTCAGTGTCCTCTTCTGCTCTGATTTCTGGGAGTACAGTGACAGCAACAGATACAGCAGTCACACTGCAAAATGGAGGAGTGTTCGTCTTGGCGTGGTCTGTGCTAAGCACAGACTTCTGGGAAAACGGCTTGATTCCATAAAGATATGGACAGTTAGCGGGGAGGCATGTCTATCTGTAGTACTCTGTGGTGCTGAGACTCGGTCTGGATTAACTGTGAACGCAATCACTAATTCAGACTGAGCTTAATCTGCATTAAAATAAATCCTTGAAAACTGGGTTTCCAGAACCAGTTTTTAAAAAAGGGATGTCGCGGTAGTCCTAAGAACTATCGCTCTGTTAGCCTTCTATGCATTGTATCCAAGTTATACACCCGCCTGCTATTAGATCGCCGTATGTCCTGGATATTCGATAACGAAATACTGGCTGATGAGCACGTGGGCTTTCTGCCCAGCTGCAGCACAGTAGGTCATTGTTTTATTTTGTCCCATTTAATTAACAAATATATGAGTTGAAACATCAAACTTTTTGTCGCTTTTGTGGATTTTACTTCCGCTTTTGATTTGATTAACAGAGAGATGCTATGAAAGGAACTAGAGAGACTCTGCGTATGGAAGCTAGGCTTCTTGTGCTCATTAAATCTATGTACACAGATACTTCTCTTTGTGTACGGGTCAATGCACAGGGTCATCTCTCGGATTCTATTCAGATCACCAGAGGGGTGAGACAAGGTTGTCTTTTGGCCCCTGATCCTTTTAATTTATACGTTAATAAACTTATCTTAAGGCATAGAGATGATGGGTGCTATATGGCCCCCAGAATTGGGCAGAGGAAGTTATCAATTCTTCTGTATGCAGATGACACCATCTTACTGTCACTAAATAGGTTAGGATTAAAGCGATTGCTAAATGATTTTGAATTAAATAGTGCAGAACAGGACCTTAAGATAAACCACACTAAAATGAAGATAATGGTTTTTTTCTAAAAGGTACCATGTCTATGACTGGTACATGGCTAACCATAAGATTGAATAGGTTCGTCTATTCACTTATCTGGGCGTTACTTTTGCTTTCAATGACCAGTGGGGATCCCAGCTTGCTCGAGTAAGACAGGTGTTAAAATCAATTATGGCCGCCTTTTTGAAAAAATGTTTATACTAAAAGAGGCCATCAAATTGCCCTGGCCATCAGGCTATTTGAATCCAAAATATAAGCAAAGATTCTCTATGGTGTGCAGGTTTAACCCTAGGGTGCCTAACGTTTTGAATCCTATCTTTAATAAATATTTGAGAGTTATACTAAGAGTTCCACCATCTACATCTGCGGCCCCTCTCATTTTGGAGATGGGCGTGCCATCCTTGGCAGTCAGGATTGAGAAGCATGTTTTTAAATTTTGGCTTAATATCAAGGGAGATACTGGCAACACTCTCATGCAGTTGGTGTTGAAGGAGAAATATGACTCTGTGGGGAGTAAACAGGATGTTTGGTGGCAAACAGTAAACAAAAGAATATCACTGCTGGGCTTGTCTCCACCCTATTTGCTCCAACATCCTGCTAAAGAAACATTTAAAATTTTGGCCAGACGAATAACAGACATTGATAGGCAGAAGCAAAGAACTATAATATCTAATTCCCAAGCCTCCCCACTATTTAAATACTGGGTACCTGGAACCAAGGGGGATGAATATCTGACAACTTTGCCAGATATGAACCAAAGAAAAGCTATCACAGCTTTAAGGCTCCAGACAATGCGCACAGCGGTGCTTTTAGGATGTTATAACAATACACCTTATTTAGAAAGGATATGTCCATGTGGTACTGGCATTGAAGATCTGCGGCATTATCTGTTGGTTTGCCCTCTTTATGCTAGATCGAGGTTACTCCTTATGGCTAAATTAGATATCAACCAGCAGCATTCGGATTTGTCTAAATTGATCTATCTTTTGAACGATCGAGACCAAGATAAGACTCACCTTGTAGCCCTATTTGCAATTAAAGCAGAGAAGATCCACTCTAATATCAAGGTACCATCGAAAAAGGCAACTGCAGATGCCGATGTGTGTAGATTATAACCTGCCTCAAGTATTTTATTATGGTGTACTGTATTTACCTATTGTACCTAATTTATTTATGAATTTGTAATTTGGTGGTGTGTGCAAGGATTATATTATATTGTATTTATATTGTGTTCAGCAGGGATTTATGTTTATTTAATTTGTCATGGCCTAGTGGCAGTACAATAAAAGGTATTGGATTCGACTGAACCAGTTTTAAATTTTGAATCTGGGGTCATTATATTTATTTATTTATTTATTTAATAAATTTATATCCTGCCCCTCCTGCTATGCAGCCCGGGGCGGCTTACAACAATAAAATACAATAAAAACAGATTTAAAACACTCAATACTATAATATTACCATATAAAAATATTAAAACAAGGCTAGTTACAGTAAACAAAGAAATAATAAGTAAGGTGGGGGAGATAAAAAACCCGCATCCTACCCTCCCACCCTCCCCAAAGGCCTGGGCAAACAGCCAGCTTTTACAACTTCACCGGAATGTCAACAGGCTAGGGGCCAGGTAAGCTTCCTCCGGAAGGGAGTTCCAAAGGTGCGGCCCGGCCACCGAGAATGCCCTCTCAATTGCGGCCCCCCGCTTAACACGGGGGACCTCCAAGAAGGCACCCCCGGCAGACCGAAGGAGCCGCCCTGGGGCGCGGAGGGCGAGG
>QEPC01005138.1:5607-20285 GCA_003113815.1 Sphenodon punctatus
CCCACCTCAAAGCCGGAACAAAACACAAGGTCTAAGGTATTTCCCCCCTGATGCGTTGGGCCACTAACTAATATCTGTTGTTTGCCACCTCCAACACCCGTTTATCAGATATAATAGCATCCCAAACAGAGAAGTAATTTGCAGGATGTCACCAAATGGTAGGCTAGGATCTTAAACCACATGGGAGGGTTTAATCTCCTGGTTGGTTTAAGAGTTCCCAAGTACAGATAAGATACAGTCTGTATCCTAAGATACAGAGCTAAGGGGTTCCCAAGATACAGATACTTGTATTCCCAAGTACAGATAAGAATTCAAGTACAGATAGAAATGCGTTATAGATTCTGGTATTTTGATTTCTGCACTCAAGTATAATATTGTACTGCGTGCGTATTCATGGTTTATTCATTAAACCTCGTTTAACTGACCCTAGTGTGGTCCAGTGGAATTCCTGCTATTGAGTGGAGACAGTTTGTGTTAATTTGGCGTTTACAATCACAGGCAAACCTAGATAGATCGAGTCTGTGCTGGGAAACTCAGAGGCTGAAAGGGTGACAAGAAGGTTCCCCCGTTGCAGGCTGAATCAGTTCTAGAGAGAGAGCTGGTCTAGTGGGATCTGCAAGCCAAGGAAACTGAGTCACAACCACCTAGAGTGGGGCGGTGAGACTCCAGTCTCATGACAATGTGACTGCAGTTTTTCAACTATTTGCCTTGTAGTACTGTTCCAGTGCATGAAGTACTGAATATCTAACTGTCAAATTAGTGAAGAATAAATTCCACATACAAATATGGGAGTTAATTTTTCATTTGCTTCGCTAAAATAGATATTTGCTTTGAATATCTGTTTCAGTAATGAACCAAGATAAACTTTATCCACTTGTTTCTGAACTTCTACCCCCTTAAAGCTGTGCACTTGAACTTACAACGTTGTTGCCTTTATGTTGGAGAGCAATGTCAGATCAATGGAAACGGGCTTGTTAAGACGTTTTTCTTAGAAAAAGAATGCCCACCCTTTTATCCCTGGATTGGGAATGGAGTAAGACAAGTCCACACAACTCCCTTAACAAACATGTTAGTTGGTACAAGGATCAGAATGGGGACAATGAGGGATGTGCTGCATTCATTGCCCATAGCTTTTGCATACTCCAGCACACTTTAGCGGATGGAAATAGCTTACCTATAACTTAAGATAACTCATGCAAGCATACCAGAATGATGGGTGCAGCAAGTTGACTTGATTATGCCTATGTTGTTCTTGACGTTTGCAGGGAGGACTCTGTGATGCTCGTCTTTAGCATCTCGAAGTGCAACCCTCCAAATAGTGGCACTGGCGTTGCTGAAATATAAGGCCCCACTGACACTATACAGCAGATTGGGGTGGGTGGTGGGTTGAGGAGCAGTATGCGCACACCCTTCTTACATGCAAAACAGCTGATGGGGGGAGGGGGGGTCCCAGAGGAATGCTCATGCTCTCCCTGCTCGCTACATATTAAATTGGCAGGGCAGGGAGAGTGTGTGCGCTCATCCAGGCTTTACCTCCTCAAAACAGCTGTTTGACAGATGAGGAGCGTGCATGCACTCCTCTGCCCTCCCCAACAGCTGTCTAGTGTTTTGGGTAGCCCTTCCCTTGTACTTACTATGATGCATTGGTTACCTTCACCTCTCTTGTATATACCTATTAATACTGCTTATATAATGTTTCAGGCAGAAACTATCGTTAAACTTTACAATCTTAGGGACGTATTGCTGGTTAGAAACCAGCTAACTGTATTTCTTCAGGTAAGGATGTTTTCAGATGGGCATTTAGTGTGGACTAATTGCATCAAGTCCATGATAGGTTATCTGTCTGAACGCTGTCAACAGTTCTTATTAGTCCGCACTAACAAATAAACCCGGTTGTTATAAAACCCCAATTGCTGGGGTTTATAACAACCATTCTTAAACTAGTCGAGACTAACGTCCATCTGAATTACTATCCCGGACTAGTTGACTAACCCATACTGAGGGCCACAGAGTCCAACAGCAAGACCTGACAGGTGCTCT
Organism: Sphenodon punctatus; assembly: GCA_003113815.1. Lineage (NCBI taxonomy): Eukaryota > Metazoa > Chordata > Lepidosauria > Sphenodontia > Sphenodontidae > Sphenodon > Sphenodon punctatus. The sequence continues at coordinate 7,648 of QEPC01005138.1, forward strand.
AGGCATTTTCTGCCTCTATGGTATCTAGGGGCACATGACTACCTTCGTCATCCTTCAACAATGCATTGCAGAGTGCCAAGTTTAAATGCCCTGAGGGATGAGTTTCTATTTTCTTCAACTCAGAAACAGAAGGTTGCTACCTTGTAAACAAGGTTCTTAGAGATGGTCCTGAACATTCTAACAAATGAGTTTGCGCTTGCGCGCCCTTCTCCTACCGGCAGTTACCAAGCTCACTAGCTGAAAAACACATGACGTTCACGTGCCCCCACAGCATATAAGGCACCTTCCTGCTCAAACCCACCAGTTCCTTCCAACCCTGAGAATGCATGAAGAAAATTCCATGCGGGGCTGGAAGGGTGGGCATTTGTGAGAATGTTCGGAGCCATCTCGAAGAACCTTGCTTACAAGGTAGCAACCTTCTGTTCTTCTTCGAGTGGCTCCTCCCATTCTCACAAATGGGAGAATACCAAGCCTAAGAAAGGCGGGGGGGGGGGGGGGGATTTTCTTGAAAAGGCAACAAAAGTATCCATAGGGTATAACTGAAAAATATACTTTATTAAATTTAACAGACCGTGGAAGCAGAGATAACAGTCAATACACATATGTCCCCTTTGTCCTCATGTAGTAGGTACTATTCCTGCATAAGCCCGGAGGTAAGTATGACCTGGCCCAGGGAGGTAAGTATGACCTGGCCCAGGGAGGTAAGTATGACCTGGCCCAGGGAGGTATGGACCTGGGAGGCCAGGTGAATTGTATAATGCTTAATAAAAGTATTGGGTGAGCTCCAAGTAGCTGCCCTACAAATCTCCTGAGGGGGAATGTTGGCGAACGCAGCTCCCGTAGCCCTAATCGAGTGCGCCCTAAAGTTGGGTGGTGCAGAGAACCCCCGCTGCTGGTAAGCAGCAGTAATAACCTGCACAAGCCATTTAGAGATGGTCTGGGAGGAGACCTTTCGCCCTAGGTTGTGCGGTGAGGGGGGAGACAAACAAATTATCAGATTGTCTACAAGCAGCCGTTCTGGCTAGATATGCTAATACTACTCTTTTTACGTCCAGAGTGTGAGCAGTGGCTAAAGAGTTTGAATCATGGGGGGGCGGGAACTGTGGGAGGATAATCCTTTGGGCTAAGTGGAAACGGGACACATGTTTAGAAATGAAAGAGGGATGGGCTGAGATTTTTAGCCTATCAGGGAAGACCTGCAAATAAGGTTCCTGTATATAAATGGCAGCAAGTTCACTAACCCTTCTGAGGGAGGTCAAGGCAACCAAGAAGCAGGTTTTAAGGGTTACATGTCACAGATCCGCCTGTTCTAGAGGTTCATAGGGGTGCCCTGTTAAACATTCAAGAACTAGAGGGCAGTTCCATTGAGAGATAGGTTGTGGAGGGGAGATTATTAATCCCCCTGAAAAAAGTTTTAACCATTGGGTGTGAGAGCAAGGATTCTCAGGGCGTGTTGTTCTATTTCTACCCACTTTATTTCTTTTGGTTGGTAATACCAACTATTCAATGCTCCCAACACTGCGGCCCTATGACAAAGGCGCAGGTCTGAGAGGTTTATGCCTCCTTTTTCCTTGGGTCTCATTAGTGTTTGTTTATTTACTCGGTTTATTTCCTTTCCAAATTATTTCTTTCATTAATTTGTCATATTCTGTGAAAAATTGGTCTGGTAATTGAATGGGTAATGCTAACATTTTGTACAAAATTTTTGGTAGCAATATCATTTTGAATAAATTTACTCTTCCCATCCAAGAGCAGGGTAGATCTTTCCAGTTTGCTGCTTCTTTGCTTAGTTGTTGGGGGAGTTTTAAGAAATTTTCTTTATAAATTTGAATGAATTGTTTTGGTAACTTTACTCCCAAATATTGTACTGCCTTCTCTTCTTCTGGGTAGGGAAGGATTGCTTTAATGTCTTGTCTTTGTTGTTCAGTTTGTCTATAAATCAGTGCGTATGATTTCCGTTTGTTAATTTTATACCCTGATATGTCTCCAAATTCTTGTATCAATTTTAGCAGGGGTGGAATAGAGGTTACTGGGTCTCCTATAAATAGTACTGTGTCATCGGCGAACATCGTTATCTTATGTTCTGTTTTGTTAATATGTATTCCTTTAATTTCTGTTTCTTGCCTGATTGCAATTGCTAGAACGTCCAGTGTCAGATTAAACAATAAAGGTGACAGGGGGCATCCCTGTCTAGTTCCTCTGGCCAAATGGAATGGTTGTGAATGTCCATTATTTATTATTAGTTTGGATTTTGGCTCCTTATAAATTGCTTTGATCCAATTGAGAAAAGCTCCTTCAAAACCCATTTTGCTCATTACATGTTCTAAGCATTTTATCTCCGTCCTATCAAAGGCCTTCTCCGCATCTAACATGATAATTGCGGCTTTCTCCTATATTTTATGAAGGTGGTACATTATATTAGTTACTCTGCAAACATTGTCTGGCCCTTGTCTCGTGGGTATAAATCCTACCTAATCTGGGTCTATCAGTTCTCTTATAATTGCTGTTAACCTGTTTGCCAATGCCTTTTGAGAAAATTTTTAAATCTACTTTTAATAGTGATATGGGCCTATAGTTTTCACATTTGTCACTGGGTCTACCTGGTTTAGGAATTAAAATAATGTTTGCTTCATAGAATGATTGAGGTAGTTTTCCTGTCTTTAAAACTTCGTTGTATGTGCTTACTAAGTATGGGCTCACTAATGCTGCTGTTTTTTTTGTAAAACTCCGCTGGCAGTCCATCTGGTCCTGCTGCCTTATTATTTGCTAAGTTCTTGATTACGTCTGCTATTTCTTTTATCTGTAGGGGGCTATTCAAGTATTTAATTTGGTCTGTGTTTAATTTGGGTAAATTATATCTATTCAAAAATGTTGTTATCTTTTTAGGGTCTGGGTTTGATGAGGAGTACAGTGCCTGATAATATTCGAAGAACTCCTGCTGGATTTCCTCATCCTTAAATATCCTGTTTTTATCTGCTACCTGGAGTGAAATTATATGTGATCTTTTATTTCGTCTTTTGACTAGTCTTGCCAGTGTTTTCCCTCGTTTATTACTGTATGCAAAATAAAATCCTTTGATTTGTTTCAATTGTGTTGTGTTTTTTTCTATTTCGTTTAGATTAATTTGTTCTCTAATTTCTACAATTTTCCTTGCTCTTTGTTTCATGGGATTAGTTTTATTAATTACTTCCACTGCTTTTAGTTCTCGTTGTAGTTCCTTTAAATATTCCCTATTTTGTTTGCGTAGTTTCGCTTTTAAGGCTATCATTTTCCCCCGGATTACCACTTTTCCGACTTCCCACATTATGGCTTGTGTGTCGACACTACCCTCGTTAAGTTCAAAATATTCCTGGAGGGCTTCTTGAGTTTGTTCTATTTTCCAGCCACCCCCTGGACAACTGCCAGTTGCTGTTTCATATGGTTTTTGGCCTGTCTACCCATTGTATTTCTGTGACTACTGAGTCATGGTCTGAAATAACATTGGTCTTAATAGTGCAGGTTCTACATTGTTGTATTTCTGTTTTACACATGAAAACATAATCAGTTCTCGTATAGGTGTTATGTTCTGGCGAACAGAAGGTGTAATCTCTTTCTGACTGGTTTATATACCTCCACACATCTATTAAATCGTTTACTTTCAATAAGCTTTCCAAGTTTAGTTGCCACTTCCCGGGTGGCTTATTTTTAGAGTGGTCTTTTTCTGACCAACTCGCATTCAGATCTCCCTGCATTATTAGTATGCCCTTTCTATATTGTTCAATCAGAGGTAATATCCCTCTGATGAATTCATATGTACCCTCGTTTGGTGCATATATATTGACCATTGTTGTGGCTTTGCCCTCCAATTCTCCAACTAAAATAAGCATTCTACCTTGTTTCTCTTTATACATTTTTTCCAAATTAAATGTTCTATTTGCCCTTATCCCAATTAAAACCCCAGCCTTTTTCTTCTGTTGATTACAAGCATGGTATATTTCCCCAAAATATTTATTTTTGAATCTCATGCTGTCTTTTTCTCTAAAGTGTGTCTCCTGTAGGAAGCACATATCTGCCCCTATTTCTTTGATCTCTTGCATTATTCTTTTTCATTTTATGACTTCATTTAGTTCCTTTACATTAAGGGACATCATTTTAATAGCTTCTGCCATGTTGTTCTGTTTTGTTTTTCCTCTATGAGCACCTTTTTTTCCCTTTCCTGTTGCCTTATCAAACCTCCCTGAACCATCCCATTATTAAACCAACTATGTACAGTATAAACCAAAATAACCTTCTTCTCCTGTAGAGGAACGGAGTCATTGTGCTTTCTCAATTTAAGGCTCATTGCCTTTGAGTATCCTCTCAGCTCCCTCCTCCACCTTCTCCGCTTATTTCCTGGGCTTTTTTGCCCTTCCCATGATATTTATTTCTATTGTATATCAACCTCTTATTTATAACTCTTTACATAAACCTTCTATTTGTACCAACCCATCAGTTTCGATTCATATAAATACATTCTTAAACATAAACCTTATATATATACTAATCCCTCTTAAGATAATTCACGTAAGTATAAGTTAACCTTAGCTTTTGTTTATACAGAGGACCTTTGAGTTTAATCTTTTTAGCTTTTCTCTTTGGAGACTGCTTTTCAAGTATTGCCCTCCTGCTCTCTCCCTTGCTTGTGTAGGAATCCCTCTAGTTCATTCGGTTCCAGGAATATTTTTCTTTTACCATTCCAGAGAATGGTCATTCTTGCTGGGAACCACAATTGGGGTTTCAAGTCTTTTTGATTTAGTTCTGTAAAATATTTGGCCCTTTTCCTTCTTTTATTCATCATCTCCCCTGCATAGTCCGGAAAAAGGAAAAAAAATTGTCCTTGATATTCCAGGGATTTGTTTCACCTGGCCAGGCGCAAGATTTTTTCTTTTTGCTGATACTCCAGAAATTTTATAATTATGGCTCTTGGGGGTTCCTCTTCATTGGGTTTGGGCCTGTTGGCTCTATGGGCTCTTTCTATTTTAGGATTGTGTACACAGGGCTCCCCTGGGAACGTGGTTTCCAAAACTTTCCATATGAATTACGTTGTGTCTCTCCCTTCCCAGGTTTCTGGGATGCCCACCAGTCTTAAATTAGACCTGATCTTTGCACCTGGTTTCTAATATTTTTATTAGCATTAGGTCCAGCATTTTGTTTTGTTGATCTTGGCCATTTAAGGTGTTATCTTCTAGTGCTGAGATTCTAGTCTCAGCAGTGGTTACTCTCTTGGCCAGTGCTTCTGCCTTTTTTTTATTTTGTGAGTCTGCTTGCTGTAGTTTAATTATCTCAGCCATCTGGCTTTCTCTTGCTGCCTCCACAGCAATTCCTCTAATTCTAATAAGTAGCGTAAAACTAATTGAACAGATAACTGGGAGTCAGCTAGGGAATTATCCCTTAGCCAACACAAGAATCTTTTCCACTTGGATAAATAGGATTTCCTAGTGGAGGGTTTTATGTCACTCTATAGAATGATCGATAGTCTATCAGGCAAATCTACTGTATATGAATCCTCCAGGCATGGAGGTTGAGCCGAGAGATGTCTGGGTGGAGGATCTGTCCCTGGTTGAGGGACAATAGGTTCCAATCTCTCCGTAACGGTAGGGACTCTGTCGCTAATCTCTGTAGGTCGAGGAACCAAACCTGTCATGGCCAGTAAGGGGCTATGAGGATTAGATTCGCTCCTTGGAGGCGAATCTTGTCCAGGACTCTGGGTAACAACGGGATCGGGGGAAGGCATAGCATAGGAAAGGTCTCCAAGTCCATACTAGAGTGAAGGCATCCCCTAGGGATGCGGGGTCGTGGCCTGCTCAGGACCCGAAAAGGGGGCATTTGGTATTGATGGTCGTGACAAACAGATCCATCCGTGGCGTGCCCCAACGGAGGATCAAACTCTGATAAACCTGGGGTGATAGCTGCCACTCGTGGTGCTCCTGACTGAGTCAGCTGAGGATATCTGCCCGTGAGTTCTCCTTTCCTGCCACATGTGTTGCTAGGAGATAGATTCCCCGCAACCTTGCGAAATGCCAGATGTTCATGGCTAGGTGACAGAGATTTGGGGACTTTGTACCTCCTTGTTTGCAGAGGTAATTCATTGCTTAGCAAAGCTGGCAGTTCAATTGGAGATACGGTGAAATGGGAGGGAGGTATATTGTCCTATTTTATCTTATATTATTGACATGTCGGCTGGGGTGATACTGTATAACTATGTTCAATATTTATTTAGTTATTCATTAAGGTGGGTTGGGACCTAGCTTGGTCTGATACCTTTTTAAAGGTTTGTGGCCTGTATTTTCATGTCATGCCAATTTCCTCCCCGGTATGTTTGTCCCTTTATGTTGGGGTTTGGTCTAGTGTTGGAAGATTTATTCCTTTTACTGTTGTTTTAGAGTTTTTTGATATATATGTAGGTTGTTTGTTTCTTTTAGTAAATTTTAATTTTTTAGCCATGGTATCTTTAGCTTAGTAGGATTTGATATGTTTTGGATGTGCTTTTGATATGTTGGATTTTATTTTTGTTATGGCCTCGGCTAAATAAATAAACTTATACTACTACTACTACTACCTCCTTGTTTGTTCAGGTACCAAACAGCCGGCATGTTGTCGCAGGCTATTGACACCACAGATCCCTGAAGTTGGTGCTGGAAAGAGAACAACACTTTTTGTATAGCTATGATCTCTAGCACATTGATGTGCAATTTACTCTGACTGCTGTCCCAAGAGCCAGAAATGTCCAGCTCGTGGAGATGTGCACCCCATCCTGTCAAAGAAGCATCTGTAGTTAAGAGGCAGTTAGATACAGGACTGGCAAAGGATTTCCCAGCCAGGACAAAGTCCCTGTCGGTCCAAATTGTGAGAGAATCTAACACTTGTCTAGTAATCTTAAATTTCTTCGTGGGAGGATCTGACAATGGGTCAAATAAGCTTAATAACCATAGCTGAAAAGGTCTCATGAAAAGTCTGGCAAATGGCGTGGTGGCAATAGTAGATGCCATTAGACCCAATAGTCACTGAAACCTTTTAATGGGTTGCCTCTTATGCATTACTAGAGGCCTTACCATAGAGGAAATATCCCCGAATCTGTCTAGTGGAGCAAAAATCCTACCCCTGGTACTGGTAGGGTCCAGGATTGCTCCAATGTAAGGAATGCGCTGTGTAGGGTTTTAACTGAGACTTCTGCCTATTTATGGAGAGTCCTAAAGAGTGACACAGATCCAAGGTGAAGGAAACTGCTTGGGAAAGAGCTGTTGGAGAGTCTGCCACCAGCAGCCAATCATCCAAGTAGGGATAGATGGCCCAGCCCTGCCTTCTAATGTATGCAATCACAGGGGCCATAGCCTTAGTAAATACCCTTGGGGCAGATGACAGGCCGAAAGGGAGAGAACAGAACTGGAAGTGCCCAGACACGTGGCGAAACCTAAAAAATCTCCTAGAGGAAGGATGCAGGCGAATATGGAAGTAGGCATCCTTTAAGTCGATGACTGCATACCACTGACCCAACCTTAAATGAGACCTTAGGGAATTAAAAGTGAGCATCTTAAATTTATAATAATGCACAAAGGAGTTAACGAACCTCAGGTCCAGAATAGGTCTGTGACCTGCATCTTTCTTATCAATAACGAAAGAATTAGAATAACATCCTTTTCTACTGTGGGCGGGAACAAGCTCTATAACACCTTTGTGATACATTTCAAAGACCTCTTTATTCAACACCTCGGCCTGAGCCGGAGAAAGATTAACATGGGAAGGTCTGTAACAAGGTGGAAAGGAAGAGAACTGAACTCTGTAACCCCAACGGATAACTCCCAGGACCCATACATCAGAGGTAATACATTCCCAGTAGTGAAATGAATTGATCAAGGACAACTCAACATTAACAGTGCCCAACAGAGGCTGGTCAGCTGAGGTCGGGAAAGACAGTAATTGTCAACGTCTGCCCCTATTGGAGGGGGCTGAGAAGGGCTGCTTATTGTTAGCCCTTTGCTTGTAGGCCGAATAGGGGTATCTAGGCTTTCCTGCATAATTAAAGGAGGTCAAAGAGTAATACCTCCTGTTGTAGGGCTGGGCAGGCGGATAATATTGTCTTTGGGGTCGTTGGAATGAAGAATGAGGCTGGTAGGGGAGAGAGTGAAAGGCGGAAGAAGGTTGATCCCGTTGGACAATTTTCATCCTATATGCCGTAGCCCTGGATATCTGTATCTTGTCCAGGACCTCATCCGTGTCCTTCGCGAACAGTCCGGACTGATCGAAGGGAAGACTTTCAATGCGGGATCTATGATGATATTCCAACTTTGTACCTCTTAACCAGGCAAATCGCCTTGTCACGACAGCATTCGCCACCGCTCGGGCTGCAGTATCTGAAGAGTGACGAGCGGTGTGGAGTTGAAAGCGGGCAGTTGAGGTTCCCTCAGAGCAAATAGACTGAAGGGATTTCTGCTTGTCCTTAGGGAGTGATGGAATAATCTTTTGTACCTCGTCCCACAAATGATGCTGGAATGAAGCCATTCCGGCCGCGTAGTTGGCCGTGCGCATCAGCATGGTGGCTGAGGCAAAGGCTTTGCGCTCGAAGACATCAATTCTGCGGCTGTCTCTGTCCGCTGGAGAAGTTTCTTGTGAGTTTTTGTGAAATTTCTCAGCCGAGGCCGACACCACTAGAGAGTTGGGGAGCGGGTGCTTAAAGAAAATGGAACCTTGTTCTGGGGGGAACAAATAAAATGAACTGTTGGAGACTGAAACAGGTTGAATAGTTGTGGGGGTAGGCCATAACTTTTCTGCTTCTGTGGCGTGCCTCTTGAACAGAGGCAGAGTTAGTTTAGATTGTACTGGCTTATCCACTAAGGAATAAGCTGGGTCAGCTTCTTGTTCAGAGACAGGGATCGTCTTGATATTCAAAACCTCTTGAAACCTTTTCAACAGTCTCTGGAAATCCCTGTGTTCCTGTGAGGAAATAGACGACGTCGGACCCTGGACGTTGTCGGAAGGGGGAGGTGATAGAGATTTGGCATCAGGTAAGTCGAAATGTTCAGGATTGGCTGTGTCGAGGTCTGCCTCCAGGGTCAGATCAGCTTGTTGTATTGGCTCCTCCTCTGGTTCAGGAGGGGTGGTAGGTCCATCCAGGGAACGTAAGAGCTGTGCCCTGTAAAGCTTTCTTCGAGCCATCTTGCGTTTTTGTTTCCTCATACGACGTTGGAACTTGTCTGCAACGTCGCGAGCAAAAGCATCAGGATCAATCGTCGACGTCGAAGTGGTCCCCCTGGACAAAGTGAGACGCTCTATCGACGTCGAGCAAGGCTGATGCAATGTCGGGGCCATCGACATCGATGTCTTTGCTCAACTTTTTGAGTCACGACCACGAGGGGGAGATGTAGAACGTGGAGGGCTCACTCCCTGTGGCTTCGGTTGAGGAAGGAAGGGCTTAGGAACAGTAGCCTGAATCAATTGTTGCAGGCACGAAACAATGAGGTCTGTGTCCTTTCTCCTCGAAGCCTCCTGTTGTTTTAAAAACTGCAATGAAACCCTGGATTCTTGAGGGTTTTTTTGCTGCCGCTCTCGAGGTCGAGAGTGGTGTAGAGTAGNGGGGGGGGGAGGAGGGAGCAGACATCTTGGAGCCAGAAACAGTGCTGAACTCTTGAACTGGGCCTGTGATGGAAGGGGAAGGACCTGATGGCTATAATCATTAGCCAATGAGCAGCACAAGCAGGTCCCAGGCAGTTGAATGGCACCCTGTGATTGCTCAATGCCTCCTGCCTCTCAGAACCAATCATGCGGGCGCTGGGGAGGGCACTGAAACCCTTTATGTTGCAGGGGCAGGCTGTTTGACTCTTGTTCTGTGTTAGCTCTTTCTCTGTCTGGTTGCATTTAAAGGACACTGGTGCTTGCACTAAAACTCTTCCCCAGCCCTTACCTTTCCTTATATGCTTTATTGTACCTTTTACCTTCCCCTCTGTCTGTCTCCCCCTGTAGATAGATAGATAGATAGAGGGATGTTTAGATATATAGATTAGATATAGATTACAGATATAGATAATATAGAGATTAGATAGATATACCCTATAGTTTTTTCCTTTCCCCTTCCGCTGTTTCCCCCTGGCCGTATTATATATAGATATATTAGTTGTATGGATTGATAGATAGATTAGATATAGATATAGATATACTAGGCTTTTTGTTATATATATTAACATTATTGGATAGGGATAAGATAGGTACTTACAACACATAGCAGACGAGTTATTGATAGAGATACGTAGATAGGAATATATTGCATATAGTATAGGTTATTAGGTATAGGTTTAAGTTAGACATACATATTAGTAATTTTTCATATTGTCATTGTGCACTTATTACTACTGCATTATAATGAGAAAGGGAGGAAGGAGTTCAACTTCTGAGAAGTCTGGGGCACAACATAAGAAGTGCCATACTGGGTCAGACCAATGGTCCATCTAGCCCAGCATCCTGTCTCCGGCAGCGGCCAATCACGGTGGCTTGGGAGAAGCACCCAACAGGTCACAATGGGGGATCCATTCCCTATTGTTTCCCCCCAGCTCCCGTCATGTTCCCCGATCCTGTCTGGCTAACAGCTGCTAATGGACCTATCTCCCAGAAACTTGTCCTTGGTGTCTGCTGGAACTTCTGCCACTGGTGGCAGCCCACAACGGAAGCGATACCAAAAACAAAATCTTCATTGTCACTCGAAATTGATACCAGTAACAACACCGATAATAAAAAATGAAATGTTGTTAATAACGATAATGAAAACTAGAGGTAAAAACGAAGATGAAAAACTACATGGGTCCCTGGTGCACACCCGTCTCAGGCAGCCAAATGCTCCGTCGACCACCTGCTGAGCCTGTGAGAAAACTGTATTGAACCTTTCCTGCACACAGTCACTATGTTTTGCCTGGGCTGAGGCTCTTCCACATAGGGCTGTTGTGCTGGCCAGGCTTGACCTTGGCCTCAGGATTGGCCTTCGCTCCAGCCTCATCCTTTGCCCCACCAGCTTCTTGATTGGCTGCCTGCCATATAAAGGCTGACTAGCAGCAGCAGGAACCTGAGTGGATGATTTTGTTGCCCTGCCCTTCCTGTTCCTCTAACCCTGCTCCAGTCCCACCCTGATCCTCCTCTCTGGCCTCAGCCCTGCATAACCTCTGGCCCCAACTCTTTGCATACCTGACAGCCCCTAACTGTGGGTTTTAGTCCCAGAATAGGTTAGAGAAGCCTTAGGCCTCCTAGACCTTGTATGCTGCAGTCATGTCTCCAGACTTCGGGCTTGTTCACACAAGATGGTGAGAGAGTTAGTCACCATTTACAGCAGAAGGTATCAATTACCCTGTATTCATTAACAAGACCTTGTTCCACTAGCAGTAGGTCAGGGGTGGTGAACCTCAGGCCCAGAGACCAAACGTAGCCTGTGGCTAGTTTTTATTTGGCCACGTTCCAGTTCCTGAATCTGGCCTCTGGATTAAGTTCCTACCCCAAACCCTGAATGACTGGGCTCAGAGTAAGGGAGCCGAGATGAGAGCATGCACGCAAGGACAGGGGGCAGACCCATGGCACAGACCCATGATCCCGACTCTCCTCTTTCCAAGCACACCCCTGAAGCAATTCTGCCCCCAGCTTCTATGCAGCCCTTGGACTAATTTTCAAAGTGGCTCCTGGTAAGGAAAACAAACCCCCACCCCTAGCAATAGGTGAACATACATGGTGCTTCTGACATCATGTCTCTGAGAGAGTGGACAACTTTATCCTGTTTCATACTGTATTTTCAAAGAACCAAGAGGGCCAGTTTAAAGACTGTTGCAGTCGCTGAGGGTCTCCTGCCTATGGGGGCCCATCAAGCTCAGTGTCAGTCAGGCACAGTTTAATGAGAGAAGCAACAGGCTACTACACAGAAGATATCGATGCCTACTTTCTAATCCTGCTCCCCCCTACCCCGAAACTGGCACTGGGCTGCTTCTCACTTCCACATGCACACTGAGTTTGAAAGGAAATCTCTCCCCAGGAATGGTGTGGTGGAGATACCAGGTTATGAGTAGGGGTGCATTCAGCACTAAGTAGCCAGGCTGGGGCAGGTGTTGCTGCACAGAGTTTACTACAGCAAGTATGTAGCTGGCTTAGGTGTGGGTCCCCAAGGAATGAGTTTGCGAGAGCCTCCCACTGCTAGGACTGCCAGGTTATGAGCAGCTGGGAGTGAATAAAACCTTGCAGAATCGGTGCCTGGGGTTGAGGCCTATCAGGATCAGGACAAGACATGGGCTGAAGTAGATGCCAGGGAGTCAATTTGGAGTAGCAGCCAGGCCTAGAGAAAAAGAGCAATGCAGGAACACAAACAAGCTGGCTGGGGCTGGGAGAACAGTGTAGCGCTGAGCTGCTGTGAGGGGAAGGAACATGAGCAGCCCGAAATAGCCCGACAGTCAGGAGCACTGTACCAAGAGCACAGTCAGAAGGGCTGACGCTCCCAAGTGCTTCCCAGCAGCTTAGCTGAGGTGAGTCAGGAGAAGGATTGTGACTGTCGGCTGTGGAGAGCTGCAGCCCCAGCATTGTGTGGGTGTAGCTCGGATAGGCACATCTTTCCAAGCACACTTGACCCGGAGGGCTAAGTAACCCGAGGGGGGGGGGGGGGG
>QEPC01005138.1:24941-37723 GCA_003113815.1 Sphenodon punctatus
CACGGGCACATGGGGAGTGAGGCGGTCCTGCAGATAAGCAGGGCCCAGGCCGTGAAGGGCTTTAAAGGTTAAAACCAGCACCTTGAACCTGGCCCGGTGCTTTATAGGCAGCCAGTGCAGAGCCTGGAGCACTGGTGTCATGTGCTCCCTGCGACCCGCCCCCGTCAGGAGACGGGCCGCGGCATTCTGCACCAGCTGCAGCCTCTGGACCAGCTTCTCGGGCAGCCCCACGTAGAGCACATTGCAGTAATCCAGCCTCTTGCTTCCAGCCTCTTGGTTGCTTCTGTTTTGTTTTGAGTTAATGAAATGCAGGTCATAGGATGCTATCGCACAACATGGGACCCCCACATCGCTCCCCTTTGCACCGGATTTACTGGCCCATGTGAAGGGCAGCCACCAGATGTTCTCCCAGGTTTGGGCCGGGCCATCTCCAAATAGCATCGTCCCCAGAAAGGAAAAGAACGCCATGTGTGGTAATCCAACCCGAACCAGGGCAATGCACTGCCCCCAGAGACTGCCTCCCATCTTACAGAGGTGCAGGGCGCCGGATCGGCTACATCCTCCACCACAGAGTTATGGTTGCAGCTTAGAGCAGTTGTGGGAATGACTGCAGCTCTGGGGGAGGGGGCGGGAAGGGGTGCACAGGGAGACCATGACTAGGGGAACTACCAGCCCATCTGCTGGGATCCTTGCAGAACCCGCCCAAGGCGGTGGGGGTGGGACACATGGAGCAGCTCTGGGCTGCGGACGACTCCCTTCCCTTGTGTTAAACACCAATGGAGAAGAAATATCAAAGTGTTCTGGCATTTCTTAGATGATTTTTACAGAGAATTTGGCTGTCAATGTAGAAAAGCGGTTTAGGTATATTAGACAGAGAGCTGGCTGTAACTCCCATGTTTAGGCTGCCTAACACTGCATTATAAAAGCTCCTTGCGATTTATTTATTTTTAAATAAAAAGCTCTGACCTTTGTTAGTTACTATGAGGAAGGGCATTAAAAATCTGCCCATTTACTATACTTGGACGTTTCTCTAACAGATTTGTAGGGCTTGTGTGTGCTGTCTCTGCCCCCGAGGGTTGAGAGGACCTGCATCCCAATCCCTGCAGAATTCCTAACACCTGGCCCCTCCTGCCTCCATAGGTAGTTATGTCAAGGCTAGCCCCTGAGGGTGGCAGCCCGAAGGGCAATACACAAAGGATGTAGGCTGTTTGTGGGGGCCGTTCGTGGCAGTGGCAGCCAGAGTCTTAGTGCTTCACACGGACTCCTCTTCAAAGGACTCGTGCTGTTGCTGCCCGGCCCCAGTTAGTTACCATCTACCCCCTCCCCCTGTCGGAGGAGGGGGATGGGGCCGGGCTGCACGACCGAACTTCCGGCCCAGCAAGGCCAAAAGCGGCCGGGACATTCTTATAGCTGGCAGGGGTACAGTATTTTAGGGTGGGGTGGTGGTTGTGGGAGATGGCCTGTTTGTTTTGTATGGATGAGGGACAAAGTGGCTGGGTTACGGGGGGGAGGGGCTGTTCCCCATGGTGTGAGGGAGGGGCACAGCCCTTTGTGAATGGGGGGGTTAGCATCCTGTGGCAGAGAAGGGTAGGGGGTGTGGGGGATGGGGGCAAGGGCCATGGGATGGGGCCAAGGGTTAGGGGGGAGAGGCAGCTGCTGAATACAAGGTCGGTGGCCAATAAGTCAACTGCGGTCCAGGAGATGATCCTGGACCAGGCAGCCAACCTCGCATGTATCATGGAGACCTGGTTAGACAATGAGTCGGGACGTATATTGGCTGACCTTCTCCCAGCTGGGTACTCCGTGCAGCATCAGCCTCGGCTGTGGGGCCGGTGTAGCCATCGTTTTTAAGGATACATTGTCTGTGAGAAGATTTTCTCTGNGGCAGGTGGTGAGGTGATCAGGGATCAGAGGGCCCTCAGCCTTGGGTTACTGCTGCTGAATACAAGGTCGGTGGCCAATAAGTCAACTGCGGTCCAGGAGATGATCCTGGACCAGGCAGCCAACCTCGCATGTATCATGGAGACCTGGTTAGACAATGAGTCGGGACGTATATTGGCTGACCTTCTCCCAGCTGGGTACTCCGTGCAGCATCAGCCTCGGCTGTGGGGCCGGTGTAGCCATCGTTTTTAAGGATACATTGTCTGTGAGAAGATTTTCTCTGCAAACCATCATGGGAATAGAGGGCCTGCATTTGGTGTTGGATTTGGCCAGAGACAGATTAGGGATACTGCTGATATACCGGGCACCCACCTGTATGGCAGCTTCCCTGTCCGCACTGACGGAGCTGGTGTCAGGGGTGGTCTTGCGGTCTCCCAGGGCGATCATCCTGGGGGACTTCAATATCCATGCCAACGCCAGTCTTTGAGGGGCAGACCGTGAGTTCATGGCCGCCATGGCAACCATGGGCCTGTCTCAGAGGTTGGTGCGCCCCCCACACATTGGGGGCATACCCTAGACATGGTGTTTTGCACAGGCCTTCAGGCAGGGGATCCATTAGCGGGGGAGGTGTCAGCAGAACCCTTGTCATGGACGGATCATTATCTCCTCCGGGTAGGTATCCTGGCGCATGCCAGCCCTCGGGAGGGTGCAGAACCAATTAGGATGGTTTGCCCCCGACGGCTTATGGAACTCAGAAGGTTCCAGACTGCTCTAGGGGATGTATTCTCTAATCTCGATGGCTGCTCATTCGATGACCTTGTGACCAGGTGGAATTCCATGTTGGTGGAGACCATTGTCCAGGTGGCTCCCAAGCGTCCGCTCCCGAACCGCCGACAATGCACGTCCCTGTGGTATATGGAGGAGCTGCGGTGGATGAAGTGGGAAGGGCGGCGGTTAGAACAAGGGTGGCGTCACTCGCGTGCTGAAGTTGACCGATTGCGGCATAGACTCTCGTTATGTACCTATGCTGTGGTGGTGTGCGCAGCAAAGAAAGTTTTATTTGCTGTCCTCATTGCTTTTGCTAAGTCATGCCTGGCAGAGCTTTTCTGGGTGGTATGGGGGGCTGGTCAGTCCAGCCTCTCTCTGTCTGCATTTAGAGTCATTGAATACCCGCTGAGATTTGTTTGTGGACTTTTTTGCAGATAAAATCGCTCAGATCCACCACAGTTTTGACGCAACGCTTTTAGTAGTGGGTGAACCAGAGGCAGTAGAAGCCTGTTTTGTGGGATGAATTTCAGAATGGGTCGCCCCCCAGGGGATGCCCTGGGGTCTGTCCGAGCCACTTATTGTGAATTAGACCCATGCCTCTCCTGGCTGGACAAGGCCAGCCGGGAGACATTAGTGCCATTGCTGGCGGGGATTGTCAACGCCTTCCTGGGGGAGGGCAGGGTGCCAGACTGCCTTAAGGAGGTGCTGGTGCGGCTCCTGCTCAAGAAGCCATCATTGGATGTTGATGTCCTGGCCAGCTATCGGCCGGTCTCTAACCTTCCCTTTTTAGGGAAGGTTATTGAACAGGTGGTGGCTCGGCAGTTGCAGGAGCATCTGGACCGGATTAACTTTCTCAATTCCTCAGTCAGGTTTTCGCCCAGGATATGGCACAGAGACTGCACTTGTGACCTTGGTCGACGACCTCTCCCGTGAGTTGGACCGGGGTCATTCGACCCTGTTGATCCTATTAGATCTCTCAGCTGCATTTGATACCGTTGACCATGAGTTGTTGGTGACTTGACTGTGGGACTGGGCAGGGATTGGCGGGACCATTCTTGAGTGGTTCCGCTCCTTCCTGGTTGGGAGAGTCCAGCATGTGGTCCTGGGTGATTTTTCATCTTTTCCCCAGGGCCTCACGTGTGGAGTCCCACAGGGTTCCATCTTGTTCCCTCTCTTGTTCAATGTGTACATGCAGCCTTTGGGGGAGGTTGTTAAGGAGTTTGGCGTACGCTGTCATCTGTATGCTGATCACACCCAGTTTTCTCTCTCATTTTCATCTGACTCCGGCCCAGCAGTCTCGGTGCTTACCTGGTGCTTGGCAGCTGTGGGGGATTGGATGAGGGCGAGCCGTCTGAAGTTAAATCCCGACAAGATAGAGGTGATGGTCGTGGGGAAGGCCAAGGGAGTGGTGGCTCCCATCATTGATGGGATCTGTCCTGCCCTGGTATCTCAGGTTTGGAATCTGGGGGTGCTCCTGGGAGCGCAGCTCTGCCTGGATGCCCAGGTGGCGGCTGTGGCAAAAGAGGCATTTCACCAATTACATCTGGTGTGGTGGCTTTGGCTGTATGTCTCGGACTCTGACCTAGCCATGATTGTCCATGCTTTTATTACCTCGAGATTGGACTACTGTAACACACTCTATGTAGGGCTACCCTTGGTGCTGATTCGGAGGCTGCAGCTGGTGCAGAATGCGGCGGCTCATCTCCTAACGGGGATGGGCCGATGCGAGCATATTACACCCGTGCTTCTCTCTCTGCAGTGGCTGCCTATAGTTTTCTGGGCCCATTTCAAGGTGTTGGCATTGACCTTTAAAGCCCTGAACGGCCTGGGCCTCGCCTACCTGCGAGACCGTCTCACTCTCTGGGTCCTGGATTGGCCCCTGTGGTCGGCCGGGGGCGCCCTCCTTGAGGTCCCCCGGGTTTCTCGAGTGTTGACCTTGCTGAGGTCGTTCTCTGTGGCCGCACCGCAGTTGTGGAACTCCCTTCCGCTGGAGGTCCGCCTGATTACCGACCTCCCCTCTTTCCATAGACAATGTAAGACCTGGCTCGTCTGCCGTGCTTTTCCTGAGGGAATGGGAGGAATGTTGTTTTTTATATTGTGTTTTAAATCATATTATTGTTTTAAAATGTTGTTAGCCACTCAAGATGCTTTTAGCAGGAGGGAGCGGTGTACAAATTTTATTATAAATAAAATAAATAACAATTTGTTATCCTGTTTTGTCCTTTGGATAACATTAATGGTTAATATTATGTATGGTAAACTTCATTAGGAGGATAATGCTTCTCTTTGAAAGGCAAGCGTAGTCTTTGCAAGTGTCTTAGTGACACATGCATTGAACTTCTAGTGATGAAATAATATTCTTCAGTAATAGCAGTAACCCAACCTCCGAAATAGCTTTCAAACTTTAGCTATTCAAAAGGGACTTTAATAGTCAAATCATTTTTAGTGTTAAGGCAAGAGTGAGACAGTTAAGGAAAGAAAAGGGTATGGGCACATTAGATGTTAACCCACACTGAGTGACCTTACCCCACAATGCAGCTGACAATCATGCCGGCCCCACCAGATGTTTGCCCACTTCCACCCCGGGGCGGGCAGCTGGCTGCTACGTGATGCAGCTGCCGGAGAAGACTAGTGATGCATTACGGGGCTACTGTTGCACCACCCGCGCCAACATGGGGTAATGGGCCGCCTTCCATCAGGCCAGTTCCATGCAGCCCTGTGGCGAGGTCTGCTGGTACCACGGTGCTGCAGACAAGTTCACCATTCCTGTGTGTCTACAGCACAGCAAAGGGCAAGATAGTGGGCAGGGCATGGTGGGCAACTACCCATGTGGGTAGCTCATTGGCCCACGACAGGGCTTGTGACAACAGTCTGCCTGCTTTCCCTGCGGGGGCAGGATTGCTCTTTCCACTGGACCAAAGTATGGTGGGTGTGTTTGCCCCCTGGTCGATCTTGTGTCATGTGGCTTGAACCAAAGATTTCACTTTGGAAGGGCTCCCGGTTGTTGTTCATTTACTAGAAGCCATAGCCAAGCTTCCCTGTTAGAAGTATTCTCATTTTCTGATGTCAGAACCATGTGTCCTCGGCAGAAATGTAATCCTGGAAGAGGAGTGTGTCAGTGACTGGAATGAGTTCCTACAAGAATGACGCATGCATACGAGCATTCACACTTCATCTACTGGAACTACTGCAGGACCACTCAGAGCAGAGAGTAGCCAATGGGGTGCAAATTATTATGGATTTTTAGGCAGTATTGCCAATTATCAGAAGGAAACTAAAGCAAATGTCAACACCCAATCTCTAGATTAACAAATAGGGAGGAATAACGGTCTTGGACAGTAAGAGCCTCAGGCAGAAATTTTGGCTCAAGGCCAACCCAAATCAGGCCACCTCTGGCCTTTATCAAGAACAGGTTTGATGCATCCAGGCTTTTCTGAGCAGAGGCCGAATGTGTCCAGGGTAGCCTCACCCCTCAAGGAGCACGGACATCATGGTGCTCTAGAAGGGGTAGGGCTACACCAGAGAAGGGGGCAGGACTAAAGGATTTCCCACCTGCTTTCAAGGTGACATGCCCCCTTGAGTACTGCAACATCACAGCACTCCATGGAGGAGTGGGGAGGGGAGTCTTGCAGCTAGGGAACCCTGCCCCATGGATGTGGTTCTGGCAGAATGGACATCCAGTTGCAGGCCTCTACAGAGATCTGTTCCACTGCATTATCTGTGTGTTTAAAGTCAGCTAATGAGAGCTACAAGTTTTCCCAGGTTGCATGCAGTGCCTAACCAAGATTTCAGATAGACTGGACATCGCAGTCCTCCAATCAGATAGCTCCTGTGCTAGCAATTAGTAGTGGTGAAATCGCATTCAAGCATCTCACCCCACACACCAGTGCTAACTGGTTAGAGGCTCGTGACCAAAGACCCGTGTTCAGTATCTCAGTCAGTATCAATCTTTACTTAGTGATTTGCCATAAAAAGGGACCCATGTTCCCTGTGCATTTCCCCTTGGGGACATGGGTCTCAGATTCACGCCCTAAACTTCATCACAGCCTTCCTCTTCTAACGTTGGGTTTGATCTGGAAAGGTGCTGGGTATCTTCTGAGAGGTGCTGAGTAACTTCAGCTCTCATTGAGAACAGGGGTTTTGATTGTTTCAGTGCCATACAAGATCAGGAGTCAGGACCTTCGTGCAGCCTAGTGGCAGAGAACCAGTGTGGTATAGTGTCTAAGTGCTCAGTGCCTGGATCGGGAGTAGGGGGAGGCACTGGTTCAAGTCTTGCCTTAGCCAGAAATCCATTGAGTGACCTTGGGCCAGTTGCAATGTTCTCTCAGCCTAACCTACCTCACAGGGCTGTTGTGAGGATTAAAGTTCTGTTAATTAGTTTATGTGAAGTCCTCCAAGTGCCATGGCAGGGGCCACTATATAAACGTTGTTATTAGAGAATGGGCTCAATTTTGATTTTTGTTACATCCAAGTCTACCTAGAGTAGCCCCAGTGAGATCATACACCAATGTAAAATTCTGAATCTGGCCTATTCAATTTCCCATGATAGTCCAAGCATAAAGGATCAGAGCCTCAAAAAAAAAAAAAAAAAGGTGCAAAACCAATGTCAGCATTTCTACTAGATGAGGATCTGGCCGAAATGCTATTAGGCCACAAGAATGTTAGTTGTCCAGTTTACATTTCAACAGGAAAGTCACAGGTAACTGCAGGCTGGGAACTCATTGGGACTTAAACCCCTCATTCTTGGACCAGTTTAACCAGTGTGGCTCTACTGACTTCACTGGAGTTACTCCGGCTTTACACTGGAGTACCTAAAAAACAGAATGAGGGCCCTTTGCTTCAAAGGGCTTTTTGTGTGTCTACTAAGCTGCAAGTGTGACCTTGAAACAAATACCCCAGAGGGCATTTTTAAACAAGCACCACAGGAGGGGGTGTGTGTGTGTGTGTCCATGCTGTGGGGCACCCACGCATGCTATCTGCATGGGGAGCACTTCAAATGAGCAGCTCCCAGCATGGCTGTCACATCTACGGAGGTGGCCACCTTGGCCTGCACAGGGCATTCAAGAATTTTCAGGAGGGCTCTGTGCGGGACCATAAGGGCCCACTGCATGAATCACGGGAGCGCACCTGCTCCTGCACCACCGGCACACAAGCAGCTGGCCATGTGTACGGGGGGGGGGGGGCGCGCACACATGGACGAGTCATGTTTAACACTCAGAGGGAAGGTTTCAGTTATTCACACTAACATGGGAGATATACAACTTGGAGGTGATCCAGCATGTAGCCTGATGGGGAAAAATTCAGTAAGAGACCATTGCGTCCCTAGTAATCTATAGGTTCAATGCTAGGAAACACTTCCTGACGTTGTAAGAGTTTGACAGTCGAACAGACTGCCTAGGGAGTTTGTTGAATCACCTGTCCTGGAGAATTTCAAGGGAAGACTGGACAGGCATCTGTCAGGGATATCTTGGGTATAGGTTGGACTAGATGTTGGTCACATCCAGTTCCCTTGTTCTAGGATTCTAGTTGATTTGGCAAGGTTTCATATAAGAATAGCCACAAGAAGTACCATCTAGCATGTCCAGAGGAAGGGGGTTGGGGACACAACCTGAAGACAGCTGATGAATAAAGAGGAACAAGGGCAGGATAGAAAAATAGCATGAAACAAATCTAAGGCCAAATAATTCCTTCAATCCAGCTACATGAAGCACCAGAGATCAAAAGGGAGTCATGTGTACGGAGACCAATCACGGCTTGGATTACAAAGTACATATAAACAGACATTTCCTACGTGAGGGTTGGGGTATTAGAAGGAATCTATTTTTAGAAGAGGGCTGTAATCATTTGCAAATTCACTCGGCTCTCTGGCTTATAAATCCACAACACTTAGTCAGGCTTCTATGGCATAGTTTTATTTTTTCCTTTTAAAATATAGCACTGAAGTCCTTCACGCGTATAAATATCCCCAGGATTTCTTACACACTTTCTATGCGCTGTAACCTAAAGTGCTCAATAGTGAAAGTATCCTTGTTAAAGTGACTGCTTTTGTCAATGAGTTTGGTATTTTGAAGTGGCAGGTTGATTTTACAAAAATCACCTGCAGAAGAAATATTTTAATATTGATGAGTGTTAACCTGAAAGTGACTGGCATACAAGGCTTGTTCTTGAAACAGGACAAAGCAAGGATATAGGCTAAGGCATCGTTCTCATTATAGCCATCCCTCCCTCCCACCCACAGTCTCCTGACCCAAGTGTTTACAGTTTCCCAAGCTGCTATGTTGATTAAAAACCAATTGGTGCAAAGCTCCTGAAATGCATGCACATTAAAATTCACTTAAACACACTTCAAGTTATAAAGTCTGAGAGCTGTAGATTGCAGCAGATGGCTACGGTTCAGTTGGATTTTCCGATGTGTTTGTTGTACTGGCAAATACTTCTTTGGTTTCAGGCTGATTTGTTTCCATTTTGGTTTCTGACTTGGCATCTTCATTAGTTGTATCCTTAGCACGTTTTTCCACCACAAGATCAACCTCCATGACCTCCTGTGGCAGCTTACTATTCTCAAGGAAAGTTGGCTGAAGTCCATCAAGTTGCTCAGGCTCTGGGACATCATACGCTTTCTGCTCAAGTCTCTCCAATATATTCTGAACCTTTCTTACACCATCTCTCCTGGCCTGGCGCACATCAGGGCGACCCTCAGGGTCCACAGAATCTAGGGCTAGCAACTCTTTGGTCAAGTATTCTTCTATCATCATATATTTTTTGTCATTTTTCTTGCCTTGAAAGGAGTCAACTGCCTGCTCCAATGCTTGTACTGTCTCTAAAATGGCTTCCACTTTCAAAACACCAGGGTGCTTCTGTGGCTTCTCCATTTCCAATGGCTTCTGTGGTACAGGTTCTTCAGGAGCAGACTTCTCCTCAGGAGGGGTGGCCTTAGCAGGACAAGGGATCTTTTTATCAACCTTCTCTACCATGGGAGGTGGTGGAGGAGTAGCCACCTTCTGGGGAGGAGGTTTAGAATCTACAACTGGGTGAACGACTTGAATTGGGATGTAAGAAGGAGGCATCTCTGTTCCTACTGGGCTCGCCCTGCTCTCAGATGGTGGTCTCTGTGGTGGCTCTTGGGGTGAGATTGGTTGTTGAGAAGCCTGAAGAGGAAAGCAAGTTTATTGTTGTTAAACATAAAAAAGGTTTGTTTAAACATTAAACAAGGAGTGACATTGGGGGTCTTATTGGGGTCCCAGTTTAAGATACCCTTAAGGGACCCAATTTTCAGAAAGAGCTAGACTCTCTAGGACAAAAGTGTTTCAGTATGGTGCCCCAAAATGGAGAACCTGCAAAATTACTACTCGCTTGGCCTCCTCTCTCTATTGTACTTAAGTTTTCATTAAAAAGGTTGCTTAAAAATATTTGTATTGGTGACATTTAAAAAAAATAAAATAAATAACTTTAAAAACAAAAACATACACCACACCAGAATACAAGCATTGGCAAAATACACCATCTCTCCTGACCTGGCACATATCTGGGTGATCCTCAGGGTCCACAAAATCTAGGGCTAATAACTTTTTGGTCAAGTAGTCTGTCATCGACTAGATAACTGGCTTTTCCAAGAGTATTTGTAAAGCCTGGCCATTTAAAAATTGACCTTTTATAAAGGGAGGTTTGAAGCCAGATCCCCTATTAAGCACACGTTTTTTGCGCCGCTGAGAAAGCATAAAGGGTCTGGAATCTGACTGGTAAAAAATTCTCCCATCAGATTGAAATTTTTTGTTGGCACAAATGTACCAGATCTGGACCCTGCGCTTGACCTCTTGAGGTAAGCAAGCTGAGGAGGAAAAGAGGGCATAGCAGACCCTAGGAGCAACAGAGAACTAAGCCCACAAAATAAAAACCAAAACATTAAATAGTTGCAATAAGTCTACTTAGCAATCGTGACCTTGCACAACAGCATTGTAATATTTCAAGACTACTATTGTAGGAGGGGGAATGGGCTGGATTCTTCTCCAATGGGTATTTGTTGTATACCACCATTGGCTTCAACTGGGTTAATCTAGTTTACGCTAGCATGAGGGGAGAATCTGGTTCTATATGTGAGCTGGCGTCGTGTAATCCACGTGCGTTCCAACTGACACTTTCACCGAGAAATCTGAAGACATTAGCACCTTGCCACGAAGTGTCATTTTTTAGGAGAACGCAGCTTCACAGGAATATGGTAGCATTGTTATTATGACTCCACGTTTTAGCTTTATTAAGAAAGCAACTGAAGTCAAACTGCTGCTAGAACTGCAGCTGAAGACAGACTTTACATGGCCATTTTATAAAGAAATTAGTTTTCTGCGCATTGTGCGTACCTGGGGTCTGTCCAAAACGGTCTGTATTCGGATGGGAGTTGGGGCCTGTATCTGAGTGGTGACTCTGGCTGGCGAGCTTTCACGACTTGATGAGCCTTTCTGCGACATTCTGTAAGGGGACTGCGCTTGTGTGGGCCTGGCCTCAGGCTCCCGATCCTCCGCCTGAATTCTGTGATACACGGGTTGGTGGGCATGGTAATCACTTTGCTGAGCAGGGTAGTGCGTCTTCTGTGCCTGATGGTAGAGTTGTGATGGTTGCCTGGCTAAGTTCTGTTCATGGATCACAGGAATAGGAATATACCCTCGGGGCAGCTGGTGACCCCCTGAATTGGGTCTGCCAGATGCCTGGGGGGAGACTGTCGGTGAGTCAAAAGTTGTAGGAGACCGAGATTTCTGTAAAAAAACAAAAAAGATTCACTTAGTGTGTATGCGTCACAGCGTTTAGAGCACAATGGGCAGAAAGGAGACCTCCATGTTTGTTTGGTGGGAAGTCAGAGGGCTCAGACACTAGGAATGTCAAGTCTTAACACCCCTCTTTGTGCTTCGAAATCATCTGGAGAAGTCATGAGGAAGCAACACTCCCAACAGCTTGAAACCGGAGGTGCTGCATTCCCACCCGCAGCTGAGGCAGGAGGACGTGCTTAAACAGCTCTTGGTTCTCTTATTTGCTTGTTTTTTATTAAACCTGTTGGATCCAAGACGGAGCCAAGCAAGAACCAAACTGACACACTCAAAGTTTCAAATAGTCCGGCCCTGCCTACAATACAGCTTCTAGCTGTGATAGTACAAGTAGTTTGGGGACATGGGAGCCTATGCTAGCAGGGGCCCCAGCCAAAATGATCTTAAGGAGGGGTCCTCTGGTCACTCAGAAGCCCCATGTCTCGAACCCCTTGAGACACAGAGGGGCTAGTAGCTTCCCTGTTCTCTCCCTTAAATTCCCTCAGGGAGGGAACGTTATATTGATGGCAGGGAAGGACACAAAGTCTCAATCCAGCCGAGACTGGGGGCAACAGAGGGTAGTTGTCAATATACCACTCACTCCTGACCCTTCTGAAGCACTAGCGCCAGCTCTCCTTACCTACAGCTCCCTCGGCTCCTCTGCAACTAGCTGTCTTCCTCCCCCACATCCAGTCCCCTCTCCCAGTGACCGCAACACATCACGGCCCTTGCAAGCACCCCAGTAGTCCCTCAGCCCCCCCCCCCAAATGTTATACAAACCGTCTGCTAGTTAATCCTGCCTCCTTAACAAGAAGTCCGTCATTTTCCTTGCCCCTCTATGACATAGCAACCCCATTAACCCTTCCTCTATTCCCTCCCCTCCTCAGCTCCCTGGGCTACTCTGCTCATTGCTCCAGTCACTATTGCCACAAGACCTGCAAACCCTGTGCTCTCTGGAGAGGGAGCACCAGTAGCAGGATCACCACCAGGGACCAGCGTTCACTGCATGGCTGTGGATCCATGCTGCCTTTCTGCAGTGTCAGCTGAGCTCTGGTGCGTGGTGGGGTAAACAGCTTTGAAGATGCTTTGAATTGCTTTTGAAACTGCTCCTCTGCTGAAGGGTGAGAGTGGCGCCACTACTTGGAGACAATGGCTCCGACCTGTTCTTGCTGTTTAAGGGATGGGCCACCTCAGCCCAAGTGGCTGCATAGATGCTGTAGTGCCCCCTCCCAGGACCGAGTCCCTAGGTGTTCCACTGAGTGTCCACAGCGTCTCTTACTCTGTGCTCCCGGGGAGGGGCCTAGGAAGGAGAAGAGTAGAGCAGGGACAGCCTGTGCAATG
>QEPC01005142.1:6565-17928 GCA_003113815.1 Sphenodon punctatus
AAAAAACTGTTTGGCTGGGGCTTTAATTTTTTTTACATTGCAGCCATTTAAAAATGGCTGCAATGTAAAAAAACCGGAACACTGAAATCCGGTACCGGGCCGGAATACCGGGGCCGAATCCGATAATGCCGGTACGCCCGATACCGGCATTATCGGATACCGGATTCTACCGGTTTCCCTACCCTCTGTTTCCCCTCCCCACCCACTCTAAATTTCCTTTTCAGTCTGCTTGAACAGGCCGCCCCTAGAATCCAGAGCTTGTGCTCAATTGAGCCCCCTTGCTCCAAGGTAGTTACACCCCTGCTCCTATGAGCAAAAATTAGAGTCATGCCAAAAAATGGGGGAGAGAGGATTGTTTTCCGCTCAAATAGCTTATTTTTATTTGGGGTCTAACCCAAGGTCTGAAGCTATTTCTCCGGAGCAAATGGTCCTCTCATTGCCATTTAAATTCTTCCTTCTCCCAACAAATTCACTGTTTTCCTCTTCTTTTTTCAATTAGATCCCATGTGAATATCTTTTTATTGGCTGAAATATAGGCCTACATTATTATTCCCCTCAAAAAGGTCTTGGCAATCTCCCAGAAGCAGACAGGATTGTCTCCATGCATGACACTGGTTTCTGAGGCTAACTCCCACTGAAAGCTTAAATAATGCTTAAAGTGAATACCACTGCACACAGAGGGATTAAGGATCCTTAAAATATCATGCTCTGTTGTTGATTAATAAAGTTCTGATCCTGTGTAATTAAGGCATGATCTAAGCTTCACTGCTACAGGGTCAGCCAAGTCAACTCCCATAGAACACAATTCAAAATACAATCAATGGGACAACAAAATCTGTGCATCCCACAATTCCTAATCCCAGCCCATGGGTTGCAGGCTTCAAACACCAACCAAAAGAACATCTGAACATAAACTCAGTCAAATCTTTCAAAGAAGAATGGCTACAGCCTGCGAGCAGGGGATTACTTCTCTAGCTAAGAATTCAGATCATTTCCCCCGAGTACCGAACATTTGGCAAAACAAAACAAAATACCTAAACCAGAGAAATATTTCAGAAGATGCTTAAGTTTAGAATGTGTGCGTGAAATACAGCATTTTAAAAATACATAACGATTGTCTTTGCCGCTTAAAAAACCCAAAAAAATTCTTTCTTGTAGCTGTGGGCAAAACCCAACTGGACAGTTATTTATACATAGGCTTTGCCTGATATCTGCTCAGACAATCTGAAATATTTCTTTTTAGCTTGGCTTGCTATTTTTGTTTTTCCCCCTCTTGGATTTTGTTCTCTATATAGAATCGATTTTTAAAAAATCACAACATTTAAGAGATTGGTGGAAAATCCATGTTGAAACAAGCTCTGTCACAGGCCCCTCAACCCCAGCTTCCTTCTTGGGGTTCCTCTCTGGGGCGTTTGAGAGGCTTGCACTGCTTCCAGCGTCTCTACAGGACTGAAATAAAGGCATAGCACTAGCCTGGGGATGGTAACAAGGGGTTAATGGGGTAGAGTCACACCAGGGAGGTAGGGGGTAGAGGTAGAGGCAAGGGGTAGAGTCACACCAGGGAGTTGTGGCTGCCATGCCCCTGCACCCTATGGGTTTTTTCAGAAGTGACACTACCACAGGTGGCCACACTTATCCCAGCGTGTCCACCCAGGGTGGTGTCACATCTGCTCCCGCCCACCAGATGTTTGCTGTGGGCGGGAGCATAGTACTCCCTGGACTGTGGCAGGGTAACTCCGGGTTGTGTGCTGGGCTCCCTGGAGTTAGCCCTGCCATGGTCTGAGGAAGGCAATCCTGGACCGTGGTAGAGCGGGCCATCACATCGGATGGCCCGCTCTACCTAACTCCAGCTGGTGGTTGGAGCTTTCCTGGGCGGGCACAGCGGCCTCATAAGCCGCCGCACCTGCCTGTCAAGGAGAGGTCCAGGCCATGCTGACCAGCGCAGGGGGTGGGGCCGTGCAGACCCCTGACCCCCCTCCCCAGCCTCAGCCACCAGCGCATTTGTTTGGCAGTGGAGCCAGATCCTGCCCATGGTGAGGGCTCTCACCACTGACAGGATGAAAGCGTGGTGAATGATGCTCAGAACCGTCACGTTTACCTCAGGTTTCATGAGTACTCTTGTAGGAGAACTGCCCCTCCAGTACCTACCCTTCCCCTCTGCTTCCCTGCATTCCCCAAGTTTCCCCTGAGGAACCCTGCTTCTTATTGCTTGTGTTTGTCACACACACACACACACCCCACACCCCACTTCACAGCTCTCCAGAGCCAGACTTAGGGGCAGGCAACAGAGGCACCTTCCTAGGGTGGCAGATTTTGGGGGGTGGAGGCTTCTGTTCTCAGCCACTCTGAAAGCGCCTTCTCTTCCCGCCACTGCCACAACCACACTGCCTCACCTGCAACCTGAGGGGGGGGGGAAGACACCCCTCTCCATCCATCCCCACCTGGTGAAGCCCTGTTCCAGCTCCGAGCCTCCCGTAAAAGCACTCAGTGTTGGGGCCGAGCACAGAGGAATGGACTCTGCTTCTGTACTGGGTGCCACCATTGTCTCTCTCCCTGCCTCAGACAGCAGACTGGAGCTCAGGGGGACGCGGCAGCCTGAGTTGCCATGGGGTGCAAAAATCCTAAATCCAGCCCTGCAGCTCTTTGTCCTTCTCCTGTGGAGCCTTGTTCTCGTAATGCTGCATTTTCTCCCTTGGCTCTCAGCTGCTCCCTTGCTTGCATTCCTCACTCTTGCCTTCCCCTATGTAGCCTCACTTCTCTCTAGTGTCGCAGTCCTCCCTCACTTTCCCCTCTTTATCTAGCATCCTTTCCTGCCTTTCTTCTTTCTACGAGCCTCGTTCCAGCTGGAGCTAGTTTTCTAACCTCCTAGGCTCCAGAGTCTGCCTGGCTTGTGTTAGCCCTACCTGGGCCCATAACTTGGCTACGGGAATTTCTCCACATTCCCCAATGATGATCGCTGGCCTTAGTCATGGAGCTTAGCTGCCTCACAATTCTGAGGGGAGAAGCGCTCCCCTCTGCTCCCCTTCTGCTGCTTCCCTGCAGTGCTCACCCTTAGCCTTACCCTGACATGCACTCTCCACTTGACCACAATAGCTCATCTCCTAATTAGTTCTGTCCTAATTTGGGTATATGAATGGAGCTGAAATTTTCAGAGCAATCCATCATTCCTGAAAAAGGACAAAATGAGTCACTCTTGTACTTGTTGATTTACAGCCCTTTTGAAATGAATGTGCCCCACCCCCGATGTGTGCAGATGGGGGGGTCCATTTGAACGCTACAGTGGGTGCGGGGGGATGGGTGGGCATCCATGCAAACACTGCGGCTGGTGGGTAGGGTGCGTGCCTGCTCCCACACTCAACCTACCTCCACCCATCACCCACACATGGAGCAACGGGCACCAATGCCAGATGCTCGGTGCATGGAGATGGGTCGAGATGGGTGGGGGTTTGTGGGAATGCACCCCCATGCACCGAACCACCCGTCCCCCCACGCACCCATGCCCATTTGAAATTGGCCTAAGAGTGCAGTTCCCCATCCATTAAAGGGAACTGAGCCATTGACTTTAATGGATGGAGGATTCTGCCCCAAGTGTTTAAAAAAAAAAATTGGTAACTTCAAATTGCTTCAAATGTATACAAGTCAATACCTGTGAAATTTGTGAGTGTATTCGTGTAAAATGGTATAACTCTTCTCTAAAAAACAATGCTCTTAGTAAATGCTCTGACTTTGTCCAATGTCTTCCCTTCTCTCCTGAAGCCATAAACCACTGAAAGATGGGGAATTGCTGAGCGTAGATCTTCGCTGTCTGAAGTCTTCAGAGACACTGAAACTCATCACTTCTTTTAGAAAGTCATAAGAGCAGTTTGAGCACTGCTTAAAAGCTGTATTTTTATTTTATTGTATTTTATTGAGAGTGTTTTTGAAACTGATGGCAAATCTACAGCTCTTGAGTAAAGCTGAAACGAGTACCTGCAAAAACGTGTAAACCCATTAAATTGTTGGTACTCAACCCACCACCTTTGGGTACTAATCAGTACCTGATGGGAGCCTGACCCAATGTCCCAATATACCAAGTTCTGGTATTGATTTTTTCAAGTTATTGTCCCACATTTCACTATTTTCTTGTACCTAATTCAAGAGCAATTGGATACCGAATCAGCAGTTGGATAGTTTGTTCGATACCCTACGGTACCCAAAATTGTGGGTAATACATCAGGTACCCGTTTCAGCTGAGTCTTGAGCTTTAATTTGTTATATGATACGTGTAGGTTATGCCACCAGAAGAACCTGAGAAAGTTCTTTTACTACAGCAAAATCAAACGGCTATTAATAGGTCAGTTTTAGATAGGTTTTTTTGAGAGGGAGAGAGAGAGAGAGACTTCAATACCGGTAGTGGGAAGAAAGGTGGGCAGGAAGTGAAATTGTCTTTAGAGCTGCTTTTTCCCTTGCCCTCCAAAGCAGAGTTACCCGACACCCTTGAAGTTCACGTTTTGCAGAAAATGAAATGAGTTCTAACTTTTTTACAGAAAAAGCCAATTCTTTCTCCCAGTCCTCTCATTTCCCGGCCCCATTTGAAGACTTTGCTGCTCATCCGTGCCTTCCTCTTCACAGCTCTGCGCCTTCACCAGACAAAAGGCAGAGAGTTTGAGTGTGATACTATATTTGCCAGCTTTTCTGAAAGGTCCCTGGCCATAAATTATAACAATAGGCAGCCTTCACCTTGAGTCCACGCATTTGTACATCCTGGTTGGGTGCCGACAGAAATAGCAACATTTCATTCTATATGTTCTCCCTCGCTTTGGACGCTCTGCCTTTTGACTTCCAAGCACTTCCAGGGGTTGCTTCATTGCTTTGGGCAGAAAGTCTGTGGGCGTGTAACTTTTGACAAATCTGTTTCAGCCACACACTCCCCACTGTGTGTGATCATGCAGTTTGATACGTGTATTTTAAGGCCAGATCCTGCTGTGATTGAAGTCATTACTTTTTATTCTCCTGCGTGGAAACAGATTTGTGCCCTTTGATTTTTATCTCATAGAATTTTAGGTCTGGAAGCGACCTTAAAAGATCTGCTAGTCCATCCTCCTGTCTTTAAGCAGAACCAAATACCTGTCAGACTTGGGAACCAAGCTTTGAACTGGCATCCATGGGGACCCTAGATTAGTGGCTAACTCAGCAACGTCACCAGTGTACCCTGGCTTGGGTGTGGGCTTATCCTGGGGTAGGTTCTTTGCCACAGCCTGTGCCACACACACACCTGCCTCCTGATTGGCTCATCCAGTTATAAAGCCACCCAATGGCAACAGGAAACTGGGTAGAGCAATGTCCTACTTCATTTCCTGTTCCTACCTAGCCTGAGTCTGTTTCTCCGGTCTCCTCCTGAGGGGAGCCCAGTTCGACCTGTTTTTGTTCTGCCCTTTGCTTGACTCATTCCTGTTTTGTTCCTGTCTGAGCCTGGAAGCATCATCAGGAAGCACCCTGTTCTTTCCTGCACTTGCTAATGATGCAGTTCCCACAACAACAGCGGTGCTGGGCAGCTTCTCCCTTTTGTGCCTGCAGCTGTCTCTGGAGGCTCCATTTCACATGCCCGTGCAGCCTGCCCATGTCTCAGGCAGCCAATCATTACAATACCTAGACCATCCCTTAGATGAGTTAAACATATTTTTAAAGACTTCCAATGATGAGGACTCTGCAGCCTCTCTTGGTAACTTGTACTACTGTACGTCATTGTCCTTGGGGTTAGAAAATTAGTCCTTGGGGTTAGAAAAAGATTTAGCCTAAATCTTTTCTCTTTCAGTTTAAACCCATTGCATGCCACCTGCTCCTACGATGGGTATGGGCTGAGACTCTGTAGTCCCTAATGCAATTATAGGCTGGTTTTTGCTAAGGGAGGGGAACGTTACCCTGATAAGGATAATTATCCTTTGGGTACCAGGTTTCCTCAGTCTGCTCCATTTTATTCTTCCCTTTAATATCACCTCTGACACATGACTGCTCATTTGCAGCAGTAGTGCAGTGACGGTTGCTAAGGGTGCTGATCTGTTCCCATTAAAGTCAACCAGTGCTAAAAACTCTTGTCAGCACAAATGGTGCAGGACTGAGCCATAATAACTAGATCTTCAGAAGTGCTGGTCAGATAGTGAATAAGAAATGTGAAGCTGAGCATTTTGGAAAATCAGACACTTGCAAATGAGTGATACTTACTTATCATGGCTACTACCTCTGCTACACAGCCATAGTCTGGTTCTCTGCTAAGACTACAGGGCTGTGACTCATTCAAACACTGTTTAAAGTGGCTAGGAAGGGCACACAGAAGGAAAACATATTAGCGAAACAAAATCAAGCCTCAGCATACTCAACTTCATCATTGCAGAAATGTCTAAGAATGAATAAAAACGGGACTGCTGGGAAGATACAGTCTAAACAGAGAACGGTTGTGTTGGATCCAAATGTGTAAGATATGGAGACAAAGTAATTCAGGTGGTATCTTTTATTGGATCAGCTGTAGTTGGTCCAATAAAAGAGATCACCTAAATGACTTTGTCTCCATCTCTGTGAGCAACAAGACAGACACAGCATAAAACATTGTACAGAATTAATTTATTATTATTATTATTATTTCGATGGCTCTTTCAGTAATCCTTATTTAGTTCACCCACACAACAGCCTTGTAATCAAGATCATTACTATTCCCATTTTACAGATTGGGAACTGAGGCTGAGCAATATTAACTTGCCCTAGGCCACCCACTCAGTTTATGGCTAAGATGGACTTTGAATGCTGGTATCTCAGGTCCAAGGCCAACACCCTGTCCACTAAGCTACACTGATAATTTCAATCTTGCAGCAATGCACATATATTTCCCATAAGAAATGTAATAATTAGACACTTTCCAACACGTTATATACTTCTTTGCACTGTACAAATATTACCTAAATAAATTTAAGTCTCATGACACACTTAGCAAGGAAAAAACAAACAAACATTTCCTCCAAGTACATGTCTGCAGGAAACTTAGGGTGAAAACAGACATGACACTAACCACCCTTTAACCACTCTTGGTGGTCATTTATGCATGTTTCAGGGCTGCATAAGGCACCAATACAGCCCTGCAACATGTATAAATAACCACCAAGGGTGGTTAAAGGGTGGTTAGCGTCATGTCTGTTTTCACCCTTAGAGATTCTCCCTCTCAGCCCATCCCAAGTTCTTTTCTTTCTGATTTTTCTACCTGCCTTTGGATACAGGAAAGTCACCCACCTTGAACTCTCTCTCCAAGGATCCAATCCTCAGAGCATTCTGTTGAGACATGCCTCTTTCACTTCAGTTCATCCCATTCACTTGGCCCAGGCAGAGTGCTCTGAGCACTGAGCTTCCCCTCAGACTTCCTTTATGTAACATACCCCTGGTCTGACTGCCACCTTCACTATTTCCCAGGAAGATTTGCTCTGAGCTTGGCCCCATGGTTCATCCGAGGACCTTCAAGCCCCAGAACATCTGTTTTAAAAGGCCAAAACCTAAAATGACCTCTCTGGAGCTGTGCCAGAATGCCCCTGTGGGGACAGACTGACCTCAGTAGTCTACAGAGACAAAATAGTACAGTGATATCTTTTATTGGACCAACTACAATTGGTGGAGGTATGTATGCAAGCTTTCAGACCTCACAGGGTCCTTCATCAGGATCTGCCTGATGAAGGACCCTGTGAGGTCTGAAAGCTTGCATACCTCCACCAATAAAAGTAGTTGGTCTAATAAAAAATATCACTGTACTATTTTGTCTCTACTGCCTATATTTGGGACCAACACAGCAAACCCTACTAGTCTAGAATTTGTGATTGCTGAATTGGTCCCAAATGTAAGAGAAGGAGATAAATTAGTTGAGACAATATCTTTTATTGGGACCAGTTTCTGTTGGTGAGAATATGCAAACTTTCAAGCCACACAAGGCCCAAGTTCTGACTTCGTGTATGCCTGAGGAAGAGCTCTGCATGGCCAGTCTCAACACCAAAAGCTAGTCCAATGAAAGCGATCATCTCAACTACTTTGTCTCCATCTGCGACATCAGGGAACGTGATGTGAACCAGTTCTTTGGTCAGATTCCTAGCCATGATTCTTGATTCCACCCCATACAAGATGATTCTGCTTCAGTTTACACAGGCAAGCGCCCTAACTGGCACGAATGACCCAGGCACACCAAGAACGCCTCTGTTCTTGGTGGCTGCTCCACAGCTCTGGAGCCGCCCCGAGCTGTTTGCAGGCGGGCCGGGTAAAAATCTATACAATAAATAAATATAAACAAACTCCCTTCCTCTGGACTGGAGGTTCGCCTAAGCCCTTTTGTGAGCATCTTCCAGGCAGGAATAGATGGGGGAGGGGGATGTTAAGTATTTTAGGAATTTTATTTTGTATTTTATCTTTATGATGTTATCCACCCTGAATCTTAGGGAATAGGATGGGATAAAAATAAGTATCTAAATATAGAAACTGTATTTCCACACTGATTGCCCATATCAATGTCTCTACAAGCCCATTAAAAGTTTACCTCAAAGTGCCCAAAACATAAGCATTTATTTCTTAAATCATTAAGTATAATCAGATCTGCACTTTTTTTTCCCCACAAGAGGGCTCTGCAACTTCATTATGCAGAAAAGAGATTCTCTGCCATTTTTATACATTTCATAGGCTCGAAGACCCCCAGATCATCTAGTTTGACCCCATTACAGAAAGACAAAGTGGTTTGAAAGATATCTTTTACTGGCCCAACTGTTGTTGGTGGAAATAAACAAGCTTTCGGGCAACACAGGGCTCTTCCTCAGGCATGTAGCGTAGCCAGTAGAAATATATAAACTGAGCAGATGTAGAGCAGTTTTATATATGGGGACATGGGGTGTCTTTAGACATAACAAAGATTAGGTGTCAAAACCCCTAAACACATGTTTGGCCATTGTGTGTTAGCACCATGACAATCCCAACACCATTTTGAACACGTAATGTGAACACCATTGCATCACAACAATAATTTGCGTGTTCCAGCTGAACATGTGGCCAACGTTGTGTTTAACGATATTGCATAGTGTGTTAGCAGGTACAACACAGGGAACGAAGCAGCAGAGTTTGCATGCTGAGATTGGTGGTGAGCAAAACATCAGTTTGTCCCAAGATGGACTGTGTGTCTAAGCAGCGCCACATGGTGAACACAGCGCCAAACCTGTGTTCATATCATGGTCAAAACACACATTCAGACCCGTTGACGTTATGTCTAAAGACACCCATGGAATGAGTGGGAGTGGATAGGAAAAAGTAGCAGGTAGGAGGGGAATAAAGAGAGAGAGATGTANCCCCCCCCCCCGTGATCAGGGGGATCTTCTCGTCTGTCCCCAGACCACAGCCCGGACAGCGGCGGGATTCCAGGCCGTGGTCAATGCCCCGGGGGGGCGCTGCGGCCACATTGGCCGCAGCATCCGCCCGTCTCCCAAGAGGGAGGGCGGCCTAGAGAGCGTGGGGGGGCGGGGCTGTGCGGCCGCACGTTGAGCCACGCAGCCCCGCCCCCTCCCTGATTCCCTGCCGGGATCAGCCGGCACGTCTGTTGGACGTGCTGTTTTGATCCCGGCGGGGGATCAATGGGTGTTTCCATGCCGGGGCCAATACAGGTTCCGTCACATCTGAAAATTCCCATTGAGTACACAGTATTCAAAACACACACACTCAGAGAATATTCAAACACCCAAACATGCACACTCAGAGAATATTCTTCACACATACACTCAAACACAGAGAATATTCAAACACACACACACTCAAGCACACACACACAATATTCAAACAAACACAGAGAGAGAGAGAGAGAGAGATAATATACATACACAGAGAGAAAGAAGATACTCACTCACTCAAACAAACATACCGTTGTTGCAGCCACCGATGTTGCTGTTTGCAAATGTCCCTCAGCCATTTCCTGAATCTGCCATGCTGGAACTACACTTCTCAGCATGCCAGATTCAGGAAATGGCTGGACCTGGTGTCCGTGGAGGGACATTTGCAAGTAGTAATAGGCAACAGTAGCAGCATCACAGGCTGCAGGGCAGGTGATAGGCGCTGAAAGGAAGCGTGAGTGGGGCATTAAGGAAGATGCGGGTGGATGGAGGGGCGAGCGAGTGGTAGTTCCTCTCCCTCTGCCCCCGCCAGGTTGCTGAGGGTAGGGGGAGAGGTAAGCTTAAGTGAGTTTGTGTGGTCTGTAAAAGTCCGTCCGGGTCACAGAGAGGCAGGTGCCGAACAAAAATGCAGCAGAGTGACAGGCCAGATGAAATTGCCCTGCGAGCCGGAAGTGGCCCATGTGGGTCGCAGGTTCCCCGCCCCTGGTATATAGGTTTTTATAGGTAAGCGCCAACACCTTGAATTTGACCCGGAAGACTATAGGCAGCCAGTGCAAAGAACGGAGCACCGGTGTCACACTCCCAGCGGCCCGTACCTATAAGTAGGCAGGCCACTGCATTCTGCACCAGCTGCAGTCTCTGAACCGTCACCATGGGTAGCCCCACATAGAGCACGTTACAATAGTCCAGTCTTGAGGTGATGAAAGCATGGATAACAGTGGCCATGTCAGAGTCCGAAGCGTACGGCCAAAGCCGCCACACCAGATGTAACTGGCATAATGCACTCCTCGCCACAGCCCCCATCTGGACATCTGGACATCCAGGCAGAGCTGGGAATCGAGGAGCACCCCCAGACTATGAACCTGAGGGACCAGTGGAGAGCAAACTCCGTCACTGATGGAGGATGCCATCCCCACCACCCTCCCAACTAGCATCACCTCCCGTCTTGTTGGGATTCAGTTTCAGATGGCTCACCCTCATCCAGTCCCCCACAGACACCAAACATAGAGTAAGCACTGAGACTTCCAGGTCTGGGTCAGGTGAAAAGCAGAGGGACAGTTGGGTGTCATCAGCATATTGATGATACCGAACACTAAACCCTCTCATGAACTCACCCAGCGGCTGCATGTACACGTTGAACAGGAGAAGGGACAGAATAGAACCTTGTAGGACTCCACACAAGAGGACCCAAGAAGGAACAAGAGTTGGTCCAATAAAAGATATCATTCAAACCTCTTTGTCTCCCTATCACTTAGGACCAACACAGCAATCACACTCTACTCCTTACAGAAGACAGATCACCCAATCTCACCCCTCCAAATTCAAGTCCTAAATTAGACAGAAGTAAAACAACCCTCAGAAAACTAATTTATAGCCAGGTCCGGTGTTCACCGCATTTTTCCCATTGGCGACAATGGGGAAAACTAAAACCACTTTCAGACATTTCCCCCCTCCCCCCGCGCAGCTTTGCCAGCAGACACGCATGGGGGGGGG
>QEPC01005142.1:32090-64219 GCA_003113815.1 Sphenodon punctatus
CCCCCCCCCCCCCCCGATGCTGCTGCTGTTGCTGCTGCACTGAAGCGGAGCACTTACTGGGGGGGCGGAAGCTCCGCTGCTCCCACCCCCTGCACCAGGCAGGGCCAGCCCCTAGCGTGATCGTTCTGGCGTGCTCTGGGTCAGTGAAAAGTCACGGAGCTGAGCTCCGGCACGCTCCCCCCCCCCACTACACCCCTGCATTGTTCCAATCTTGTGGAACCACTGACAATGCTCCAGAGCTCCCATGTTAGTCATGTGCCACAGTCACAAACACAAGTTGTGCTCCAAGAGTTTATTTTGATTCTTGAGCGCTGGTGAGCTCTGCTTTGAATACTCTCATTAAGTACAGCTTTTCGGGCATACTTGTTCAATGCTCCTTAGGAGTAGGTAGGGCTGCCACCTTTTGAATTTGACCCTGATTTCCATAGGCCAAAATGGGAGTCTCAGGGTCAAACTGAAAAAAGTGGCAACCCTAGGAGTGTGGGGGAGGCACAAGCCCACATTCTGTGTGTTGTGTTGAAGGGGAAACTTTTTTTAAAAAAAATTCTTCATGCAATGGTCTGCCTAAGGTAGGTGCTGAGGCACATGCATAAAGATAAGTATGTTGTGTGTGAAAGCCTGAGGAAGTGGGGTTGTCACACGAGCATACTAAACTGAGTACGGTTTGGTTTCCCAAACCCTGTTTACACCCTGACAATAAGTCCATATCCCAACCTGCCCTACTGGGTCTGTCAACAACCCTTAAAGGCAGCTGCATCCATAGTTTCTTCAGGACTTCTACCACCTACCTCCAGGCTTTCCCCAGGAGGAGGTGAGGCCATACTGGAAAGTGGGCAGGGCAAGGAGTCTGTCACGCCCCTTTCTAAGGTAACCCCACCCCTTAAGAGCTTCATCGTGACATCATGGCGCTCCTTAGGGGCAGAGCCATTTGTGTTTGTCGGGGTGAGGAGAGGGGCATGACACACACACACACCCGTGAGCTCTCCCCTTCACCCCCACACCTGATCATCTCTTTGTTGGGTTAACTGTGGGGAGGGGAGCCTACGCTCTTTCCAGTCTCTCCTCTCCCCCAATCCACCTGACTGACAGCTGATGGGAGGAATGGGGGTGGGGGGGGACTGGGAAGAGGGTGCATGCTCTTTCCAGGTTTCCCTCTCCCATCATCTGTCCAGCAGGGAGGAGGAATGCACACCCTACTCTGCCTCCCCCAACAGCTGCCTACTGGCAGCAGGCCTGATCCTGCACCTCAGCAGAAGTCAGTGCCTCTAGCCCCTCAGCTGTGGTGGTGGCAGTTCTGACAGGGGCTGGCCCACCCAACTTCCCTGCAACCATGTGACCAGCTCCCGGCATGCACTCGGCAGTATGCTGGCAGTGATTGCTCTCCACGAGGCCGTGCAGGGACTGGGGCCCTGCTGCTCATACAGCTGCACCGCACGTGTGTCTACATGTCAGTGTGAGCAATTGACCAGCATAATTATTTTGATTTATGTTAATTTATACATAGTTATGCAAATCTGATCAGTGCATGTGGTGTTCCACTTTGGAGTTTTGAAAATCTGGTCACTTTAATAAAATTATGGCTTGGGTTAAGGTTGTCTGGATGAAGATCAAGCTAGATAAGACTTGGGTTTCCATTCTTACTACTGCCACTGTGTTGATTCTATCAAGATTTGTTTAGTCTCTGACAACAGAGATCAAACCAACAGCAGTAGTAAGAATGGAAACCCAAATGGAAATATGGCCTGCAGGATGTGTGCACAGTCCCCAGGCCATATATATGTACAGGGCCCATTTTTCTTACGAACTGCTGAAGTGATGCCTCCAGCATTGTTTGGCTAATTACAACCGTCCGAGAGGTAACGTCCATTGACGCCTAGTGGTAGATATTTATTGAACCCAGTGGAGCTGTGCTGTTGTGTAGACCTGGTTAAGCACAATTTGGCTAGATTCAGTTGCTATCTGGACTAGTCTGCTTTGCTATCTGTTGTGGAGCATCTCCCTGTTTGATGGCTGTAATTAGATGTACAATGCCTGAGGCACTCCCTCAGCCACTAAGAGGGAAAATGTGCATACAAAAACAAAGAAATAGCAGCCACTTTCATGTAAAAGTTTAGGGATCCAGTCCTCTGAGGAGCCTCTGGGCCCAGTCCTAAACACAGATGCACTGAGGTTGTGCATGATGCGCGCACCCATTGTTTGCATACTACATTGTATAAACGGGTTGTGTGCACCCCCTTGCACAGAAGTTTAGCATTCAGGATGATTGTGAATGGTTCACCAAAAACAATCCGCTCAATGCACAGCAGTGACCAAAAAGTCAGACAATATGTTAGGAATTGTTAGGGAAGGGACTGAAATCAAAATGGAGAATGTAATGCCACTGTATAAATACATGGTGGTGCCCACCAAGGGTATGGAATAGATTCCATAGGAGGGGAGAGGCAGGGCCAGTCTTCAAATGTGTGGGGCCCAGAGCGAAAATAAAATGCAGTGGCCCCCATTGCCCCACCCTCAGTAGCCCCACACCTTTACCCCCTTCCTGCAAGGCCCTGCTTCCCTACCCTAGAAAGGGAGGGAGGCAGGGTTCTGCAGGAAGCAGACACCCTGGGAGCGGAGAGTCATAAGTGGAGAGAGGAAATAGCCTGTTCTTGGGCCTTGGAAACACTGGACCTGAGGCAACCAGAGGGGGGGAACCGAACCACAGGGCTCAGGCCACAGCCCCTACTGACCCTGCTCAAGGTCAGCCATAAGGAGAGGCTCAATACATTAGGGTGGAAGATGCTGTGGGAGTGTGACATTTTTACAAAACCATGAATGGTGGAGAGAAAGTAGAGAGCTACTATTATTTACCCATTTTTGTCGTACACATTAACAGGCAACAGGATAAAACAAAAGGTGTCACTTTTCCCACTCAGTGCATAACTAACCTGTGGTACTGCTTGCCATGTGATTTTGGGAAGGCCAATAGTATAGCTTAAAGAGCTTAGCAGCGTGGAGGAAGAGACCTCAGCCATAGGCATATTACACTAGGCATTTTGCAAGAGACAGACATGTTTATATGTTATTCTTTAGGAAAGTATTAATTTCCCTTCTCTCCCCTCAAAGCGAACACATTGGGTGTTTTTAGACACACATTTCTCCTGCATGTTTGCTGTAACATCCAGAACTTTCTGTGTGTCTAAATCACTCATCCAGATCTTAAACATCCGGATCTTTGAACTTCTGCATGAAACGTCTCCCAGAACTTGTGTGTATAAGGATGGAGTGAAATCTCCTGGTTAACTGCTTTGCTCCAGGCAGCTGTGGTCACTTGATTTCCATGGCAGCCTGTCACGTTTACAGCTGCAGCGACTTTAGGCTGCCTCAGGGCAGTGTGTGTGTGAAGGATGCATCCAGGAACTGCCTCAGGGCAGAGTGTGTGTGAAAAATGAATCCGGAACTTACTTGTGGACTTGTAAACCCAGAAGTCTGAAACATCCGGAACTTTAATGTGTGTCTAAAAACGCCCGTTGTTACAGACTATTGCATTTGTGTAACAGCTGCAAAAAACGTCTTGGCCAATGCATTTATATATCAGCTGCAAAAAAAATTGTGCATATGATGTAAAGATTGCCTTACACATATACCACATTTCAACGAGCCTTTCCCCCCCAAAAAAATAACCTTGAGGAAGTGCTAGACTTTTCTGTTCTGTCTAGGGTGAGTCATTTTTTTAAAAAAATGATCTGGAAAAAATACCTATGATTTAATTATGACTGAAATGTTGATTATTTTTTATAAGGATGGAGTGAAATCAAACTTTGGGGGCTTTTCTCTAGGATAGTATTTTTCTTTTTTGAAACTTAGTATGTTGCATTGACTTTCAAAAGGGTTTTTTCAAAGCACATTAAAAATAAGCCTTACAGAATCTCACAACCTCATTGATTATTCCCAGTTTTACATATGGACAAATGAAAGTGTGTGTCTTGTTGGTGAGATGATGAAACTAGCAGTCAGGAATTACCCAGGAGTTCTAATGGCCATCCCCTCGTACTAGATCACAAGGTGAAGCACTTTCGCCACACCCTGGGTCAAATCCGGAGTTTCAAGCTGGGTGGCGTGGCTACGTTGGGAGCACTTGTGGGAAGGTGTGATCACAACCCAGAGTGCACTTCAGGGGCATGGCCATGCTGGGAGAGCTTTGTTTGGGGCAGGACCCATCCCAGAGTGCTCTGCAGGGGCTGTTGCCCCAACCCAGAGTGCTCCGCCCACAGTAGCTTTCTCTTTCTCACCTTCAGAGCAGACCCCATTGAAGACAGGGTAGGAGGTGCCACATGGATGGGGCTGCAGACCAGAAGTGACCTGCAGGACAGAGCTTCCCCACTCCTGCACTAGAGAAACACTCTGGCCCCTTTCCCATGTTAGTTTTTTTGGGGTAGTTGTTGGCCCAAATCTACCTAAGAACATAAGAAGTGCCATACTGGGTCAGACCAATGCTCTGTTGAGCCCAGCACCTGTCTCCTGACAGTGGTCAATCTTGTTTTTTATTATGTAAAACCACTAGCACAGTCTGGGCAAGTGCTAAAACTGGGCTTATCAGTCCTAGTTTGAACTGGAGCTACAGACTTCATGATTTACTAACATGGAGCAAAGGAAACATGCAAACGTAACTAGTAGCCTGTGCTCAACTTCCAGTCTTCCAAAGACCATAAAAGCATGGGTAAGAAGGGCCCCAGCAAGGGGACTCTAACTGCCTTCCAGTTAGGAACAGTGCACTCTGGGAAATCATCTGGGGATGCAGGCCTGGGTGGAGCTACAAGAGAAGCTACTCACCACACAACCCCTGCTGCCTGATTGTTGCTATTGAATGCATTGCCACTTGACAAATGTATCGTGTGAAAGGGCCAACGTGTTGGGCTGCTAAGACTGACTCACATTGGAAAACCTTAATTTGGTGCCTCTGCTTTGCAGGCCAATTTCTAATGTCCAGGGAGCCTTGCTCGCTGCATTTTCCCCGTTGGCAGCAAAGGGGGAAATGCAGTGAACATTGCTCCGCCGATTAGGAGCCTTCCTTGACTTTTGCGTTATGAGTAAGGAACATGATAAACCTATGAGGGGGGAAATGGTTTTAATTCCATGTGCATGAGAGAGCCTTGATCAAATGGACCCTCCATCTGGGCATCACTTTCTCGCCTAATAACTAATAGGCTTTTTAAAATTGGTTTGGCAACAGTTGCAGAAAGCAGTATCAGCATTTAATTTAATCAGTATTTAATTGCTGACTTACAGCCAAAATGGGGGTGGGGGTGTTTAGTAGCTGAAATATAGTGTGAAATTATAATTAGTTAAGGTGGGTAGGAGTTCCAGTGCAACTGCCTCCATTCACTTGCATTGGATTTTTCAGGCTGTTTACTTCTGGGTTGGCGAGTTTTTTGTCAGGGTTTTCTCTTTTTAGGGGGCGTTTACGTATTCCTGAATGAGATTAAAAAAAGAATAAAGGGATGGGCCCTCTAAGGTCTGGTGGTGTAGTAGTGACGTTTATTTTAAGGGGGATGGGGAAATCAGACTGAGAAATCCCCATTTTGTGCTATGGGGCTTGCAGTTATGAACGTTCTATGCCATGGCCCTTCTGTCATAATGACTGGTGGCCGGGGGAGAGGGTAGGATGGCTGGCGAAGGGTGGCAGGGAGCATAAAGGGGGTTTATACTGCCGGCAGCAGCCTGGGCAGTGGGGGCGGGAGGGGGAGAAAATTATGCCGCCACCACCCCGCCCGCCCACCTGCCTGACCACTTGCTCTCCCAGCCACCTCCTAATCTGTTGGCAGGTACCTCCCAGCACACACACTCTCACTGCCCCCCTCCCCACAAGATACACACACATTGCCCCTCCCTCCCACCCAGCACACACTCCCAGCCAGCCAGCCAACCTGCCTCCATCCCGAAGACCAGTCCTGAGCCCTGATTGGTCAAGTATGGGTAGACAGGAAGAGCTGACTTATCCATTCCCACCCCTCGAGTCCTGGTTGAACAGAGGAACAGGAGTATACCCTATGCTATTTTCTGCTTCCAGCAGTTCCAGACGGAGAAAGAGGCTGCATAATAGAGTGTATCAGTTGCTGTGGAAACATCCGAGATCCAACTTGGCCACAGTGGTGGACAGATATTTTGAATGCTGATCTATTCCCTTACTGGGGGAGGGTAGAGAGAACGTATCTCTTTTCCTTAGGGATTGTTGTTTGTG
This sequence comes from Sphenodon punctatus, assembly GCA_003113815.1. Lineage (NCBI taxonomy): Eukaryota > Metazoa > Chordata > Lepidosauria > Sphenodontia > Sphenodontidae > Sphenodon > Sphenodon punctatus. Next base: position 38,311 of record QEPC01005142.1, read on the forward strand.
TACTGGTGGATGATGCAACTGAATGGGGGGAGGTGAGGGAAGTGTCTTGGTTATTCCTCAACGGCTTTGGAAGATTATTATTATTATTATTATAAAAATTTGTATAGCACCAGCCATGTACTTGGTGCTTTACAGAACAAAGATAAAGACGTGGTCCCTGCCTACGGCTTACAATCTAAAAAGACAAGGAGAGGGGACAAAGTGAAGACAAGGGAAAAGCAAACAAACATACAAGCGGCTGCGAAGTCTCAGGTGCACGTGCTTGGCTTGGTTACAGTTAGGCAGGAGTCTGCAGAGGGCAGACCGTAAGTATTTGGGGAAAGCCAACTAGCAGGCATTGGGAAAGGCGGCACGGAAGAAGTGGGTCTTGAGGAGGGATCTGAAGGAGCGGAGGGAGGAGGCGAAGTGGATGTGGGTAGGGAGGGAGTTTCAGGCATGGGGGGGCAGCGAGGGAGAAAGGACGAAGGCGGTTAGGGGAGCATAGGAGACGGGGGAGAGTGAGGGAGGGGACAGGAGGGCACGTGCAGGAGTGCGTAAGGAGATTAGGACTGAGAGATAAGGGGGAGCTTGGCTGTGAAGTGTTTTATAGGTGAATACCAGGAGTTTAAACCGGATGCGTTCGGGAAGGGGGAGCATTTCATAATTGTCCACTCAGGGGTCACTCAAACCCCCTGACACTATTTATTTATTTATTTATTTAGTCAAATTTCTACCCCGTCCCTCCTAAAACAGCTCGGGGCGGCTTACAAATAAAAAAAACAAACACAAATATAAAATACATCTAAAAACAATTTAAAACCTGTCTCTTATACACATCTAGATGTGTATAAGAGACAGGGTGAGCTTCCTCCAGGAGGGAGTTCCAAAGGCGCGGCGTGGCCACCGAGAATGCCATCTCCATTGTGGCCCCCCGCTTAACACGGGGGACCTCCAAGAAGGCACCCCCAGCAGACCGAAGGAGCCTCTCTGGGGCGCGGAGGGTGAGGTGGTCCCTGAGGTATGAGGGGCCCAGACCATGAAGGGCCTTATAGATCAACACCAAAACCTTGAACCTGGCTCGGCACGCTATTGGCAACCAGTGCAGAGTCTACATAACACAGGTGTTATGTGCTCCCGACGACCCGTCCCCAAAAGGAGCCAGGCCGCCACATTCTGCACTAGCTGCAGCCTCCGAACCAGGAACAAGGGAAGCCCCACGTACAGCATGTTGCAGTAGTCCAGCCTTGAGGTGATGAAGGCATAGATGAGGGAGGCCAGGTCCGGGCCGGAGACATACGGACGCAGCCTCCGCACCAGATGCAACTGGTGGAAGGCAGCCTTCGCGACTGCCTCCACATGCCGCTCCAGGCAGAGATCTGCATCCAATATCACCTCCAGACTCCGTACCTGCTAAGCTATAGGAGGGCGAACCCCCCCGATCAGGGGGGCCAACAGCTCCCTCGCTCTCCCCACCAACATCACCTCCGTCTTACCGGGGTTGAGCTTCAGTCTGCTCTGCCACATCCATTCCGCCACAGCCTCCAAACATTGGGATAGCACTGAGACGGCAGGGTCTGGGTCAGTTGAAAAAGAGAGGTACAGCTGAGTATCAGCAGCATATTGGTGACATCGCACCCCGAATAGAGACAGAATGGAACCCTGCGGAACACCACATGATAAAGCGCGGGGGCAAGATGCCTCATCCCCCAACACCACCCCTGCCTTCTCCCCGAGAGGAATGAACGGAACCATTCAAGAACAGTCCTTTCCAGACCCCTCAGGTCACGCAACCGTCTCAACAGCAGCCCATGGTCCACAGTGTCAAAAGCAGCCGAGAGATCTAGCAGGATGAGAAATGTTGAACATCCTGCGTCCATCTCCCGGTGGAGATTGTCGATCAAAGCCACCAACGCTGTCTCAGTGCCATAGCCAGGACGGAACCTAGATTGAAAAGGGTCCAGGAAACCGATGCTATCTAGATGCGCCTGGAGCTGGATCGCCACGTCCCGTTCAATAACCTTCCCTAAAAATGGAAGGTTAGAGACGGGTTGGTAACTGGCGAGTGCGTCCACGTCCAAAGATGGTTTCTTCAGCAGGGGGCACACCACAGCCTCCTTGAGGCTAGGCGACAACCTCCCCTGCTGCAAGGACGCGTTCACCACCCTCGCCAGCACCATCCCCAGCGTCTCCCTGGAGGCTTTCACCAATGAGGACGGGCATGAATCAAGTTCGCAACAGGTGGCTTTCACAGACCCCAAGACATCTGCCACATTGGCTGGCGTCACTTCCTGAAACTCCCCCCAGAAAGCTGGACCAGATGGGGCCTCCATCACCTCGCGCTCTCCCCCTACTGCGGCAGATGTTAAAAATGCAGGTGAGCCTGCATCACCCCAATTCAGAACTGATGCCTCCTAATCCCACAGGCTTGTTCCTCAGTGTAACATGCAGTTAGGAAATCAGAATGCCAGCATGAGGGGAGGTAAAGCAACTTGAAAACCTGCAGTTGACCATATTTGGGGTTAAGTAGATACAAGTCAATTTGCTTCACTGGTGACTTTATTTGAATTGATTTTATCAACTACTTGAGTAGTAAACCTGACCCATAACATTGATGTATCATACTGTGGTCTCCTTTCTGGTGTTTCTCGTTAAGAACTTCATCTGAAACTCATGAAAATGAATGACATTCCATTTCCATTCTACCCCACCCACCCTCACCCCCCTGCAATCTTTCCCCACTTCCAGGCCAGCTGCTTGGTTGCTGGGCTTTCCCCATTGCTCCAGCTGCAATGGGCTTGCTTAATTAATGGTTAAGATTAGCAGCATGTCTTATGACTGCATTTTAGTATGACACCAGAAGATGATTGACCTGTATTTTTAGGGATTCACAATGGTGTGAAGAAAAACAACTATTGCTTGTCTTACTTCCCTACCTATACATAACAATGCATGGAGTGACAAACTTTTGTAGCATGAGTTACAAACCATAACTACACACACTATTCCAGTAGTGGAACCACCATATTGTGCCATTATGATAAACTCCACGTATTAAGGAACAAGTAATGTGTCATGTATTATGTAAAAAAAACAATCTTCCTGTAAATCTTAAATGTATAGAAATCAGTCTTATTCAGTATAGGTTTAAACCATGCAAAACACTGAGTACACTAAAATAGGAATAATGACACCCAGACTTACAAAGGTTTACAAATGTAACTTGTATTGTTTCAACATATAATGTAACAGTGCAGATGAGGGGAATGTTGTGGACATCTTGAGTTTATGAAGATGTGGATAAAACACACACTCATTACTCCCCTTTCCTCCCTCCCTATACACACACACTCAGTCACTCCCCCTGCCCCAGCCAGACACAAACACACACTCCTTCCCCAACCAAACACGCACACACATGCAAACATACAATCATGTACTGCATGCTTCAGTCCTTTCTTTCTGACTCTGATCTAGCCAGAGTCATCCATGCTTTCATCACCTCAAGGCTAGATTACAGCAATGCACTCATCGTGGGGCTGCCCTTGATGACTGTTCCCTGAAGTAACCAGGGTGGGGTTTCTGTGCTGAGCAGAGCTTCACAAGCTTTAACAAATGCTAAATAGCAGAATGCTAATTTTTTAGCATTCATGTTAGCTGTAAATTCAGGTGCTGTGAAAGGGACACAGTGCAAGTGAGGAGGAGTCTGTAGCAACTGCCATTACTTGGCCCAAAACCGATGATATTATCTAACACAAAAACTTCTGGTTTACAAAAAATAGTTAAGGCGGGTTCGTACTATTTAAACAAACCCCCAAAACCAAGGAAATTAATATTTCCTAAGCCCAACAACCAACGGGGAAAAAACCCCAAACCCACATCTCCCAAACTCCTGCCATGCCCGCCTTAACGACTATGCAACGCAAAAGCCCAAACGGCTGAATGTTACAAAAAGTGACCTCATTACAGGTTGCTGAGACATTAAAACAACTGACAGCATATTCTTTACCCATCTGCTGAGTTGCTTAACTTGTAGAGAGATAACATTGAGAGGGAAATATTTTTACTACTTAGAAATAGCAAGCTACTGCATTATCCCTCTGTAATTATTCCAGAGGATACGATGGCAAACCCATTAAGAAGACACGGATCCTACATGGACTACATAGTCCAGCACGTCACAACCACCTTCCAGTTGCACATGACTACAGGGACAACCAACCACTACACAGAACATAGGGAACATGGTTCTGACCTCTCCCCATGTGCACAATGGGCAAAGCACCTCGCTGGGATTACGTGCGTGCGCTGTGCTATGGGGGTGGAGACAAGCTGACTCTACGATGATGGGTGGAAAGAAACCAGTAACTGCACATGTATGTATATTGAGCAAAGTGGACAGCAGCCTGGAAGGTTCAACCCCCTCCCAAATAAGGCTAAGGCCATGAGGCTGAGGATAGGAAACCAAACAAAACTTAACATATCACAGTCGTTAAAGCGGGTTTGGCAGGAGTTTGGAAGATGTGGGATTGTTTTTTGTTTTTTCCTTTGGTTGCTGGGCTTATATTAATTTCCCTTCGTTTGGGGGATTTGTTTAAGTAGTAAGAACCAGCCTTAACTATTCTTTGTAAACCAGAAGGTTTTGTGTTAGATAATAAATAAATAATATAATATAATATAATATAATATAATAGAGGCTTACTACTATGAAGGCAGGGGAGGGGGTGGACATTGGGTGGGGAGGGTGGAGTTTATGCCAGTTTATGGGAGGGAGCGGGGGTATGGGAGGGAACGTAAGGTATATGATGACATACACCCCTACCCCCTTTGAAAGAGGAATATGGCCATGGGGCAGCATGATTTGTATGGAGGATATAGTGTGGGGCAGAAGGGGCCGGAGTTGGCGGTACTGTTTTTTGTAGCTGTTTTATTGTATTCTTGTTGGCGTTGACTCGTGTTTTTAATTAAATGTAATTTTAGGTAATATAACTAATGAACTTAGTTGGAGTTGGAGGTACTGTTTTTTGTAGCTGTTTTATTGTATTCTTGTTGGAGTTGACTCATTGTGCTTTAATGAACTGTAATTTTAGGTAGCATAACTAATGAACTGTACTATTTTAATGGGTGCTTTTAGACGGAATGCGCCCACACCTCTGCTCCTCCTCACCCTCAGGTGGCTCGTCCATTTAAAGGCAGACCATCCAAGTGTGAGGTGGAGGAAAGGTGGGGCAGGCTGTGCCTGCTCAAGGCCAGCTCCATTAGCAGTGATCCAGAACATCCCAGAGCACTGCAAGCAGAGCAGGCCACCCAAACCCGGGGCACTGGTTGGAGGCAAAGCAGTGGTCCATCTACTCAGCATGAGACCGCTGCACCTCCACTTCAGGCTGGGGGTTGTCCCAGGAATGCCATAGAGCCGCAGGCAGCAGACTAGAGCAGCGGCTGATCCACCCACAGCTCTATGGTGCAGAGGAGGGGGCGCTGTGCCAGCCACCTGCCCGGGTAGTTTAAACAAGGTGTTGTTGGGGCTATGCACGGGGGATGCGAGGCTGGCCACCCCCAGAGCAGGTCCAGGGGTGGTCAATCTAAAGTCATCCAATGATTAAAATGGAAGAAGGGTGGATTTGGGGTTGCGTGGATGGGAATCTTATTTGTATTTCTATTATTTCTAAGTTGCCCTGAGTTCTTTTTAGAAGGGCAGCATATACTCGTAAATCTCATGCAGCAGTAACACTACTACTACGTCCCTACTACCAGATAAAGCCAGGATTACAGTGTGCTTCATTAGACCGGAAACAAATATTCTTGATGAACACCATATCTGACAAATTCACCTGCTTTGATTCAGGTCCAACAAAGCAGCTATGAACCGCTATTTGTTCCCACTTCATCAGATACTGGTTTTCGTTATTCCGTTTGGTTATTTCTAGTGCTGAACTGAAAACAGCTGTTCCCAAATCAACAGGTAATCTGGTCATGTCAGGAACATTGCCAAATGCTTGGTAGAATTTGCCATGCAATTTGCACAGGTGTGCGTGATTGCAGAACTGAAATGGAATCTCTGTTCCACAGAAAATATTGACACTTTGACATCCTAAGTTGGAGTAAAAAGGTCAAAATACCAGAAACATGTTAAAGAATAAAGAGTCATGAAACATTCAGTGGGGCCGATCCCGTGGCCTGCAGAACCTGGCCGCAACCCACATGCGTGCAAACCGCATGCAACTCCACAGCGGAGACATTGTGCAGCGTGGAATCCACACGGATCCTGCGGAGGGAGTTTGGGATTGCAGCCACTGCAGGTAAATGGACTCCTAGAATCACAGAGATAGATGAAACCTCGGTGGTTCTCTCGACCAGCCACTATCCATCAGGCAGGATCTACTGTACCTACAGTGTACACCAGTGGGGAGGAACCTCAGGGATGGGGGCCAAATGCAGCCCAGAGCAAATTCCTGTGTGGGCCCCTGGATCCAGTTCCTACCCCTCAAGTACTGAAAAACTGAGCTCAGGGCAAGGAATCCAAGAAATGAATATGCATGCGAAGACAGGAAACAGATTTATTGTACCGATCTATTATCTGGACCCTCCTTTTCTTGATCGCACCCCTTACGCACCCTCACTCCCAACTTCTATGCAGCCCTCACAGCTTGTACTATTTTTCAAAGTGGCCTCCAGGAGGGAAAATGTTCCCCACCCATGGTGTACAGTACACCATCCCTGAGAAATATCTTTCTGACCTATCTGTAAAGGTTGCCAATGATGGAGGCCTCCACCACTTCCCTTGGCAAAGGATTCCTCTGCTTTAACTGTACTGGAGTTGAGAAAATTCTTCCTAATGTGCAGCTTAAATCTTTTCTCCTTTAATTTAATCCTATTCTCTTTAGTCCTAGACTCAGTGACCAGAGAGAACAACTGGGCACCATGTTCCTTAGGCAGATCTAAAAAGAATTGATATTTTCAGTCAGAAACATTTCAGCATATTGAAATGAAAGTTTCCATTTTGTTTCTCCTGGTAGAAAATTGAAAAACTTGGTAAGATCTGAGGTTTTCTCCCAGAAAAACGTTATTTAAAAGAAACCACTTTTCCCCAAAACAGAGTATTTTTTGTTGCAAAACTTTTGACACATCTTTCTTTACAGGGTCCAAGACAATGGAGAATCATGATCTGAATAGCCCAGATGTGTGCGTGGGTCTCATGCTGACCACATAGAAATCAATGGGCCGTTTATGCAATTGGTTTTTTGTTCTGTTTGCTTTTTTAAAATGTAGAACCTTATCTTTCCACTGTCTTTCAGGCATGTGCTAGAAAGTGTCACTAATCTGTCAAGGATCTTTTTTCTTTTAAGTAATGGCTGTGTATTTATAACAAAGGTATTTTTGCCTAATTGGCTGTAATTAACATTCCCCCAAGCTTTCAAACTTTTTTTTTAACTTGAGCAGACTATTATTTCAAGAGGTATTTAATGTTCCCTACCTTTGAAAGCATAAAAGAAGTTATTGCCAATGTCAGACACATCCTTATGACTGAAGGACTCTCTTAAGAGTATAAGTCAGGGTCAAAAAGACAAATACCAAGCAAGAAAGTATTATGTATACAGCACGGTATATCTGTGGAGGCTGAGTAGTCCAGGCACTTGAGGCCAGTTTCACACATTACCAGGGAGGTAAGGAATCTTCCGTGAATGCAATCACAGCTCTATTCTGATGGGAATTAGTGCACAAAGGAAGGCATTATTCCACTCTTATCCCATGAAAACACTCATGCATGACAGGGTCCACCAAAGTAGCTTTTACAATGACAAGTGTTCTCTCAGGATCAAAGCAGAATGCCGCATTCCCATGTACACTAATTCCCATTAAAATAGAGCCACAATTGCATTCATGGAAGTTTCCCTGCCTCCCTGGTAATGTGTGAAAGTGGCCATATATCCCAGAAGGCTGAGAGTTCAAATCCTGTTTGGTCTTACACTGGATGCCCACCTCCATCTATGAAATCCATTGGGTTGAGAGAAGTCAAAGGCAGTCCGACATAGGGTTTTTATTCTCCCCGCCCTTATTTTTATTTTTCTTATCCCTGGATGTTTTAACTGTGGATATTTTAAAATGTTTGTATGAATTTTAATTGTACATCACCCCGGGATGCCGTAGACATATGGGGCAACTCATAAATAAATAAATAAATAAATAAATAAAACAATTTGCATTACGATACCAATTTTCTGACTTGTAATACCAATTCCTTTACTGATCTGCCGATTGGTACTAATCAGTAAATCGGTAATGGTAATACCCAAGATTTTCAGGTAATTGAGTGCCCTATCTGTACTTGGGTAGCCCACCGAGCACCCGATATGGCACCCAGAATTGTGGTTCTTACCTGCGGATAGCAAATGAGTTCTAGTTTTAATCCACACAAAGTTTGTGAGTCGGTTACTAGCTTTCTAGCAAGCCCTGCTTTCCTAGTTCAAGATGTGACATCCAATAGCTTTATCTTTCGAGGGCCCAGGTTCAGTTCTCAGCGTGGCAGCCAAATTGGTGTCTGTCACATGTTGCTCTCCCTCAGAATTGTTACATACATGTCTGGGTGTTTGGGATAACAAAATGTCATTATCGGTACTGATTTCAAACAGAGATTTTGTTTTTGGTATCGTTATTGGTATACACACAATATCTAGGTTTTTTTAAGAGAGAGAGAGAGAGAGAGAATCTAAGCTAAACCTAACCCATGTATAATACAAAATATTCCTATCCTATAATCCTAATATATATAATAAAAAAGCCTAGTATCTAAATATCTAATCTATATATACACAACTAATATCTATATCTATATAATAAATGGATGGGGGAGACAGATAGGGGAAGCAAAAAGGAAAACTCAGAAGTATATCCACTATCTCTATTCTATACCTATCATCTAATATATATATCTAAACTATACTATCTATATCTATATCTATATGTGTGTGTACAGGGGGAGACAGGCAGGGGAAGAAAAAGCGAAAATGTAAGAGTAAGGAATAAGGATTGGAAAGGTAAGGTGGTAGAGATATATATGGGAGGATTTTTAGTGGAAGCACCAGCAGATTCTGCAAATGCACCCTGACAGAGCAATAGCTAACACAGAACCAGAGTCAAGCAGCCCAGCCTTGCAGTATAAAGGGTTGCAGTGCCCTCCCCCAGAGCTCCCCTGATTGGTTCTGGGAGGCAGGAGGCATTGAGCAATCACAGGGTACCATTCAACTTCCTGGGACCTACTTGTGCTGCTCATTGGCCAGCGATTACATCCATCAGGTCCTTCCGCTCCCATCACAGGCCCAGTTCAAGAGTTCAACACTGTTTCTGGCTCAGATGTCTGCTCCCTCCTCCCCTCGGCACATTTCCCTCCAAAAAAAACACCTGCCAGGCTGCTAGGCAATAACGAAATCAATAACAACTTTCATTATCGTTATTGATTTAGTTATTACTTTTTGTCATTTTTTTTACTTCTATAACGATAACGAAAATGACAAATTTTAGTTTTCATTATTGATAATGAAAACGACATTCACACCCCTGCCCCACGGCGAGCTCCTCTCCTTCTCCCACCTGGCACACCTGGCCTCCCTTTGCCAGGGCTTTAATTATCTGAGATCTGTAGCAGGTGCCTGCAACCAGCCCATTACCTCTCACTGGCATCCTGCTACAACCTCCTTCACTCTGGAGCTGAAACCAATTTATATTAAAAATTAATATACCTGCTGAATTTGCCCAGTTCAATTTGTGTCTGATGAGGCAGGTGCAAAACATTATTTGTACCCACTTCATTTGGGCATTCATTTAGGTTTTTCAGTTTTGCTTAGTATATTCTGTCTTTTCAATTTGGATATTTGGTCAAATAACTGAATAAAAATGACCAACTCATCCCTTCACCCCACCCCCAAAAAACAGGGTTGTTAGTGGATATGCAAATGTTAATTCTGATATCTGGAGTGCTATCCCAAAACATGAATGATATTTGCAAATACAGAATCCGCTATTTGTTTCAACTCTCTTTTGCAGATCAACCACTGGAAGAGTACAAAAATGGGTAGCAAATTCAACCAATGTGTTGCATTTCCCCATTTGACCAGTAGAGGGTTCAGAAGATAACTGAAACAAACTCTACTACAGAAATCATCAGTCCCTCTTCTACCCCTACAATCGCCTCTCTCCTGTAGGGAATCACCTGACTTGACTGGAATTTTACTTGCAGGACTTTAGCCCTGAGCCTGTGATACCTTTCAATCCCATTGGGTCAGTTAGGAGTTGTGCAGTCACCTCTGCGAAGGTGGTTAGACCTCTGGAAAGGATTTCTGAAAACAAATATTTGTCTCCCACGTCACCTACTAACTGACCTGGCTTGGTTATACCTATTAATTCACCCTTTATCCAGATACACAAACCTATCAATCATTTATTGCTCATGACAGTAATCAAGACTACTTAAGTCCTCTGCAGCAATGATCTGCAATATTCAAATGCCACCATAACCAGTGTGTTCCAAATACCTAGAGAGAAAACAATTCAATCAATCAATCAATCAATCAATATTTATTGAGCATAGCCTAAGGCTATTGCTTAAAACATACATACAAACAAAAACAGTACAATCCTCAGTAAAATGCATATGCATAACGATTCAATCCTCAATGGGNCTTATCTGTAGACAGGAGAGCAAAAACCTAATACAGGGACAACCCTATCTGATAAGTAAAACTGATTACATGTAAATGTCCCTTCAAAATACCCCAGACTAAACAAGAAATTAATAAGTATTAGCTAAAAATCCATGTAGAGGGCTCATTACATACATATATTCTGAGATACTAGAATCCCCTCATAAGTATAAACAGTTTAAAAATTAAATATTCAAGCTACAAGGCAAAAAGTTTTGCATGATCTAAATCCACGCAAGTTAAAGCACTTTAAAGAAAAAAACCCTACGTCCAATAGCACTCGGCTCTGTTCCAACCTAAAGCCAGGCCCCAGATGAAGCCATCTCTAACCAGAGAGAAAACAAGTTTGTATTCTCCCTGCAAGCCTCAAGTAATGACCTAGTTCATCAGCCCCAATGCTCCCATCAATCTCCCCCATCTTAGTCCCCCAGTCCCATTCTACTCTATATTGGTCATTTCACCTAAAAGTCCTGGACTCGCCCAGTTGTTTGGAGCCTTCCTGGGCTCCCCAATGCCCTGAAAACTTAGGGTCTTTGCTCATAAGACACAGATAAAAGGAGGTGGACAGGGGACAATGGGGCACGTAAGATGGGGTGCTTCAGGTCATTGACAAGCCCATAGCAAAGACTGTAATTTAAATCCTGGATATTGCAGCCAGAATATTGGAATGGGCACAGGTGCAAGAAATGGACCTAGCCCCTCCCCCCATCACTATCCTCTCCCCTGTCCCATCCTTTCCCCTCCTTCCTACCCCCCACCCCCAGCCCCCGTGGCTCTCCCGCACTTTGCTTCCTGTGCCTGAGCCCTGGAGGCTGTGAGTGCACTTGCTGTCTTGTGCCGCCACCACCAATGCTTGCTCCATCCTGTGCTGCCTGCTGGGTGAGTTCCACACACACCGCACACTCCATGTGTTTCCACTCAGTTCAGTCTCCACCTGGCTGCACCGCAAAAAGACAGGATTTGTGCCCCGGGATAAATGCCCCTCCTGTCCCCATGATAGCTGTGCCCCTGCTTGCCGCAGGATCTGCCTAGCTAGTTTGGGGCCTAGAGAAGCTGAAATGAATAGAAGATTTTATTTTTTTAATTCACAGATATTGTTTGCATGTCTGGACAGCCCACCGCAGAGTTGAATAATAGCCGCATCCAAAATAGGCATTTGCATATCCGCTTCTTCAGATACTCCAGTTCCATAGTTTCATTTATTTTGCCACTTTGTGTTTTGGGGTTTACTGTGTTGTTGCTACTTTGGTTATTGTGTTTCAGTTATTGCACAATGGCGTTAATAGAGCTGAAATGACCAAATAACCAAACAGAAACAACCAAAATGACTAAATAACCAAACTAGTGTTGAAACTCGATATTTGAAATTACTTGTTTTTTACCAAGTATCTCAGTATTTGACTCAGTTTTACTGAGTAATTGAGGAATCGGCTTGGTACTTGGAAAATCCACGGATGAGCAACATAGGGGGCTTTTTCTGCCCCTATATAATTCAGCACTCAGTTTTATTTTACTGAGTATTTTGCCAAGTACTGAGGCCGAACATTCAAAGCTGGTCCTCAGAAAATGGGAAATACTCGTGAATAAAATTTTTACTATTTGGTTCAGCCCTAAACCAAACCCATCAGGAGGGGACGGTGGGCTCAGGAAGTTCCTAAAGCTCAACAGGACATGACAGGTTGGACTTGCAACTGCAATGGGACTCAGCTGGTGAGTAGATCCTGACATAGTAGTCTTGCCCAGTGCACACTATGCAGTAGTGAGGCCTAGTGTGCTGGGTCACCACACCACGCCCTTCCGGGAGCTTGGGGCTGGCCGCAGTCTAGAAATCCCTTACTCCAACTCCCAACTTGAAGGGCACACTGCCGAGACTACCTCCATGGACACCACTATGGAGCAGAGGTTAATTACCTCCCTCTCACTGTTACTGCATGGGAGCCATCGCATGAACAGAAACATAGGGTGTAAGTATCCCCAGTAAATAACCACACTCTGATTTTTGGAAAATTTACTCCGGAGAGTCTTCCCCATTCTCCTACACTTCCCTGCCCCTGGGTAACTGTTCATGTGACCAGTCCCACAAGCTTTTTGTGTGATCAGGTCCTAGGTCCCTCTTGAAACCTTACCCCTTTTTATTAGTTCCTCTTATCCTACTACAGCTCGCACCTGTGCAAAATGAGGATCTCACACAGACAAACATCCTGATCTGGTAGCATTTTACTCAGACTTTGCACTGACTAGTGTAAATAACGGGCAGTGGAGAATTCGCCCCCTTTCTTCCTCCACCAGCATAGCTTTTCTCTTCTCATGTGCCAATAGTTAGCCAGCTAATTACAGCACACAGCTGGTGTCCACTAAGTCATTTAAAATTTAATAATCCATCCAAAAGCACACCACATTTCTAGTCAGTGTAAAGTGAAGGGGCAGGGAATTTTCCAACGTGACCTGACCTTTTTTGCCCACAATTCAGCTGTGTTGATTTTAAGACTAAACTGGGTTTTTACATATATATAAAATATATATATGGCTGCATTCCCATCTGCGGCGGCGATGGCAGCAGAGAGAGGGGAGAGGGAAGATACGGAAGCACGGAGGAACCGGCTGACAGGAAAAGAGTCGGTGCAAATGGGGATCTGCTGCGGCTTCTCTCGCACACGTCAGGGCAGGATTTTGCGCCCTGACATGAGCAAGAGAAGCCGCAGCAGATCCCCATTCGCACCAGCTCTTTCCCTGTCAGCCGGCTCCTCCGTGCTGCCATGTCTTCCCTCGCTGTAGGAAGGCCTTGGTAGAAATTAAGTTCTAATCCTGGTTACCAGGGCAGTAGGTTTCCCTAGAAGAAACTCATTGTTGAAAACAAGCCTGTGCCAACATCACTTGAACCCTGATTAAATAAAATCATCTTATTTACCAGCCCTGAAAGGAGTTGGGAAACAGAATATTAAAACTTTGAACTTATGTAGGCCTCAGTCCTGCCTCAGTTACCGTTGCCACCTTTTTCAACTTGACCCTGAGACTCCCGTTTTGGCTTACGGGCATCTCAGGATTAAACTGCAAAAGGTGGCAGCCCTGCCTGCAGGGAGCACTGTACAGCCAGAGCTATTGCCAGAAGACGGCTATGCCATGACAGTCAGCTCCCCACATGGAATTGATTGCAAGACTGGAAGCATTAAAGAAGACCCACAGAGGCAAGGCTAGAAGTATCCTCTCATAAGAAGCAGAGAAGCCACTCACTCCAGATGGAATGAGTAGGATGAGGACTGAGGGGAGGATGGAGAATGGTAGGAGGCTGGGTCAGGAGCAGAGCAGACTGAAAACTGGAGGCAAGGTAAGAGCAGGCCACAGGCTGGGTGAGCAAGGGTGGTCTGGTCAGTAGAGCAAGAGGAAAGGGCAAGGTCCAGATGGAGGAGTGAGGTAGAGCTGAAGTGACTAGGTCCAGAAGGAGGAGTGAGGTAGAGCTGAAGTGAATAGGCGATTTAATACTCATGAATAAAATACACATTTTTTGATACTTTTCCGAACGTCTGAATATCACCACTGAAACAGACATCCATTTTGGATATTTTATTTTTGTTATTTTGATCATTTCAGTATTACATTTCGGCCACTTTCGTTATTCAGTTTTGGTAATCTTGGTAAAGTTATTTCGCATTAAAACAGCACTACTAAAGTGCCTGAAATTTTGAAAGTGAATAATAAAATAGCTAAAATATCCAAAACAGGTATTTGCTCCAGTTGACAAAGCAGGAATCAAAGAGTGGTTTGTATCTGTTCTATCAGATCCAATTTGAAGCAGGCAAAATCATTGGCTACAACATTCACTAGTACAGATGGAGAGACCTCCGACTTTGCAAACCGATCGGTCATTTTTTGTTGCGATAACATGGCCATAGTCCATGTGATTAACTCCTTGTCTTCCAGGTCCCCGAGGGTCATGGGTCTCGTGAGTGCATTCGTGCTGCGCTGTTTGGAACATAACATTCTTTTTCGGGCAAGGCATGTTCCTGGTGTTGATAATAGCATAGCTGATGCCCTCTCTCGATTACAGATTGGGCGATTTCGAGAGCTTGCACCCGCGACAGCGCCCAACTAAGAACTGCTCCCGCAGGGAATCTGGAACCTTGGAGAGTAGAACTACTTAAGATTGTCCAGGGATCCTTAGCCCCTGGCACGCAGATTGCATACAGAAGGGCCTATGAGGAATTTCAGTTATTCAGGAAAACACAGGGATGGCCCTTACAACTTTCCATTCAGGAAGATGAGATGCTGCAATTTGCAATGCATCAGCATCGTAGGGGCCTATCAGGGCGTACAATAGCAGGTAAATTATCTGCTTTGTCCTTTGTTAGCCTGAGCCATGGCTTCCCATCACCAGACCAAGGTTTCTTTGCAAAGAGGATGTTTGAGAGCTGGGCGAGGGAGAATGTTACACAGAGTGACAAGAGAGCCCCAATCACGGTGCCTCTGTTACAAGCTCTGTGTGAGGTCCTGCCACGAACCTGGAGGAGTTGGTATGAAGTTTTATTGTTTAAAACGATATATAAGTTGGCATTTTTCAGAGCATTTAGGGTTAGTGAAATGGTAGCTGATTCTAAATGGGGAAAAGCAAGAAGGGCCTTAGAGATAACGGATATTCAACTAGACAATAGATCATTAAGGATTAAGCTGCGTCGTTCAAAGGCCGACCAACGAGGAAGAGGCCAGGTAGTGAGTTTGAAGCAGGGGTGTGTGCACTGAACTCTTCCCTGTACAGGCAGTAAGGGCATTTCTCGCAGCGTGACCCGAGAGTAGAGGGAATTTGTTTGTCCACGCCGACGGTTCCCCCCTTACTCGATACCAATTAACGGCAATCCTCAAGAAAGCAGCTGGTATAATGGGCTGGTCCACACATAACGTAGGCTCTCACTCATTTAGGATAGGCGCTGCAACAACAGCTGCAGCAGCGGGCATGCCAGACAGGGAGATTCAGAAACTGGGGCGCTGGAGATCCCAAGCATACAGACGATATATACGGCTTCCCGTGAACTAACCAAATATTTTTTACATCCATTCAGGCTCTATACATCACCCGGGGCGCAAGAAGCTTATTTGGCTAGTCGGCCACAGTCTGGTTCGCCGGGCTGGAGAGGCGGCAACGCAGCTTCCTATGGGATCTCAACTGGGGCACAGTGCCTCTGCAGGGATACGATGGATGGGACAAGGTAGAATGCAGTAGGAACAGTTAGTGCGGACATTGTCCTACACTTGAAGGAGACCCAGCCCCGACATCATACTAGTACACTTAGGGGAGAATGACTTAGGCAAAAGGAAGGCAGTTGGTTTAGTGATCAGCATAAAATCCGATTTTTTAGTTCTAAGACAAATATTTCCTTTAACAGCTATTGTTTGGACCCACTGAGTTCCAAGGCTAACCTGGGGTCAGCAAATTAAACTGAGAATAATGGATAAGGCTCGTAGGAACGCGAATAGGGAAATACAAAAATGGTGGGGAGCCTTGGGAGGTGGTTGCATTAGGCATAGTGAACTGACTCATCTGAGACCTGAATTTTATTTACAAGATGGGGTACATTTGTCACCAGAAGGGAATTTACAATAGCTCATCAAACTGCAGGAGGACTTGAGAAGGATGTTTGAGCAAGATGTTGGTGGGTGTCGGTACATTTCAGTAACCTGAATGTCCCTTTTGGTGACGGGGGTCCAGTATTATTAGAGGTGTTTTATTTAGACAATATAGGTTAGAAAATAAGAGAGGCATCTCAATAAGAAATGGAGAGGCGACATCTGGTGTATGAGCAGGGCATGGTGGACACCTGTGGTCATCACCCTGGGAGATGTGGCAAGCGGACGGTAGGGGCATGCAAGGCCCTCAACCTTAATGGCACTGATACTCCTTACTCATTCACAAATAGGGCTGTTAGATCCCCTTCGGCCCTGGCCAGAGAGCTGATCGAAGGGGAAACTTTTAAGAAATGTTAGGACTGGTATCAGAGGGCACATCCGAACCGGTCACCTGTTTTAAAGTAGTATAGGTTGGTTTTCATCTAAAATGCTGGACCCTTTGAATTGCTTAGTGCAATTCCACCAACGTTCTTGCTTTTCTTATTTAAGAGTGCGGTCAATTGAATCCAACACATGTCTCTGTCTCTCATTTCTTGGGGGCGGTGCGACAGCAAGCAGTCATTTGACCTCTGAAGCAAGCACAGAAGAGGCCTTTGTTCACAGAAGCCCTGCAGCAAAGGAACTGACTGACTGGTCAGTATGACTCATTTGCAGACAGCATCTCAGTCACAGCAACAAAGAGTAGAGCAAAACAGGAAACTGGGGGCGCGTACAAAGCGTTCAGGACAGGAAGTCACTATCATACATACATGATGCATGGGCACAGGCCAGCATTTCCAGGGAGGATAGATCCCTCCTGGGGCAAGGGGGAAGACACTCCAGGAAAGAACAATTGCATCTTTAAGCAGCCTGGTTTTGAACTTGGACCAGTGGGGATTAAGCACAGATGCCCTTGACTACACTGTCAACAGGCTATTCACAGCAGCAGAATAGCAACATCCCCCCTCTTACATCTACATCACATCTCCTGGCCCTGATTAGTCATCACAGCCTGCTTTTCCATTGGCTACCTGGGCTATATAAAGGAAACAGGACGTTTATTTATTATTTAATTAGTTAGATAAACTTAATACCCTGTCCCTCTCGCCGCTGGCATCCCAGGTCAGCTTACAAAATAAAACAATAAAAAAATACGATTTCATAAAACATCAATAAAATCACACACACACACACACACACACACACAATTAGAAATCTGTGTATAAAATCCACCCTAACCCATCTCTCCCTCCCTTTCCCCCGCAGAAAGCCTGGCAGAAAAACCACATCTTACAACTGCGTCGGAGATCTGGGCTGAGACAAACCTCAACCAGGAGAGCATTCCAAAGCACCGGCGCAGCCGCTGAGAACACCCTCCTATCCATCCGGACCAGCCGATAACACGGGGCCTCTAGGAGGACATCCCCAGATGACCGCAGGGGCCACCTGGGGACCTGGGGGGTGAGGAGATCTTCCAGATAAGTGGGGTCCAGACCACGTAGGGCTTTAAAGGTCAAAACCAGCACCTTGAATTGGGTCCGGAACACAATTGGCAGCCAGTGCAGCGGTCGGAGCACAGGTGTTACATGCTCCCTGAGGCTTGTACCTGTAAGGCGAGCCGCCGCATTCTGCACCAGCTGCAGTTTCCGGACTGTCACCATGGGCAGCCCCACGTAGAGCGCATTACAGTAGTCCAGCCTCAAGTGCATGGATAACAAATGCATGGATGACAGTGGTGAGATCAGAGTCCGAGACATAAAGGCGGAGTCTTTTCACCAGATGAAATCGGCAAAAGGTGCCCCTGGCCACAGCCGACATCTGAAGATCCAGGCGCAGCTGCGGATCCAGAAGCAGCCTCAGACTCCTCGCGTGTGTGTGCTAGCCTTGCTCCCGCCTCTTACCCTGATCTCATTACTGAATATCCAACCCCTGATTTGGCTCTGAATTTCTGACTGCTGGTTACTGATTTGGCTCGGTCCTTCGACATCTGACTCCCGGTTCTTGACCTGGTACCATCCCATCAGTTCAACTACAAATTACCATTTGGGGTTAACTCTGAACTTCTTTGCCAAAAATAAAATGTAAGTCCTCATCTCCTCGGCCTACAGACTTTTCTCCATGCCTTTACAATGGCACTGCTGATGACCTTCTCTGTGTACAACAGCAAACCATTCAATCTAGCCATTCATTTATTTATATTTCTATACCCCACCCCCACATTCCACAAAAAGCAGGCTCAAAGCAGTTTACAATCAAATGTTATTTATTATTATTATTCTTTATAGAGTGTGAACAGTCATGATTAGAGACAGGTTCCTGTCTCAAGGAGCTTACAGTCAATGATGGATAAGTGGAAGGGTGGGGAGGGCGAGATGGGAACACATGCATTCATGAAGGTGAGGTTGCATTTACACATGTCTCCCCCCACATCTCTTCATTTGTTTTTATGGGAGATTGTAATCTTACTTTTTAAATGTTCCTGCATTCTCTCCCCTGCTTTAAAAATTGTCCTCCATTGCCATGGTGGCTGCTGCTGTCTAAGGAAGGGTCCTGTGTGGCCCGAAAGCTTGCTTATTTCCACCAACAGTTGGTCCAATAAAATATGTCATTCAAACCACTTTGTCACTAGGTATCCCATAATACTGAGCTCTGCTCTGACTCTACGGCGCAGACAGACTGACAGTAGGATTAGACCTTTCATAAAATTATGAAAAATGCATGTGATAGAGTTAGCACCATTTTTTAAACCTAGGTTTTCAATGTCATCCGCTGCATCTTGCGACCTAACCCCTGACTTATCATCTCATACAAATGAAGGCTGAGAAGCTGTAGGTGCATGTGCTTAGCTTAGGTACAAAGGAGAATGGAAGGAGAATCCTGATGGATAAGACTAGATAAGGAGAAGCATAAACCAGCAACTTATAGGGTTGAGGAGCTAGGAAAGGTCTGGTGAAAGAGTTAGGTTTTCAGGAGGGATTTGAAGATTAGGAAGAAGGGAGGGAGCATAGCGTATGTGTTCAGGGTGGGAGTTCCAGGGCACCGGGGGCAGCATGAGAGAAAAGGCCAAGATGGTTTAGGGAGCAGGGGATGAAAAGGAAAACCCTTAAAATTGAACCCATCCCTAGATAATAATTCTGTGCATGCTGAGTAGTGATGCAGGGAGGCAGGGTGTCTCACAAGGACATGGACATTTAGCGAGAGTCCATTTTGCTTGCAAATATCCCACATGAGAAAAGCAGAGCCACTTCAGAAGGCTGCTTCTGTGCCTGGACAAGATGCAGCCGGTGGAGAAGACAAACCAACAGGCAGGGTGGGGGAATGGGAAATGAGTTCACAAACATAATAAAAAGACGTGATCATCTGGTGCCTTGCATCTGGTGCTGTCATTTATCCCTGTCCAACGTGGGTACCACATATTGTCATTTTGATTGGGTAAAGCTTTGCACACCAGTTTTGCACAGGCCAAATGACAACATACAGTGCAAGGCAGTGGAAAATTTGGAGTCAGATGTTTTAGCATAGGCTATCTGTTATTGGACAGGGTGAGCTGGCCATCAGGGGTTAACTGACAGACCCTGGCCTTGAACCCTTTCCATCTGGGGTTATGGAGCAGCGGCTGATCCGTCAGTACCACTGACAGGCTCAGCCTGCCTCTGACCCAGCCACTCCCCCCATGTTTTCTCCCTGCCTTGTCCTGACCTCGCCCCATCTCTTGTCTGACTTGTCCGTGCCCTGTCTCCCAGCTTTCTGGTGGGCTGCCAGTAGGGTGGGCGTTCGGAGGGAATTATGGTTCCAGATCATTGTGCATGTGCAAAATGGCCACCAGACCATTCTGCGCATGAGCAGCCTTTTCCAAAATGGTGGCAGCAGCAGCAGCAGCATCGCCGTCATTTTGGAAAAGGGCAGCTGGTCTGCGCATGCATAGAATGGCCACTGCGCATGTGCAGACTGACTGCCTTTTTCCAAAATGGCAGCGACCATGGTTGCCATTTTGCACATGCACCATTTTATATTATATATTTGTAGATTTTAAACTGAACCGCAACAGGTGTGTTGTGGTTCTGTACGAATGAATATGAATTAAGCCGTATCTTTACCGTTATGAACAGTAAATTAATTTGAATTGGTAATGCCCATCCCTAGATGCCAGTATGCATAAAAGACATGCTGGTAGCAACAGGAAGCGGGGTGGAAGGAAGAACACACTTACACTTCTTGTCTTTGTTGTGTGCACACTCTCTTGTTCTGTACCCTGATCTTGTTCCTCGTATTAGTTGGACCTGGTTTTCCTTCTTGCTAATCTCTTGTCTCGTTCCCAGTCTTGTCTCTGCTCCCCTTCGCTTTGTCAGATCAGGGCACACAGCAAATTGCCTTTCCAAAAAAGAAGGCGCCTGTGGGTGGAGGGAGGGAGGGAAAGGCTGCGGGGCAGTAGTAGCATTGTTCTGAGCCAAGACATCAAACTTTCCCAGAACCATTGTCATTGCATCTCTGCCCCTCTTCTTTTTAGCAGAGAGAGATGGTTTAGGGATAGTTTGCAAATTCAGCCTGTGGGACTGGTTTGTGTCTGACTAGGGACACTTCTACAGCTGGGTCTGAGGAATGTCTTTGCCTTTTTGAACCAAAATTGTCTGGTTGCAAGAGCAAGATGCACATCTTAGCAGAAGACAACTTGTCTTGCCTTTCTCTCCTGCAGTAATCCATCCTTCCCACCTTGGAAATTATTGTATTCCCTGTGTGGGTGAGCAGAAGGAAGGAAAGACAAAACAAATGCTCTTCTGCTTAGTTGCGGAACTTGCTTGTCTTGCTCCTGCAGCCAGATGATTTCAGACTCAAAGGCAAACTGTAAGATTAGACTTCAGGAGTCTCTGGATTAGACGCATACTGAACCCAGAAGTTGAACTTAAAACTTATCCCCAGAGGTGCACTCTCTGCTAAAAGGGTCAGAAATGTATTTAGTGTGTTTGTTTTATTCACTGTATATTCTAGAGTAACCTGTCAAATTTGAAGTAACCCTGCCCCACCAGCCTAAAAGTTCACCAGCCACCACTGGTGGATAAGGATAGGTAAGGCGCTGAGGGGTCAGGGCAAAGGGGAGTGCAGCTGTTGGGTGAAAGGACAGGGTGAGGGCAAGGAGAAGGATTCTGGGGTGGGAAAGGTTTCAGGTAGGGCTAAGAGAGGTAGGGGAGACCTAACAGAAGAAAGGGACTTGGGCTTCTGGTCGGGGGTGTCAGTGGGGATGTCCACGGATGCTTCCTCACCCCCATCCCAAATCTCCAAATACAGCCGAGTGGGTGCACTGCCTGTACAAGCACTTCCTCTGCTCTCCACCCTGGTACTGAAGCAGTGCTTCTCTTCCCCCCTCCCACACACATTTCCTCCACACTTCTGTTGGCTCTGGGCTCTGATATGATAGATGCAGTCAGAGCTAGGATCAGGGCCAGGCAAAGTATTAGAAATCGGGTCCCAAAAGGCAAGGCAGAACTCATTGTCATCAAGCGCCAGAATCAAGGTCAAGATGTGTGGAGTCAATCCCAGTGGGGGCAGCAAGGGGAGCAAAGTTGGGGGAGCTAGGATTAGGGGCAAAGAGACAAAACTGGGAGCAAATGCGACTGGCAGGGTTCAGGGGAGATGATGTCAAGGGACAAAAAGAGCCAGCAGGTTGAGGAAAAGCAAGGACGTGGAGCAAGGAGAGACTAGAATGAATCAGGGACAAGGTATTGCAATAAGCAGGTATGCTGACCAGCCTGTAGTAGCCACTTCCGGCCACTCCACTATAGAGGCTGCTGATAGGCTGGACCAAACAGGAAGTGAGGCAGGACTCGGGAAGCACACAAAGCTTAGCTGGGTGTGGCAAAGGGCCTCAGCTGGCAAATATTTTTGAAGGGCATCCTGTGAGATGAAAACAAAGTAGGTTTCCTAGAAGAAAGACCAAATAGGAATAGTCCAAGACAGACAGCAGCCTGCTCTGCTGAAAATCTGTGTGTGGGAACTAAATTTGCTGAACGCTTTCTCTCAGCGCACTGGTATATTCTCGCAGCTGTACAAAATTATTTCCAACAAATAAAACCTCTTGCACAGACAGGCGATGTAGATTAAACGGCAGCACTAGAAGCGCTCAGCCCTTGTGTGCCCTACCCAGTGATTTCAGAAACGAGCACGGCATGTCTTCTCAGCAAGTTTAGCAGATTGGCACAGGGGCTGACAGACGTACTTGGTAAGGGTGTTGAGTTGGGTGGCATAATCCATTTTATTAAAGGGAGCACATGAGTGTCCCAGATTTCTGCTGTCAGTAACACTGGCGTAAATTCATCTTAAAACCCAGACAGTTTTGTGCCATGTTTGAGGGATCCAGTCCAGGATCCTAGCCAGTGTGTGTGAGTGCCTCTTAGGCTGCTTTTAGACGATCCCGCTGACAAGCGGGATCGTTCAGAGGCGGGATCAAGCACCCGCCTTTCTCTCTACGCCTGGTCTGATGCTCAGAAGAGCATCAGACCCGGCGTAGCAACTCAGTGCGCATGCGCACCCTTCTGCGCATTCGGCAAAATAGCCTGGAAGTGTGCCGTGAAGCCGGCACAGCGGCGATCCGTGTTGGACGGGGCAGGATCGCCTGCCCAGTCTGACGCGGGGAAGAGCCGGCTTAATTGTGAGTTGGCAATTTAAACGAGCGCAAAGAAACACGGCTGATCAAAGGATCAGCCGCGTTTCTTGTCTCATTTAAAAGCAGCCTTAGTCCATCCCAGGTTTTACACAAGACTAGGGAGCAGAGGGCAGTCTGGAAAGGAGCAGTGTTGGCTAAGCTATGTTTGAACTGGAAGCAGAACAAAGTTGCCTGCCTGTGTTAGCCAAGGAGACTGTCAGTTATTTCTGAAGCACCAAGCACACTGAAACACAACATTGTGTTACTCCTGACTTACGAAAACTGGCCCATCATGTGTAAGATGTGGGAAGTTCTACTACCACTATATTCAGCAGTGGTCCGATCTCTCGCAGTACTATGTCCAGTTTGGGGCTCCTCATTACAAGGAGGAGGATGACAAACTTAAAAGGATTTACAGGAGAGCAATGAAGATGATCAAGGGTCTGGAATACAAGTCCTGCAAAGAAAGCCTGGCTGACGGCACCAGGCATATTTAGTGGGGGATGGGGGCATATTGGCAGTGTTCAAATATTCTTACAGGATGCAATAAAAAAAAAGGTGGAGAAGATTGGTTCTTCATTGCCACTGCAAACAGGACAAGAAGCAATGGGTTTAAATTGTAGGTGGGGAGGTTGAGGTTCAATATTAGGGAAGGGGGGTAGGAGGACAATATCCTGTTAAAACCATTCAGCAGTGGAACAAACTGCCAGTACAACTTGTGGGATCTCCTTCACTGGAGGCTTTCAAGAAAAGACTAGGCAGGCATCTGTTTTAGGTATAGGATCTCCTGCCTCAGGGTAAGGGGATGGACTAGATGACCTGTAATGTACCCTCCAACTCTGCAGTTCTATGATTCTACAAAAAAAAACCTCAGTGGACACAGCCTTGCTCTGCTGCTCTGCCTTTTTGCAGGTAAAAATCAGCAAGTCTGTTTTGTGCAGGTATAATAGCAAGGACAACAGGAGGCTTGTTCCTTTGGGTTGTTAAAGGCCTAGTTTGGGATTTGCATGTGTTAGGGAATGTCTGGCTGGCACCATGGCTGATTGTGCACAGCCAACACTTCGAGTCCTCCTGCCTCACTTCCTGATTGGCCCAGCCTATCGGCAGCCTCTGTCGCAGAGTGGCAGGAAGTGGCCTCAAGTCCTTCAAAAGGAAAATGACCTCAGTTTAACTTTGACAGTTCAAATGAGCAGAGGCTCCAAATAGCCAACATGTATGTCATTGCTTATGTGCTATCGGTGTGTATATCTCAGCAGCCCTACATGTGACCTCAGTTACACCCAGCAGAGATATTGGTGAGGACTTTATCCCCCTAAGCTTGAAGTATAGAAGATTTTCTCTCTCTCTCCATAAACATAGGGGTGTGTGCATATTTGACTATTCAGCCCCAAGCGCAATGCTGGTGCTATATAGTTAATAATATTAATTACTAACAGCTTGATCCTCCATAGGACAGCAAATGGCAGGTGCTGTAGCAGTTAGCATGAGAGAGTCCCTTTCATTTCAATGAGACTGTGTGTGCACACTGACTGCTAGCGTGGATGGTAGCCTGACAGGGGATCATGCTAATAGCCTGTTTTCAGAGACACCACAGAGAACACCTTCTCAGTCACAAATTCTTACCTGTCCTCCCAAAATCAAAAGTGTGCAAATGAAGGATGCATCAAATGGACAAAATAGTGTAATTTTAAAAATGTCCCTTAATATTATTTTTAAAGCATTTTCAGTGTTTTACAATCCTTACGTAGTTCACCTTCACAACAGTCTTGTAAGGTGGGTGATTAATGCGATTTTCATTTTACAGACATTGGGAAATGAAGGAGGGAAAGGGTATGATTGGTGCTAGTTAGCCATGGGCCTGATCCTGAAAGGACTAACTCACTGCACCTTGCCACAAGGCCCACATGACGTGGGCAGCTGGACTGGGAGGGGAAGGCTACTGTGGGATGTGTTTGTCTGGGGTGGGTGGACTGCTGTGAGCAAGTATAGAACTGAATTGATGGGACACAACAAATGGATTTTCAGGATCAGTAGTAGGTTAATTTATTTATCTACTAGTCTGTATCCTACTGCCCCCTCCTGCTAAAGCAGCTGTGGTGGCTAACAAATCGCCCATTAAAATATATAAAATACAAAAATATAAATAATAATCAATATAAAATTAAAACCCATGGTGGGGCATACGTCACACGAAAAGCACACCCCCTCCCTAACCCTCAGCCCCCACCCTTACCCATCTCCCTTGCCAAACGCCAGGCGGAACAAGAAGTTTTACATTGACATCAAAAAGATGTTTCAATATCAAATACTCTCCTCTTTCACTACAGTTGACTAGTATTTGTCAAAACAATGGTATTTGGTTTATTAAATAGCTCTGTGCAACTTAATCTGTCATGTTTTTGTTTTATCTGCTATGCATGCCTGGCTAAAAAAGTCAGTAGCCAGCCCCTCTGAGCTGCCTGGGGCAGGATGGGTGTGGGGTAAAAGCTGTAAAAATAAAATAAAATGCTCCTTGAGTCAGGACATGTCCATTCTAGTTCCCATATTGGTTTGACTAGTCAGATCCTCTTGCGCTGTGGGCATAACAACAAATTGCTACCTTAGAGGAGTAGTGTGATATTGTGTCCCAGTATATGTATGTGGTGCTTCAGAAATAAAAGATCTTTTTTCTCCTTATTTGAAAACAGGCAGGCAGCTTTATTCTGCTTCCAGCTCAAACATAGGTTAGCCAACAATGACCTTCTCTAGACTGCCCCCTGCCTCCTAGTCCTGTGCAAAACCTGGGATGAAGTATTTTGGATCCGCCTCTAACAAAAGGCACCCCCACATACTACTGGATCCCTCAGACACTACATGTGAGCCTAAGAGTTCCTGGTCATAACATGCTTTGAAATTTTCAAAGGAAAGTTGTTGGGGCACAGGATTATTTAAAGCATGGCAGGGGAACTTTTTGGTTCAGGAGTCATGGCCATTATAAAAGTGGCCATTTGGTCAGACAAAAAAA
>QEPC01005142.1:65783-98167 GCA_003113815.1 Sphenodon punctatus
TCGCCCATTAAAATATATAAAATACAAAAATATAAATAATAATCAATATAAAATTAAAACCCATGGTGGGGCATACGTCACACGAAAAGCACACCCCCTCCCTAACCCTCAGCCCCCACCCTTACCCATCTCCCTTGCCAAACGCCAGGCGGAACAAGAAGTTTTACATTGACATCAAAAAGATGTTTCAATATCAAATACTCTCCGCTTTCACTACAGTTGACTAGTATTTGTCAAAACAATGGTATTTGGTTTATTAAATAGCTCTGTGCAACTTAATCTGTCATGTTTTTGTTTTATCTGCTATGCATGCCTGGCTAAAAAAGTCAGTAGCCAGCCACTCTGAGCTGCCTGGGGCAGGATGGGTGTGGGGTAAAAGCTGTAAAAATAAAATAAAAATGCTCCTTGAGTCAGGACATGTCCATTCTAGTTCCCATATTGGTTTGACTAGTCAGATCCTCTTGCGCTGTGGGCATAACAACAAATTGCTACCTTAGAGGAGTAGTGTGATATTGTGTCCCAGTATATGTATGTGGTGCTTCAGAAATAAAAGATCTTTTTTCTCCTTATTTGAAAACAGGCAGGCAGCTTTATTCTGCTTCCAGCTCAAACATAGGTTAGCCAACAATGACCTTCTCTAGACTGCCCCCTGCCTCCTAGTCCTGTGCAAAACCTGGGATGAAGTATTTTGGATCCGCCTCTAACAAAAGGCACCCCCACATACTACTGGATCCCTCAGACACTACATGTGAGCCTAAGAGTTCCTGGTCATAACATGCTTTGAAATTTTCAAAGGAAAGTTGTTGGGGCACAGGATTATTTAAAGCATGGCAGGGGAACTTTTTGGTTCAGGAGTCATGGCCATTATAAAAGTGGCCATTTGGTCAGACAAAAAAAAATAAAAAAAAAAATAGGTGGGAAGCAAGAAATACCAACAACCACACCCCTGCACTCTTATGCACTCCTAAGTCCTCTTCTCTGATCCTTCCCCTACCAGAGCCGTGGCAGCTGTTTGAACATGTCAGGAGGAAAGATGTGCCTGCCATCATAAGAAGCAGGGTGAAGAGAAGCCTCCCCAAAGCCAGGCAGCAGCACCCTGCTCTCCCTCAGACCCTCTGCAGGCTAGTCGGTAAACCTAGGTGGAGTGAAGAAAGAGGGTTGGTGGCCTCTAGGCTAGACTGACCCAGGCGCCAGAAGTTCCTCATCCCCGATTTAGAGAGAAAAGGAACTAATATCTGCTGTTTCCTGCGATTAACCTGGAACACAGCCAGTGCAAAACTATCTATAGTTTCTTCCTCTTATGGTTTATGTCGTTGTGCTGACCATTCCATTTCCTGTAAGAAACTGGAATGTCAGGGAAGCATGAGTGGTGCATCTCGTAGCTGCCCTTATTGCTGAATGCAGGAATTTGCCAAAACGTCAGTTACCAGGTGTTTCAGCTTCCCGATTCTCTCTGCTAGAAACACGTAGGGGATAGAATGATACAGACTTCCTCAAAACCGTGTTGCCCTTGTCAAAACCTAAACAACTTTCAAACCTGGTTGCCAGTAATTAGCCTCTTTGATTCATATTTGTGGTACAGTCCTCACGCCATTGACGTTCGTGAGATTTGTTTGCATTGACTTCAGGGGGGTCGGGATCACACCTATCAACACTTGGATTATTATTTATATAGCACAGGCAATGTGCCTGGCACTGTACAATCATTAGAGACAGGTCCCGGACCCAACGGGCTTACAATCTTGGATGGACAATCTGGGAGACAGGAACATAGGAAGATAGAGACACGTTTGTGAAGTTGAGTTAGGTGCCCAAATATTGGCTTAGATGACTTAATACTAGGCATCCTGGCTTCAGTGGGAACTACAATGAGTTTAAGGCCACTTTTACACATTACCTGGGAGAGGAGAAACTACGGGTGAAAACAGACATGACGCTAACCACCCTTGAACCACCCTCGGTGGTCATTTATGAATGTTGCAGGGCTGCATAGGGCACCAATACAGCCCTGCAACATGCATAAATAACCACCAAGGGTGGTTAAAGGGTGGTTAGCGTCATATCTGTTTTCACCCTACCATCAGAGCAATCGTGGCTGTATTCTCACGGGAAATAGGAATGCGCTATTCCACTTTTTTGCCTACAGGCACTAATTCTCGTGAGAATACAGTCGTGATTGCTCTGACAGAAGTTCCTCCCCACCCCCCAGGTAACATGTGAAAATGGCCAAAGTCAGGGCAGAATCTAGCACTGGGGTTTATATTAATTGTCATGCTAGTACCCTGTCTCAGACAGTGGCCAATAGTACCAGGTGGTTCAGAGGAAGACAGAAAAGTCAATAGTGGATGTTTATGGAATAATCTGCATATAGAATTTTCCTCCATACAATTAGAATGTGTCTTAGGCCCTGAAGCACTAAATAATCCTGTGTAATGTAACTGTGCCTGCTCTAATTATCCAGCACAATGACCAATCCTTTTTAGCCTGGCTTCTATGCAAAGAAGATTTATGAAGAGTGTTCACACGCTCCCTGCGCTACCGGAAAGGAGGTGCCGCCCATTCTTTTCAGCAGCGGCGGCTGGAGGCGCGGCGCTTTCAAGAGGCACATTCTGCAAACCTCAATTTTCAGTCTCCAGCCGCCACTGCTGAAACGAATGGGCAGCATGTCACTTCCGGTAGCGCGGGGAGCATGTAAGCATTCCCCGTGTGGCTCTCTCTTGAACGCGGGGCTCCTGAGGTGCTTCTAAGCACCTCGTTTAAACGTGGCCATAGTATTAGATCCCAGACAGAGTGGCAATTGTCTTGGTAGTGCTCTTTCCTTCATAGTATGAAAAGCCATAAAAAAAAGGTTTCTCTCCCCCCTCACTTTACAGTTTTAAAAATCAATTTAAACCATATAGATTTAAATTTAAACAATTAAACCGCTTCATGGCAGTTACTACTTTATTCACTGAATAATCAACCTCTTTGCCTTGTGACCTTTTTTTTTTTTTAAGTAACAAAAACACATGAAGTTTAGGAAATACAAATCAGGATCATGGCCCCATCCACAGAGGATGTGACTCAACTCGGAGTCTCAATCCACAGTCCAGGAACCTCGGAAATAAGACACTTTTCTAGCACCTTTAGTTAAGCAGAGCAGTAATGTAGCATAGCTGTGGTAGGCAGGGCTTAATTTGTGGGGAGGAGGGGCTTGCTAGGACCCAGGCCTGCAGTTAAATCCAGGGGTGCTGATCCTCAGGATGTTCAATAGCAATGGGCACCCCCAAATGTAAGACCAGGAAACAGCCAATATTGGCCATTAGGGGTTTGAAAACAAAAGCCAGGATGGTTTGTTTGGCTTTCATTAATGATTTTCCTGCCCTTCCCCCTGCACTGTCCATCACACAGATTATATCACAAGATCTCCTGTTTTATATCCAGCTGGAGAGAGGCAGGCAGGCTAGTCCAGTGGTTGGGTTGTTAACTGGAGAACAGGGTTCATGTCCCTGCTCTGGCAAGGTCTTGGCAGGGAAGCATGACTTCTGGGACAGATGTGAGCCCTGGCAATTGATTTTTTATTAATTAAGCTAAGCACTGTCTGGTGGTGGGCCTGGCTCATGTCCCCATTATAGGCTCCCCTAACAGCAAGGAGGCAGGGTCTTCGTAGCCTGACCAGCCTCAGTCTCCTTTCATTATGGTTGAGGTGCCACCTTGGCTTCCAGTGAGTTCCCCCCCAAGCTGCATCAACCTCATCAGGCAGTTTAAAGAGTGGGGGGGGGGGGCATCATACCATACCCTGCCCAAACTTCCTTCTTGGTGCACCCTTTGCAAGCAGCTTCTGCGTTGTTAGAAAATTTATGTTCAGAGTGGGTGGGGGCAAAGGAATATTTTCCTCCCTTACAGGCAAGCCTGTTGATTCTAATGGGACTTTCAGAGTAAGTACTGCTGAATACCCCCAAACTAAAAGTGTAGGTGAGGAAACTTTTCCTCCCCGGTAGCGTGGCCATACCTTCCCTTTAAAAGAGGACACTTATGAAAAATACATGGGGCACGGCTGCATTAGGACCAATGCAACCCAGCCCCATGTATTTTTCATAAGTGTCCTCTTTTAAAGGGAAGGTATGGCCACGCTACTCCCAGGGGCCACATTGAACATTAGTCAAAGCTCCAAGAGCCACATAGTAGTTGGGGGCAGGGATAGTTAAAGGGTGCACTCAGGAAGAGGAGGATCCAGATCATGAGTCTGTGCCATGGATCTGTCCCCTAGCCTTATGTGCCTGCCCTCATCTCTGCTACCTTCCTCTGAACTCCATCTTTCAATTCCAGGGGCAGCCAGATGAAATTGGAAAGAGGCCTAATAAAAACTATCTGCAAGCCACATTTGGCCCCCAGCCTTGAGCCTCCCCCACCTCTGGTCTACACTCTGTAATAAGATGGTATTGATGCAGAGAGACTGTCTCAAAATATTTACATCCTGTTTATTGTTCTTCCATTGCATTTCCTGACTGACTGCTTTTTAGGAAGGGTGAGGAGTATAATATGGTATCAGTTTACTGAACTATGTTAAACAAATGATTGTTATGATTAAAAAGTAACAAGCCTTCTCAAACACACAAGCCTCAATTGAAGGAAAGTGCAAATATGACTGGTTAGTCAGTTATTACCTTTGTACATTCCGATACCTACCCCCCCCCCCCCCCTCAAGCAAAATGTGCTCAATAGCTAGATCTTGATGGCAAACATGCAATGTCAATTACAGCTACCGTGTTCTGTAAATCCAAGATAATCTCCTTGGCCTCCCTTGGCTGGCTACACGGACGAAACAAATTATCCTTGCACCGAGTTTCAGGTACAATGCCAGCCTAGATGATTGACTGACGGGGAAGGAAATGGGGCAATGAGTAGAAAACTTGACAGTCTGGTACAGTTCAGATCTTGGTGTCCTTGTGTGAATACAAGCAAAGATGAAACCTGCAAAATAAAATTTCCTTTTATAGAGCAATCTTAATGTGTCTCACAAAATGAGTTTGGTGTAGTGCAGTTACAGGGGGGAAAAGGTTAAATATGCAATAGAGAGAGAGGGGGCTGCAGAGCAGAGTATTGTCTGATGGAAAACCTTTTCCCTCCCAGTGGCCACTTTAAAATTTAGTACAAGCTCGCAGGGGTGTAGAGAGGTTGGGAGTCGGGGGTGCTTAAGGAAGGTAAGAATAGATCATGGATCTGCCCCTGATCCTTGTGTGCGCAGGCCCTCGTCTCTGCACTTTTAGCCTGAGCTTGGTCTTTCAGTGCTTGGGGGTAGGACTGGGATCTAAGGAATCAGTTTCAGGAACTAGAAAGGGGCCACATAAAAACTAGCTGCAGGCATGGGCCACATTTGGCCCCTAGGCCCAAGATTCCCCATCCCTGGACTACAAGGGGAGGGGAAAATTCACCCTACAGGCGCTCAATCCAGGCCTCAATAAAGTTCTGGGAGCCATAGGATGCTGGGGGCAGGGCCTCATCTGAAGGGGGGCATAGGAGGCCCACAGTGTGTAAATGGGAGGTGAAGGGAAGTCTCTGGGGGCTAAAGGTGGGTGTCGTGATCCAGACATAGGTGACTTGTGGGGAAGGAGTGCAGTGTGGCATGTGCCCCCCCCCCCCCCGGATATAGAACCCTCCAGAACTGATGCCCAGCCCCTTCTTCTGTGTCTTTCACCTCCCCCCACCCCTCAGTCACCTCACCTATGGATCCAGAAACAGTGATACAGAAGAGACCAGCAGCTGGAGATGCTTCGGAGGAAACCCAAAATATCTGGGGCTGCAGCTGAAGGTGTTGAGAGTGAACTAGGACCCGGAGTGAACCAGAAATTTGGGCCCAAGCCTGACCTGAGCCCAACTGCCTTGGGCCCAACGTAGCGGAGTTCTTTTAAGCCTGAGCCTTATGTGTACAGGTTGCTCCACCCCTCTCCACAGAGCACTGGGATGTGGCACATAAGGGGCAGGGCCTATGTCAGAAACAGGGCAGAGCGCTAAGGTGACCACCCTGTGGAGTGTCATGGATTTTGTGCCTTGACATGCACGAGAGAAGCCGCAGCAGATTCCCGTTCGCACCGGCTCTTTTCCCGTTGACCGGCTCCTCCGGGCTGCCACGGCTTCCCTCCCGCTGCTGCCACCGCCGGTGAGAATACAGCCTAAGCTATACATTCTAAGCAGCTATTTGCCATTTAGTGCTGATCAGGCGAGGAGAGGGATTTGGGGGCAGGGCATGGACTCCTCTGAAGGGGGAGCGCAGGAGGCCCACAGCATGGAAATGGTGGGTCACAGTAAATGGGAGGTGAAGGGAAGCCTCGGGGGGCTAACTGTGGGTGCTGTGATCCAGGCATAGGCGATGGGNGGGGGGGGGGGGGGGGGGGGAGTGCGAAGGTATAGGCAGGCATAGAGAAAAGGTGGGCAGGATCTCCTCTGTGAAAGATGGGGGAGTGGGTGGGTTGGGGTTTGGTTGGTGGGGACTTATGTGGATTTTATCTTACACCCTGGGTAAAAAAAAAAAAAAAAATGTAGCCACACCATAGTGGCAACAACCCAGCCCAGCTCTGGTCAGGAAGTCACCGCAGACATGGTTCAGACCGGGTCAGGCTGTGGAAATAACATTCGTGCAGCCAAGGCCCAGGGGGCAGGCAGGCAGATGTACAAATACGGGGCCGGCCCCACACTGCATCCAGTGCCCTCCCCCCCAACGGGTAGCCATGGCAGCTGGCCATGGTGGAACCAATTTGAGCCAGCAGAAACAGATGTGATAACATGCTCTGGCCTGCCTTACCCTGGTGGTCAGGCAGGCGGTAGGGTAGCCCAGGCTCTGACCACAGCCATTTACCAAGGTGAAAGCCTGGACCGCCAACTCACCCTCAGTTTGAGCAAACAGCAGGCGGCCTGACAACAAACATGATCGTGGCCCTGGGTCAGAGCAGGTTACTGTCACATTTGTTTTTACCTATTGTAATCAATTTGGGGTTTAATATATTGTAAATCAGTCCTTTGTGGAAAAGATAGCATAGAAATCTAAATAATGATGATGATGATGAACTCACTGGGTGGCCTTAGCCAAGTTGCTGTCTCTTGGGGCGCTGTTAGATGATCCCGCTCACAAGCGGGATCATTCAGCGGCAGCATCTCTCCCCCACCTTCCCTGTATGCCGTGTCTGATGTTCAGACACGGCGTACAGTCGTTGTGCGCATGCACACCCTTCCGCGCATGTACACTTGGCCAGGGATCCCAGAAGTGTGGCATAAAGCCGGCACTTCGGGGATCCATGTCTGAGGGGCCAGGATCGCCGACCCGGTCAGACACGGGGTAGGATCCGGCCCTGAAGTTTAGACGAGTGCAAAGAAAGACGGCTGATCAAAGGATCTATAAGCGCCCTTAGCCTTAGTTCCCTATCTATAAAATGGTAATAAACAAAATTACCTACCTCACAGTATTGTATGTTGAGGATGAACTACATAAGGATTATGAAGTACTTTGAACACAAAGTGCTATGCAAATGATAAAAATATTTCATCCCATAAAAGTGATCAGAGTAATTTTCAAAGCACATTGTTTCCATATTAGGCCTTCAGAGCTGAGCGTAGAGATTTCAGTCCAGGATTTACATTGCCTAAAAACTGTATCAAGAGTACAATGAAAAGACCCTACAGATGATAAAATAAATAAATAAATCTGCCTTGTTCCCCAAAACAGCTTCATGAAGGATCAATGAACAGGAAAAGATAACTTAGTATCAAAAATAGATACTTTTAAAATCCCATAGTAAACTTGAACAACAGAAATACAAACAAGATAAACTGGTTCAATCACAACTATTGCAAAACCCATGATAACAATTTTTCATGAGGCAGGAGTGAGGCATGCGTGGAATTCCTCTGCCGTCCCCAAGGCTCCTGTCTCCCTTGCTTATATTGTTCTTGAAGGCCCGTGAGGATTACTGTAAATTGCATTCCTGAAATTGCTGACTTTTAATCCATTTAACTTTAAATCCACAAATATTACATATCGGGAGGGAAGGCGAGGGGAGAATTTACAAACCTTTCCTCCTTAAATGAAGGTGGTGATGTTTTCATTCCAGAGGGCTTAGAGTAAATAATGAAAGGGTTCACTACAGGAGAAATGTAGAGAAACGGATAAGACGTCTGTGGTCAGACTGGTTCCTTAACTAGTGGAATTAACTCTTTCACCACCAGATACATTGGGCAGTTTCAGCTATATACCTATTTATTTATTTATATTTATTGGCCGCCCCCTCATGCCTACGGCATCCCGGGGCGGCTCACAACAGATAAAACAATACTAAAATACATAAAACATCAGCAATATGAACAATTAAAACTACCCACCCTCCACTATTGTTCAAAGAACAGCACAGCCTGTTTTCTTAGGTACGAATTCACTCATGTAGACACCCTGCCTTTTTTTGCTTTGTTTCCAAAGCAGGTAGCAATTTTGCCTTTCATTTTCAAAATTTAAAAAGTCTCACTACATTTTAAACTGAACTGCCCTTATCACATGTATTCTGAAATGGTTATTTTGGATATACAAAGGCTGTGCCAGAACATTTATTGGGGGGTGGCTACATTGGAAAGGGGCAAGAGTGAATATGGCCTCCTGCCTCCTTTCTGATGTAGGGTGATTTCAGACGTGACGAGATCACGCTGAACCACACTGAACCACGGTGAACCCCGCAGCGGGGCGAAAGGCCCCTGCACGTCTGCACAGCGTGCGCCAGATGTTGGCCACGCTGAATCTGCAGACGGGGTCAATTTGAACCACGCTTCCCGGGCTAGCCGGGGGAAGGTCCCGGGAAGCGTGGTCAAATGGACCGCGGGCCGTGGCGAACAAAAAGTAACGTCTGGTCGCGTGCCACGGGCCGGGATCCCCGGCGGGATCCCGGGCCGTGGCACGATCGGCCAGACGCGGCGGCCGCATTGGCCCCGCCGCCCGCCCGTCTCCTCGGAGGGCGGGCGGCGGGGTGCGTGGAGGGGGCGGGGCCGTGCGGCCGCACGTTGCGCCGCGCGGCCCCGGCTCCTCCCACTTTCCCCGCCGGGATCCCCCCGGCACGTCTGTTGGGCCGTGCCGGGGTGACCCCGGCGGGGAACGAAGACGTTCGTTACGGTACGGGGCCAAAGGGCCCCGTAACGTCTGAAAATACCCCTTTTCCCACCCTTGTGGCGTGTTGTGACATCACAACCCCTCAAAGGGGGTGTGGCCACATCAGGAAAGGGTGTCCATTACCCAAATCTCCACAAAAGGTGTGGCTAAAAACAAACGTGACAGTAGCCCACACTGGCCCGCGGGCCACTGTCCTGTTTATCAGGCCCCCAGATGTTCAGTCAGACTGACCCCTGGTGTGTTCGCGACTAGCCAAGGCTCTGACCTTGGCAAACGGCCAAGGTCTCAGCCCAGACTAGTGCCAACCTGATTGGGGCAAGGTGGACCAGTGCGTGTAGGCACGTCTGTTCCAGCTGGCCTGGATTGGGTCTGCCATGGCGGCATGGGGAGGGGCGCTGGGCACAGGGAAGGGTTGGGCAGCTACATGTTTGTGTGTTTCCCCTCTTCCCAGGTTTCAGCCACATGAACATTTGTTCCGCAGCCCAACCTGGTCCAGACCGTTTCTGTGGCAGCTTCCTGACCTGAGCCGAGTTGGGTTACCCCTGTGGCACGGTCGCGTCTGGTCTTACCCATGGTGACATGATGGATTTATTGTGTTTATGCCCCCCCCCCCCCGCACAGCATCTCGGGGCAGCTAATAATATTTTCAAACAAATAATATCATAGAAACTCAATATTTAAAATAATGCAACAGTAAAACCAATAAAAATCCACTCTAACCCAACCCATCTCCCTCGGCAAAGGCCCGGCAGAATAGCCAGGTCTTACACTCTCTATGGAAAGAGAGGAGGTCTGCGGCCAGGCGGACCTCCAATGGGAGTGAGTTCCACAGTCGTGGAGCGGCCACCGAGAACACCCTCCTCATTGTCGACACCCAGGGAACCTCAAGATTCCCAACCTTTGGCCCCTGAACCAAGTATCTGAAATATATACACTCTCTATATGCAAAATCTGCATATTTCCTTACTTCATTACTTCAGTTATTTTTGTTACTTCATTATACAATATCTTGCTAACTCTAGCAGTACTATTTAGCACTGAACACTATTCATTAGTACTACTGAATTTAGACAAGTACGGAATAACTTATAAATGAACAAATAAATAACTGAAATCATTGAAACAAAATAATGAAATAACCAAACAAACAAAATAATAACGTTACTAATAATTTGAGCAAAAATTATCAAAATGAATATTTGATTCAGTAAAGAAAAAAAATGGGGAGTATCCCTTCCTAGTCGCCTCATTCAAGTGATAACAAATGTGCCAAATTTTACAAATTCAGTCATTGTTACAAGTATTCCTTTCAGCCCTGGTAGTAACTCTCTCGTAGGTCTGTACCCAGTAGATGCATCCTCCATCATAAAACTCAATAGCAAGATAATTCTCTGGTCCTGTGAAGCCTAA
Source organism: Sphenodon punctatus (assembly GCA_003113815.1). Classification (NCBI taxonomy): domain Eukaryota; kingdom Metazoa; phylum Chordata; class Lepidosauria; order Sphenodontia; family Sphenodontidae; genus Sphenodon; species Sphenodon punctatus. Next base: position 76,318 of record QEPC01005142.1, read on the forward strand.
AAATGTAAGGAATGGAGGCTCAGGAGCAGCAGTAGTGGTGGGAAGGCCCTAGGGACTCCTCTGGAGCGGTGGTGGCAGCAATCATGAGGTAAGGGAAACAGGGGCCCCTAAGGAGTGACAGAAGCAACAGTTGCGGTGACAGGAAGAGGAACCACCCCCACCCTTCACTGCCCTGATGATGGCCCTGCCCCCAGACCTCACCATTCTGGCTCCCCCTACAACCTCCTCCTGCATTCTGGGCCCCACTCCCCTTGCTTGCATTTTCCCAGGTTCACTGCACCCCCAGTTGGTGTGCCATTGGTTTATTTCCATAATTTATACCCTGCCCCTTCTGCAAAGCAGCTCAAGGTGGCTAACAGTTTATAAAATATACAAACAATAAGTGCAATAAATAAAAATAAATACATAACAATAAAACAGTAAAACCACCAATCCCAACAGGGAAAGTAAAAAATACAAACCCCCACCCCACCCTAACCCCAAGCCTGGTGGAACAGCTAGGTCCTGCAGTATCGACGAAAGGAGGGGTCCAGAGCTATCCAAGCCTCTGCTGTCAGGGAGTTCCACAGCTTAGGTGCTGCTACCACTGAGAATGGTTTAAAGCACTCTTTAAAATAAGAGTGAGACAAAGCTTTAAAGGGTCAAGTCATGACTTTGTGGAATCAAGGAAACAGAGCTGTTCCTGCCCCCCACCACCCGTTTGATCAGTTGCTGTTCCACTGGTAGAAAGGGACAACGAGGTATAAAAGGTTCAGTCCTGTATCTGATCCCAATCCAGCAATGTACATAAGCATGTGAGTGGTCCCATTGAAACTAAGCAAACATTTTATTGTTGAGCTGGAATGAGATCAAAGAGCTCAGCACCTTGGCAGATAAAGCCCTTACCCAAGAATTGCATGTGCACGCCATTTGGTTTCCAATATCAGGTCCCTTTTTAATCTGCAAAACTCAAAAAGTTACCCCTTTTTGAGTTTTGCAGACCAACTCATGCCCACACACAGGGTATCAGGGAAAAATCCAGGATGCTCCATGCAGGGGCAGGCCAAACCATGCATGGATAGGGGGTGTACACCCATTCCTGGGCTGTTTGATTCCCCCCCCCCCCCCCCCATTCACCAGATGTGTGCAGCGGCACACATGGNCCCATTCACCAGATGTGTATGGATGCTCCATGCAGTGGACACAGACCCACTCCCCACCCCCCCAGCCGTACTTGTGTAAAAGGGGCCACTATCTCCTACTAAAAAAGTATAGATACTGTACATTTTATTCTGATTACAGAAAGAGATACACCAAATCTTTCCTAGCAAAATTACATTGCATCTATTCCTTCCTACGAATAATTTTTAAAAAGTAAGGCTGGCAAAAACAAGTAAATCTGCAAAAAGTGTTGATGAAAAACTCTAAAGGTTTTACAGCTCTGAATACTCTAGGATATTTTTATTTTATTTTTAATCCACTTGTTTTATCCTGCTTCTAGATGGTTTCTTTGTTTTCCTTTGCTTGCATTAGCCTTTTTCTCCCACAGATCTTGAAGCAAGCACCAGTACAGGTCACTGGTCAAAGTTATTTCAGCCCAGTTTTAGAAGGCTTTTTTGTCTGTATTACAAAGATACCACGTCATCGGACAAAGGTAGCAGATTTGGAGTGGCAGGGGGTACCACAGGCCTAGAATAGGACATATGACAAGGGCTAGGCAAGGAGTGCTTGCATGGTACTGACCTCAGTGTATGCCTGGTTCTAACCAAAGGAATTAACTGGTTAGTTACTTTCATTTTTATAGTAGACTCACAAAGTTAAAAATCAAGTAAGAATGCAAAAAAAGATGATGCAATGCAAAAGGAGTGGGTGCAGTCTGTAAAACATTATGAACTTCCCCTCTCTCTAAAGGAGATGATTTCCATAGCTTCCTGGTAGTTTTTAAATTCTGAAGATCAAATACCTGGGACACAATCCTGCAACGGATACTGGGGAAGCTCTGAGATTTCAGGGTGCAAAGAGGAGCAGATTAATGGTGCACACAGGACACCTCTTCTCCGGGTGTGCACAAATCTGAGTGCTAAGAAGGACCATTCGTGGTCCCACAAAGGAATAGGCATAGACCCTTGTTCATTGTGTTTCCCCTATTGTTGCCAACTGGAGAAATCCAGTGAACACGGGTTCCTGAGCAGGCTAAAGCAGGGATGGGGGAACATTTTCCCTCCTGTGAGTCACTTTGAAATTTAGTACAAGCTCCGTGGGCTGGATAGGATTTGGGGGCAGGAGTGGATAAAGGGGGGTGCTCAGAATAGGGGAGAGTGTGGATCATAGATCTTTGCCATGGCTCTACCGCCCATTCTTGAGTGCATCATGCCTTATCTCTGCTCTCTTCCCTTGAGTGCCTTCTTTTAGCTGTTGGACCATGGGCCAGATCCAAGAATTGGAATGGGCCAGATAAAGAACAGCTATGCACCACGGGTTCCCTCCCCAAGCTAGAGGAAGAGCATTGTCAAAACTGGTGGGCCTGTCCCAAGGACTTATCCTGGGGGACAACAGCTGATGGGAGGTATGGGAGTTCCTTGCAGCCTCAGGGTTATGACAATGGTCTCAGACTAGCTCCATTGACACTCTGCAGCCTGTAGTAGCAGAGCTCTTCCTTTCACCCATGGAAACCCCCCTGCATCGGGCTGGAATACTGAGACTTGAAGTCAATTCAGATGGGATGGAGAGGTCATAGTGGTTCTCAGACGGTGCACTGGGACAGCTGGGGTAGCAATCCCCATTGATATTTCATATTGAAATTCAATAAAGACAAATGCAAAGTAATACATGTAGGAGAGAAAATGCAAAATGGGAGACGACTGGCTGGGCAGAAGTACTTTCTGAAAAGGATCTGGGGTTCATAGTAGCAGTCAGGCCAAGTCTCCTGTATTGAGCAAGAGAATAATGTATTTACATTACTTTTTCCACTGTAACAGCAATTATCTTTCATCCATTTGTGCATGCCTATGGGGTACTGAAAACAGAACAGCCTGCCTGAGGTGTCTCAGATGTGCTAATGGTCTACTGGCTGAGAGCTCCAAGCATCAACAAGCAGTAAAAATAGCTGCTGATACATGACAGGGGTATTTTGTGGGCTCCCTGGTCTCCCAGGAGGGGGAGAAAGGTTGTCGTCACTACTGAATACTTTGATTAAAAAACTAGGAGCTGCTCCTTCAAAGAAGTAAACAGAGAGGAGACCCAAATATGCAGGGCAAAGTAGTATCAAGGGATCCATTTTGGCATGATAGCAACAAAGTTTAGCCGCTCAGCCATACTGCTTCCACCGTTCTAGCAACCTTACAAAGAGCGAGCTTATCAAGCAATATGTGGAGTCTTTCTAGTGATTGAATTAAAATTCAGTAGTCAGCTCTGGTACTAGAACTAGCAGTGGGCATTACAGATTTGGATTAATCTGTAGCTGCTCATATATGGGCTGTTACAGATTAATCCGTACCGAACCACAGTGGCATCATGCCATTGCAGATTCTGTTTTAAATGTATTTAAAATGTTTTAAAGTAATCATTGCGCTGAACCGTTCTGCACATTTACACCCTTGTTCAAGATGGTGGCAGCAGCATCCACCATTTTGGGAAAAGGCAGTCAGTTTTCACATCTGCAGCTGCCATTTTATGCATTTTTAAAAAGGGCATGCATGCACAGAACGGTCCAGTGGCTAATTTGCACATGCACAGAACAGTCCTGCAGCCATTTGTGCATGAACAATGATTTTTTTAAAAAAATATTTTCTCTATGTATATTTAAATATGGATCCATAATTAAGTCTGAAGATTGCAGGGCCAAATCCATAATAGATCCAAATCTGCAATTTCCTCTGGACACCCACTCCTAAGTAGGACCTAGAAAAGGTGGTTGGAAGGTCAAAGATTCAAATCTGGCCCTAGCTAAGGTTGTAGTCTTTCACTTTTTCTTTTAAAGCAATAATAAAAACCAACACAAAAAACTTCAGAGCTCTAAGCTAAAAGAGAATCCACACAATCTCACAAAGAATCTACACAGAAGTGTCTAGAATGTGTGGGGGGGGAGGGGGAGCCCTCCTGCAAGAGGAAGGACGCATGCATATACAGCTCATCTTAATGGGAGGGGAAGGGCGCAAGGTAGGGCCATGCAGTTTTGGGGTACTGCTGCGAGGGGAAAGGCAATGGTTCAAGTCCTGTTTATCTAAGAGATCAAATATAGATGTGCGATGCCTTCTATTTTATAGATTGAGATATATAATAATTCCAGTCCAGCCTCAAAGCTAGGGGTACCAGGCTATTTGCACTTGCATAATTGTATGCAAAGGTTGTCACACATGGTGGGTGATAAATTTGTAAGAGGGAGTTTCTTTCCCCTCGGCGGGTCTGGAGTAGACGACAGGCTTAATAAGAGTCAATATGATGTAGCAACTAAAATGGCAAACATTTTGGGTTGCATTAACAGAAGCATTGTCTAAGGCAAGGGAAGCGATGGTTCCTTTCTGGGCTTCACACACACACACACCGAAGCCCGCCACCCTTCTGAAGGCGGAGTGGCTGGATGTGCGAGCTATGCAGCACTGCCAGGAAATCCAGAGCACTCAGTGTGGGGCACGCTAAACAAGCAGACAGTGGCAATGGGTGGCCACAGAACCCCTGCCTCTATGAATGATGGCAGGCTAGCACGCCAACAGGGTCATGTCTCAGGGTCACTGCAGGCAGGGAAAGCAGCCTTGGCAAGCCACAAGAACTGTCTGGGAGCACTGGGGAGTCTTGATTCCCCAGTACTTGCACCAAGGACATGACACTTTCATTATGGGAGGTGCCAACTTGTGATACAGCCCTGCCACACACCTTCCCCCCCCCCTCCCCCCCGACGGCAAGGGTCTTTTACACCTTATCTGCCAAGGACAGATATGTTTACACCTTATCAGATGGAATTCGCTTTTGGTAATCCCAGGATTACCAAAAGCGAATTCCATCTGATATTTTTTCACCTTATAACATCAGTTCATACGTTTTCACAACACAACCCCAATATTTCGTTCTGGGATCTAGCACCCCGAACAGGGCTCTAACACCATCCTGGCCTCCACTTCACCCCTTAGCAAACCCCAGTGGTACTGGCCTGGCTCTTATTATAGAGTTTCCTTCAACTCATTTATACTTGTCCCTGCCAGGGAAACAATCCTCCACACGGCTCACAATCTATACCACCACTCTTGTGGTTGGGAGGGCAGCCCAGGGGGACCCTTAAGACCTTACCAGGTACGGTGGCCATACCTCCCTTTTAAAAGACAACACTTATGAAAAATACATGTTGCAGGGCTGCATTGGTTCCAGTGCAGCCCTGCACCATGTATTTTTCATAAGCATCCTCTTAACAGAGGTATGGCCACCTTATTACCAGGTCAGTATAATGCATATACATACTAGATAATATCCTCCATCTTTGTAGACAATCTGTATGGCTTCCTTCCACCACTAGCATTTTTTGTTTCTAGAGATTCCTTCAGCTCAGCTTTAACACCTTTTCCTAGATGGGCTTCCTTCAACTCATTTGATTTTTCTCCTTACCAGGGAGTAATCCTCTACCTGGTGCACAGACTGTCAAGCATATACATTTGCACATTGCCGAGAGCTTCCTTCAGCCACTTCCACCTTTAACATAAGATAAAGCTTCCTTTAGCTAATTTATAACCTGAGGGCCTCCCCTGCCAGGTTTCTCTCTTAGGGTTACCTTTACCCCCTTTTTTCCCCCCAGTAGAGCTTCCTTCAGCTCATTTGTTCTTAATATGTTAGAGAGCTTCCTTGAGCTCCTCTTATCATTAGATGCAAAGATAGCCCCTTATCGGGGTGGGAGACAGACCCACCCTTCTCTCCTTACCTCCTAGCCCTGGGACCCATCAAGCAGGACTGGCTCTGCAGTATGCTTCTAGTAACAGAACACAATTACAATAATTCACACACATTTCCCAGGGTTGTCATTTGAACTTATTTAGGCTTTCCCGAGCCTCTTACATTACCATGGCCAATCCCACCCCCTTCAGAGAGGTCTAGCTTTCCTAGCTAGTTCAACTACTTTGCAGTCTTGCTTCAAGTTTACCTCAATTAGCTGCTTGCTAGCAGAATCCCCATTCTGGCTCTGCAGTCTCTGCTAATTAGCTGCTAGCTTGCAGAGCCCAGCTTGTTCCTGCAACTGTTGTAATTAGCTCCCTTCAGCTTTTCAGAGCTTCCTCCAAGCTTTCTCCAGCCTGGCGAGGGCCCTCCCTTGCCTTTCCCAAACACCCCACCCTGGGACCCTACAGACCATGTAAGTAGCCCCAACTCCATTACTCTCCCAGGGTTTACATGCCTTTGCTTTAGCAGTTTACAGTTTACTAATCGCTTTAATCCGAGCCATACATCTTTTCCAAGGCCCATTCCAGTCCTTCCCGCATTACCCCTCCTCCGCTTGGCTGGAGTTCTATCTGCTCCTTGTGTTCCCCTCACTCGCTTTGTGTTAATTCCATCCCTAGCCACTCCTTTGCCCACCATTAGTCTTCATCTCAATCCCTGTTCACTTTTAACTCCTTCAGGTGGAACCTATTTGTTTCCTCACCATTTCTTTCCTTGCCATCAATAGGCATTCAGTTATCTCAAGCACTGCTCTTTCCAATGTCCAACCTACCCCTTCCCATTCTACCTTTGTATCCTCATTAGAGAGAGCTCCATTCCCTTCTCTACCTCAGCAGCAGCAACATCTTTATTAAACTGCCCCTGGGCTTAAGGATTTGACATCTTTAATTGCTGTTCACTTTTCTATCCTGCGGTTATCTCTTGTGGTATTATCTAGTCATTCCTCTTCTAATTCCAGTGCTGCTTCTTCATCCAACTCTTGAGTCTCTATTCCCCTGAATTCCTTTACTTCCTCAGTAGCCTCGAGTCTCTCTCTATAGCAATCAGCCTCTTCCTTTAACCTCTTTCTTCATATGTTCATTTTCTTTCACTATCATCATCATCCCTTTACTTAAGGCATTTAATTGCTCCTTAACCAAGTTTGTCCAAGTTCCTCGTTCGGACCTTATTAGCTCTCTTTTCAAGAGTCCATTTTCAGTTCAGTTTGACTCCCTTTTCAGAAAGCGAGTACTCTTCATAGGACCTGTTCCTTTCACTGACACCTGTTTCTTACTATCCCATTTCTTTTCCTGTGAAGTCCCTCTCTCCTAGCCATCCTTCTTTAGATGTCTGGGCTGGTTACAGGCCCAACAAAGTCTCTGTATGAATTACAAGTCCAACAACTCCCAGCACTTTGGTTAGGGCAGTCTCTTTTTATATATCCCTCAACTCCACAAGCCCAGCTAGGGTGGCCATACCTCCCCTTTAAAAGAGGATGCTTATGAGAAATACATGTTATAGGGCTGCACTGTTTACAGGGCTGCACTGCCCCATGTATTTTTCATAAGCATCCTAAGCCCAGTGGTATTTCAGCCCTCTGTATTCTGGGCCTCCATACAAGGCCTCCTTTTGGGGACTCAAAGTCTTAGCCTCTCTCTCAGGTACATCAGGGCATCATTTATATGTGTCCCTCCTGTCCACACATAGTCTTGGAATTCCCCATTTGGGAAAACCCCTAAATCGGTCTTTCTGCACTGTCCATCTCCACAGGTGATATCATGGTCTCCAGTTCTGTGCCATCTAAGTTTGCTGCTCCCCTCCACCGTACCGCAGTCCTGGCTCCACCCAATTGCATAGAACAATTGTTCACCTTGGTTCTCTCGCCGTCATCTTGTTGCTCACGAGGATATATATCCCACTGTGGGTGAGGGCGAAACTGCTGGCTCCGGCCCAGCTCCAGCCTCTGTCTTTGGGCAAGCTCTTTGTCCAGACCTTGCTGGTTTCACGCCTCTCAAGGGAACCCTCCCTCTTTTGGTTGCAATCCTCTAGCTCATCCGATTGTTGTCGCTAAGACTTTGTTTCTGCTGTTTTCTGGGACATGATCTTCCAGCAGCCCATCTCTCTCCACCACTAGGTCTTCTCCAAGAGCCTTCTCCCGAGATGTTCACTCCTTCATAGTCAGCTGTAGACTGACCCTGTAACTAGGGCTGGCTTCCTTTTATGCCGCTTGCCACGCCCCCTACTTCCTGCTGGTGGCCATTTTGTGATGTTTTCATCATGGCAGGCACCATCTTGTGGCACAGCCCTGCCACCCACTTGCAAAGGCCAGCCTGGTGCACTACCCCCTCCCTCATGGTCCGTGGCAGGGGGAGTGCGTGGTGAGGTTGTCTGTGTGGCTACAGTGACCATGCCGGGAGCTGCGCGTCAGAATCCCTCCCCACACACTCCACCTGCATGGGTGCTCTGCAGCTTTGCCACTCAGTGGCCACAGACATCCCCCATCACTTTGCTCGTTTAAAAAGCACCCTCTATTTAGCTCCGATCCTGCCTCATCTAGATAACTGTATCCAGTTTGGGGCACCTCACTTTAAAAAGGATATTGAAAATAGAGGGTTCGGAGGAGAGCAACAAAGATAATAAAGGGGATGGAGGGAAAGATGCATGAGGAGAAATTGAAAGAACTGGGAAAGTTTCCTTCCCCGGTCTCACCTTTCTCCCCTCATCTCTGTCCAAAACTCTGCTGCCAGGGTCATCTACCTCACCAGTCGCTTCGACCATGTGCAGCCCCTCCTCTCTTCGCTTCACTGGCTTCCCCTTCCTGAACGAATCCTGCACAAGCTCCTAGTCTTCACCTATAAAGCTCTTCACAACCTTGCTCCCCCCTACCTCTCTGCACTTATCGCCCTCCATACTCCAGCCCGTGCACTTCGCTCCTCCTCTGTCCCTTCTCTCACCCTTCCACGCCTTCCCTGCTCCCCTAAGCGCCTTCGTCCCTTCTCACTTGCTGCCCCCCATGCCTGGAACTCCCTCCCTGTCCACATCCGCCTTGCCCCCTCCCTTCATACCTTCAAATCTCTCCTTAAAACTCACCTCTTTCGCTCTGCTCTGTCTGACTCTTTATCCTGCTGAGCCACTATTCCTATACCTACGATCGGTTTACCCTTATCCTTGCAACATGGACCTGCCAGCTGTCATTCTCATTGTAACCAAGCCAAGTACGTGCACTTGAGACCTCGCATCTTCATGAATGTTAGACCCCTTGTCTCTCCCTCTGTTCCCCTTCCTAAGTCTCTCCCACAGCTCCTGTCTCAGATTGTAAGCCCTAGGGGCAGGGACCGTGTCTATTTTCTTACTTTGTAAAGTGCCAGGTACACTGCTTGCGCTATATAAATGTTTGTTAATAATAATAATAATAATAATAATAAGTTTTGCCTAGAAAAAGGGAAGATTGAATCAGGGACATGATTACAGTTTTTAAATACTGTATGCAAAAAAGCTACTCTATGCAAAACGGTGCCTAGTTGTTACTTAAACCCATCCTCTGAGGTTATTGAGGATAGGACTTCAAGTTAAAAGAGAAAAAAATGAGGCTAAATGCTTGGAAGAGTACCACTACCATGACAGTTTGGCAGTGCAATTATTTGCCAAGAGAGGCTGTGGAGGCCCTGTCACTGGAGGCCTTTTAAAAAAAAGTTAGACAGTCATGTCTCGTAGCTCCTGTGAATCCTGCTTAGTGGCAGGACTAGATAACCCTTGGGTTTCTTTCCAGCTCTATGAATCTATAATATAGTTTGCATTTCTTTTGTTGCTGATTCGGTCACAGGATTGTACTTGTATCTTAAAATGAGGTGGCCTATGTGAAATGCTCCCTTTAGGCCTTATTAGGGGGATTCTCATTCACTTCAGCTAGAGTTTTACCTACACGGACAATACATCCATTGTCTTCCAAAAACTCGAATAAGAAGATCAGGATTTGCACCTCAGAGCTTTAGCTCCAAAATACTTGGAAATTATAAGCTGTTTTAAATGACTACACTTTATTGTTGATTTCTGTGCTGCTCAGTTCCCATAATGAAGGAGTTATAGGTGGCACAGTTAATCACCGCTTTAGCATGAGTTTGCTAGCAGATCCTTTCTTCAGTGGGGTCTGCTGGAGTATCCAAAGTACTGCCAATAATTTGTGTGTGGTTTGGCAAGGAAAACCAGGAAGTGTGAAGTAATTCAGCAACTAGGAGCCTGCTGTCTGTATCCTGTAGTTCAAAGAATGTTAGAGTTGGAAGAGATCTCAAGGGTCATCTAGTGCAACCCCCTGCTTGGATCTAGGATTACCACAACTACAATATCCAATGGACATTTTTTTTTTTTAAAAAATTCCTGCATGTTCTCCTTCAAGGTTGAGTACATTCTGTTAACTGTTGCATTTGATTAAGACAACATTCTATACAAGGCCAAGTAGTCGGACTTATCATTTGCATAGCCCCTTCATTGTTCAACCCCTTGAGTTAGGTCTTTATTATTCCCCTTTTACAGATGGAGAGTGGAGGCTGAGGGATAGCAACTTGCCCAAGATCACCACTTGAGCTCATGGCTAAGGGTGTGATGGGGTTGATTTGCGGGTTCAAAAAACTCCCGCGATTCCCCCAGATGCACAAGGTAGGGGGGCATGCTTTTAAATGAGCAGCCCGCTCGTGCGACAGTGATGATGGGAGGGGGGTCCGGAGCATCACATGCTCTCTCCCCAGACAAACAGCTGATGGGGAGAGGGGGCCCAGAGCAGTGCACGCTTTCCCCAGCTGCCCCCAACAAACAGCTGATGGGGGCAGGGGATCCAGAGCAGCACAACTCCTTAGCTGCCCTCACATGTTTGTCAGGGCAGGTGGGGAGAGCACGCAATACTCCGGGCCCCCTCTCCCCATCAGCTGTTTGTCAGGGTAGCCGGGGAGACTCGCTGGACTTTTAAAATGCGGAAATGTTTTTCTAATCTGGGAGTTTTCATGGACTGTTCACTAGAGAAGCATTTAAACAAGCAGCTAATTTGCATAGTTAGCAGCAACCTCGTGGGTCTGCGTCTCTTCTAAAAATATCCCTAAGAGAGGATTTTGAACACCAGTGCCTGATTCACTAGGCTACACTGGATCTCAGAGCTGCAGCAGGTACCACATTTGCTCCCCGGGGGTAATGCCTGTATTTTCAGGCACCCCCATCAGGTGCCCCAAAATGCTGGTAGTGCTGGGGCGTCCTGGGATGCCCCTGGCTGCTGATCCCAGCTCCCATGGCTCTCCAGTCTGATTCACCTCACGCTGCTGGAATCACACTCCTCCAGTCATCCTCCCCGACCTGCACGCTGCTCAGATGAGCTGAAGACTTTCCCAATCGGCTTTTTCTGAGCAGGGGGGCGCAAGGAGGCCTCTTCCCAGCTCTGTGCACCCCCTTAATGGGTCCCCCATTTCCAGGGGGACCCATATCAGGGGTACACATGGGTCCTGCGTGCACCCCCATTTTGCCATTGGGGGGTGCACGTAAGTGAGGAGAGGCCTCCTCACTCTCCTCCCTTCCCCCGCTCAGAAAAACCTAAGTGGGGAAATCCCCAGCTCAGCTGAGCAGCTAACGGCGACTGGACCAGAGGAGCTGTAGCCTGGCAAGGAGGTGAGTCAGCCTGGGGAGTCAGGTAGCCCGTCGGGTTGCATTCGGCTACCAATTGGTGCCCCAACGCAACTGGGGTGAGTCAGGTACCCCAGATTCAACAGGGTGCCTGACTTGATAGATACCCTGTTGCACCTCTTATCTCGGTATAACAGTACTGATTTTATTATGAATTATTATTATTAATATTATTTTATTCATTCTAATCTGTTTTTCTTCCCTTCAGTCTCTGAAAGATGTTCATAGACAAGTCCAAACTAAAGCTTTGAAAGGTCAGTTCCGTCTAGCTCTGGATCTCTTTCAATAAATAGATGCTCTGAAATAATCTCATCTGTCTCTTTGTAATGAATCATGGTGTAAAATGCCAGTTGCTAATTTAGCTATAGTGTCGGTCTCATCCACAAGGCACGTAACTCTTTGGCAGAAGGAATTGAAGAAAACAGCGTGCTTGTTAGAAATGGAGGGAATTAGTTCAGAATGAATGTAGCCCCTTTGCCCTCTCCATGAGCAGACAAAAGCATTTTACAAGAAGTATGGCCGGACTCGGCAGACCAGACCAAAATCCAGGGGGGTCAAAGAATGGCCAACTCCAATGGTCAAGCAAAGGACCAGGTCAGAATTGCTTGCTTGCTCCCCCAGCAGGTGGCTTTCTCCTGCTCCTGCTGGGAAGGCAGGTCCCTCATACACTTGATGACATTGGAGTCGGTTTGATTGGTCCCTTTGAAAGCAAATTAAGCAACCACCCTTGTTGCAAGGGCTCAGACCCAGCACTTCTTCCAAATTCTGTCACTGCTGTTCTTCTGCAAAACCTCACTTACATCAAGATGCCGAAGTAGAGCCCTGCTCAGGCTGAAAACTTCAGTCTGTGTCAGTCCAAGCCCAAGTGCATCGGGACCAAACCGAACCCAGTCCAGAGGCAGCCAGGCTCTTCTAAGCCTCACTGGACCCATTGTAACAAGAGCGGCCCTGCCTTGACGGACCAGAAAAAGGGGCATGGAAATGCCTTACCCCATCCCGTTTCTGATATAGCCCCACCACAAGATGTCACATAAAAGCCATATCAAGAAAGGGGTGCAATCGATGTGTTTCCCCGTCCTTTTTCTGGCGTAGACTTGCCACAGCACTCTGTGGGCATGGGGCCTCATTCCCACAGGTAGCCTAGCCTAACCTGAATCCAACGGTGTGGTCCAGGAAGGCTCCTGAACCAAGACTGTTGGGACCCGTTGGGTTCCCTCAGGCTCAGTTCTGTCCACAGGGTCCTATTGGGTAGCGCCAGTCTTTTCCCCTGACAGGGTGTGGTTGCTAGGATGGTCAGGGAAAGTGCTGCCATTGCCACTCAACAGTCGGGCCTGTTTTAAATAATTTGTTATGGCCTGTGGCTAGACAATAGACTATTTACCTTACCTACCACTCAACAGTGGTTCGGCAGCAGAAGTGTTTTGCCACTGAACAGCTGATCAGCAGTTGCACCGGTGCCATTGCCCAACCTCCATCAAACTAAATCCAGCTCTGGGCATAGAGCTAGCAAAGGAGGGTCAGCAACAGGGAGTGGAGTGATGAGGGCAGATTCTCTGGCCCTTTGAATACCCTCTAGACTTTAAGATCAAGGCTGAGGACTTTATTGGCAGAGTGGAGCCTCAGCATTTCTGGTTTTGTTGTTGTGTGTTGTTTTTTTTACAGATTAACAACTGGCAGGTGTGTAGCTATAATGGATGTAACAGGTGCTGCCACAACAGGGCCCATGTGTGCCTGGGGGCCCACACATATGTAGTATGCATAAGTAGACACACTGGAGTAGATTGCCCCAGCAGGGGACCCATTCCCGCTGGCTAAGTCCTGCTGGTCCTTCTACTCCATCTCCAGATTTTAGACCATTCTTCTGTTAAGTTCTTTGCACCCTTTTCTCCAAGAGCTAATCACTGTACGGTCCTTAATGCTTAGTCCCATGTACAAAACATTTCAGGCCACTTACACCATCATACTCACTGATTTCAAAGGGCGAATAACATTGCATGTCTGGGCAGTAAATGAAATCAGAATTTAGACTTTCATCTTCAGAGACGTTTTCAAAACACAGGCCAAAATCAGATTCTGACCAATGAGGGCCAAAGTCCTGAGAAGAGTTAGACAAGACTGCATCTTGGCTTCAGCGCTGTTCAATCTGTTTTTAAATGATTTATGACTGCACCTTGAAAAAAAGAGATTGCCATTACCCAAAAGTGTTAGGCAATGAGATTTATGCGGATGACTCAATACTCTTGTCCTACCCTAGAATAGGCTTACAATGGCCATTTGTGGATTTCGTTCCTATTGTTATGATACTAAATTAGCAATCAGTGTGGATAAAATCAAAGTTATGGTGTTTGGTACCTGGAAGAGGAACAGGCGCTTTATTGATAAGCACCCATTGGAGATTATGAACAGTTTTTTTTATTTTTTTTATTTTGTTTGTTTATTATTTATTTATTTCAATACTTCTAACCCACCCCCTCCTGCCACACGGCAGCTCGGGGTGGTGTACAAGTTGAAATACAGAATAATAAAACAATATAAAATAGAAATAATGAAAATTCATTCAAATACACACACAGGGCCAGACTAACCCCCAAAAAACACAAAACATCCCCCCACCCACTACCCATCTCCCTTGCCAAAAGCCTGGCAGAACAGGTCTTACAGGATTTACGAAAAGAGGGGCAATCTGGGGGAAAGCATGCTTCCCCTGCGCCTCCCCTGCCCTCATGGGCTATGAGCCAATCCAGGCCTAACATTTTAGGGCTTAATCATCCAGTCCATAGTTAGAAAATATACTCCAGCTGAAGCCAAGGAGTGAGTAAATACAGGGTCAAAGCCTTTGTGAGGTAAGTAAAGGAGCCCTTACATGGGCCTGGACCTGCTTTCATGACTGTCAATACACAGGAGTTGCTACAATGGATCATGCCTAGAGTCCATGTACTCCAGAACGCTATCTCTAACGGCCACGCCTCTCAAGCGGCCCACGTTGAGCAGAGATTTTGGCAATCCTCTCGCCTTCCCAAACGGCTGCTGCAAACCCCTGCATTGTAAATGAGTGAGTCCGACTCTACCATAGCTTTGGGAGAATATGGCTGAAGTAACAGGCACAGGTGATCAGGAGTTTGAATCTCACTTCCCCTGCCTCTCATTGTGACTATGGGCATTTTTACACACACCTTAAAGTGCTGGTCTTTCAATCTTCTGGGTTTACAAGTCCACAAGTAAGTTCCTAGATGCATTTATTAGAATTGTATTATTCGACAGAGGGGTTTTGTTGTGATTATTATGGATTGTATTGGTCTTTTATAGACCCTTTTTTGTATTAATGATGTGTTGTGAGCCACCTCGAGTCACCCTTGGGAGAGAGAGTGTGGGGTATAAATTAAAAATGAAATGAAATGAAAATTCTTCACACACACACACACTGCCCTGAGGCAGCCTAAAGTAGCCGCAGCTGTAGATGTGAGGGGCTGCCATGGAAACCAAGTGACCACAGCTGCCTGGAGCAAAGGAGTTTACCAGGAGAACATTTTACACACACAAGTTCTGGGAGAAGTTCTATGCAGAAGTTCAAAGAGCCAGATGTTTAAGATCTGGGTGAGTGAATTAGACACACAGAAAGTTCAGGATGTAACAGTGGGAGAAATGTGTGTGTAAAAACACCCAGTGTGCTTCTGATCACTTGAACTAAGTCATGGCAGGATTGGCACCCTGACTAACCAGCCTACTGCCAGTAGCAGCTACAGTTATTTTATTTTATTTATTTATTAATTTATTTATTTTTACCTCACCCCATCTGCCTTAGGCAAGTCAGGGCAGCAAACAACAATAAATAATTANAAAACCCCCCCCCCCCCCCCAAAACCCACCTTTCACCCATTCCATCCCCCAAAGGCCCGGTGGAAGAGCCACGTTTTGCACTGACATCGAAAGGCAAGAAGATCCAGACTGAGACGGATACTCACCAGGAGCGAGTTCCACAGCACCAGCACAGCCGCTAAGAACGTCCACCTGTCAGTCCCCACCCATCTATAGCATGGAGCCTCCAGGAGGGTGTCCCCAGACGACGGCAGGAGCCGCCAAGGAGGTGAGGCGGTCCTTCAGATAGCTAGGGTCCAGACCGTTTAGGACTTTATATCCAGCACCTTGAATCGGGCCCGGAAGTCTATAGGCAGTCAGTGCAGGGCCTGGAGCACCGGTGTAATGTGCTCTTGGCGGCCCGTCCCAGTAAGCAGGCAGGCCACTTCATTCTGCACTAGCTGCAGCTTCCAGACGGTCACCATGGACAGCCCCACATAGAGCGCATTACAGTAATCCAGCCTCTAGCTGATTAATGGATGATGGTGGCAAGATCAAAGTCCAAGACATATGCATGAAGTCGTCTCACCAGATGTAACTGGTGGAAGATGCTCCTGGCCACAGCCATCACCTGGAGATCCAGGCGCAGCTGAGGATCCAGGAGCTGCCCCACGCTTCTTACCTGAGACACAAGCACAGAACAGACCCCGTCAATGACAGGAGACACTCCCTCACCCAGGTCCCTGACCCCGTCAATGAGCAGTTAGGCCTCGGCCTGACTGCGACTGAGCCCAGTTAGGGCTATTATATAGGCAGGAAGCATCAGCTAATAGGGTATCAGGGGAGCTGAAGGAATGTTAACTAGAGGGCTCCCAGCCACAAAGTTACAGGCATCCCAGAGAATGGGGAAATATACCTGGTACATTCAGGGGCCTGCCATTTTCCAGGACTCCTGGGAAGCAAGCTTCGTTAAGGAGCTTTGTATTGTGTGCATGTCTGGGGCCTGAGGTGTTCAGGCATCCCTTGGGAGTACTGTAATGTGAGTGGAGGCACTGTACAATAAGTCACAGGGAGAAGAAACTGTTGCCTCTGTATTTGGTGCAGAGAGGAAAGCACAGGCCACCTGGATCTTGCGGGAACTTGCCTACTGCGGGGGTGGGCCTGTTACATTTGGATGCTTGTCTGGGAGAGACTCGGCACCGGAGAGCACGTGAAAGATGGAGGAGGTAATCCGCAAGCTAGTGGGACAGTTTGGGGCCCTCCTCCAGGTGGCCCAGCAGGACTTTCAGCAATGGCTGCTTGTCGCTCAGCAACCGTGGTAGCAGGAGCAGCAATAGGTGCTGAAGGACCTGATGGCAGGCCAAGCCATCACAATCAAGCAACTGCTGCAGAATGTGGTGAGCCCAACACCTGGGGAAGTAGTGAAGACAGGAAGTCCAGAACTGGGGAGGACTCAGTTGCATACCTGGTGGTGTTTGAACGTGTTGCTGAGGGTGCCAGATGGGACAAGGACATAGGACAAGTGGCCTGAGCACTGCTATGAAATTTTCAGAGTAGGCAGGGGAGAGAGTGGGGCCAATATTCTGCCCCTGTCCACTCTGATTTTTTTTAGCAGCACTCGGACCGCTTCCAAAGGGTCCCACCACAAAGGAAGTTTTCAGAGTGGGCAGGGGTATTTAAGCTGCCTGTCTACTGTTACAGTAAATCTACTGGTAATTTTATGGCTACTTGCTTGTTATGCAAAACTGCTTGGCATGGCATAGCAGGCTTGGAGGCCTAGAGAAAGAGGGCATAAATTGGTTCAGTTCACATCATGTGAAGAGAAACAAGGAAGGTGTAGTTAGGCTGGCAGGCAAAATTAGGGGAAAAGGTGAATGTATGCTGAGAAGCTGATTGGATAAAAGAGAATTTTACCTTATTTAGCTGAGACTGAGCTGAAATTATAATCAAATGATCAGCTTTATGAATTATTAGAGGGGCTACCATAAACATGAATCCAGTAAAGGTGTGGTCTATAAAAATTCCCTAAAGTTGAAGGCTAGTTAGCTGCACAGCTCATCACCCCAAGACTCTCGGCGTTTATAGACGATCCCGCTTACAAGTGGGATCGTTAAATGCCAGCATTCGCCCCCCGCTTTCCTCTGTATGCCGTGTCTGCTGTCCAGACATGGCGCAGAGTCTTTGTGCGCATGCGTGCTCTTCCGCGCATGCGTACATGCCCAGGGAACCCGGAAGTGCGGCGTGAAGCCGGCACTTCGGGGATCCACGTCTGAGGGGGCAGAATCGCCTGCCCCTTCAGACGCGGGGTAAGATCCTGCCTCGATCTTTAGACGAGCGCAAAGAAAGGCCGCTGATCAAAGGATCAGCCTCCTTTCTTGCCTCGTCTATAAACGCCCTCTGTCCTGAGTGCCACCTAGGCATTCTGACACGGGTCCCAGAGGGTGTTTTTAGACAGGAGAGCTTTCTCCCATATTTTAAAAGTCCAAGTTGGGGATGGGAACCGCTGCCCCCCTCCCCTCCCAAGGGGGGGGGGATTTAGTTGCTCCTCTCTGGACCGGAAGTCACCTGGGGACCATGGGAAACAGCAGCACTGGGCAACTCCCAGATGTTCTGAGACGCAGACCTGGTAAGACCCCAATAGCTGAAGTCTCACAAGTCCGCCCTTAGGTCTTACAAGTCTTACAAGGGTCTTACACATCTGGCCTGGTAAGACCCCCAATAGCTGAGGTCTTACAAGTGGCAAAATATCTGGGAGTTGTCCTGTGCCACTGTTTCCAATGATGCTTGGGAGACTTCTGGTCCAGGGAGAAGCATCTGAATTCCCTCCGTGGGGTTTCCCCAATCCAGACTTTTAAAATACAGGAGAAAACTTTCCCATCTAAAAACACCCCGAGTCTTTGTTTTGAAGACAGAGAAAGCTGCTTCTTCTAGTTCTGTTTTCTTTGAAGGGTTAGCTGAACCACTTCAGAAGAACTGGCCATTCTTTTGAGAGGGGGTGTTTGTGGTTTTTATTTAGGATTAAAGGAAGATGTATGCAATATTTTATTTTACTGCACTTTTCCATATAACTATAGGTACTAAGTTAATCATCCAGTGCATTACTGGACTTTGTTCCTCATCTACTTCTTTGTACCTCCTCTCATTGATCTTTCACTTGTTTTTTCTGTTATGGGACTGATTGTATGATCAAAACTATTCTTTTCAGTAAAATTCATTTCTTGTACGAAGAAAACTTCTCACCCAGTCCTGATTTCCTGTGTGGGGAAGATCTAATGGGGACGATAGTCGGTTGAACCAGTGGGAATTTTCCCCACAAAATTCCTACAGGTGGAGTCCTTGCCCCAAGGACTCCTAAAAAATCCTTCATGGTGGGGCTGCTGCCATGGTGGGAGGCAGAGGGGCACCATAGCCTTGGCAGAGAGAATCTGAGGCTGGCCAACACCAGGGACTTTGGAGTAAATCCACGCAAGAAAACTTGGGAGTTTAGGAAGAGCTTTGCTGCCAGAGAGGGGGTTGTGTGCATAAGAGTTCGCTTGTGGGCAGGGGCGGTGCAAGGATTTTTCTTGCCCCGTCTCTCCCGCACCGATCCAGTCGTGCAGCTTACCGGCGGTGGGGGTGGCTACCGTTTTTGCTGCCCCCTTCAACTTGCCGCCCACGACTGCCGCCTATGCTGTCTTTTTGGCAGGATCATCCCTGCTTGTGGGGCTGATGCATTGCCAAGTAGTTGGAGACAGTGCTGTGGTAGAGCTTTAAAGTGAAGATGGGAAGAACTAGAATTTAAGTCTGGCTTATGAGAGAAGTTAGTATTTGCAATTCCTTTAATTTTTCCTTTAAAAAAAACAACAACAAATAATCAGCTAAATGTCAAAGTTACTCAAGGGGCTGGTTAAGTTTTGCATAAATTTACATAACATACTGTTTTTTTGAATAAATGTAAATAATGTGATTATTTTATGCAAAGTTTGTCCCAATTTATCTCAGTTTGACTGTCACTGTTCCTCCTTTCAGAGTCCAGTGGTTGAAAGTGGCCAACACAAATGTTCCAGAGAGAGTCTAAGATCCCTGCACTAGGTAAACGTGGAATACCCTGTCCCCAAAAGAGGTGTTCTTATCACCCTAGTTAGTAGAGATTGTGGTGTTAGCCCAAAAACATGCGGTTTCATGTCTCGCCATCAAATTTAGCAGCATTGGCTCTTGGATATCCTTGTGCTCCACATAGGCCTCTGTGGGAGGTAGGGAGACATCACAACCTTGGCAGAGGGAAGCCAAGGCTGGCCAGTAGCCTTGGGAAGGCTGCCACTTTATTAGGAAGACCAGGGACTTTGGAGTAAATCCATGCAAGAAACGCATGGTGTTTGGGAAGAGCTTTGCTGCCCAAGTGGGGGTTGTGTACAAAGCAGAGCTCACTTGTGGGCAGGGCCGGTGCAAGGATTTTTCTTGCCCTAGGCAGCCCCGACATCCATAAAGGTGTCCAGTCCTTCTTTGAGTCTTGGCCTGAGTCATGGTGAGTTCCACTGCCTAGTGATACATTTCAGAGAGAAAAAATATTTCCTCTCAATAGCTTTGAATTTACCACCTTTCAGTGTTCTTGAAATCTCTCTTTGTTCTTGTGTTACGATGAGACAGGGAGAACAGACGCTCCCAATCTGCCTTCTCTACCCAATCAATCATGGTGTACACTTTTAGCATGCCCCTTTCTTATTCATCTCCCTTTTAGAGTAAATACGCCTGATCTCTTTTATTCTCTCCACAGAGGAGAGTTTCTCCAGGCCCTTTTATCATTTTTGTTGTCTTTCTCTGAATCCTCTCCAAATGAGCAATAACTTCTCTTTTTTGACATGAAGTAGTCAGTATTATACACAATATTCCAGAAGAAAGTGAGCTGTAGATTTGTAGGAAGACATTATATGTAATTTATGTATTATTTTCCATCCCATTCTTTCTGTATCTTGACATCCTGCTTTTCTTTATGACCACAGCTGCACCCTGTAAAGAGGTCTCCATTGGGCTGTCCACTGGAGTGTGTAGCAAGGGGGGCTCAGTTGAGCCTGGGACATGGACTCTAGGGTGTACCTCTGCAAACAGCTTGGATACCACTAGGAAATTGTCAGAGATGGAAGGGGAAGGAGCAGGATCAACATTCTTCCCCCACCCACTCTGAAAATTATCTTGTGGCACTCAGACCATTTGTAAAGGGCCCTGCCAAGAAGGAAGTTTTCAGCGTGGGTAGTGGTGGAAGGAAGTTTTCAGTGTGGGTAGTGGTGGAGTGCTGGTCCGGACAGCTCTGAAAACTTCCTCCCAGGTAGGGCTTTTTGCATAAGTTACACCCTTACTTATCCCAGGCTGACCTTGCCACAGTCACCCATGCCCTGGCAACTACAAGGCTTGACTTTTGTAACTCCCTCTTCTTCAGGCTGCCGGCAGTGCTTATCCATCGCCTGCAGCTTGTTCAGAATGCAGCAGCATGGCTGCAGTGCTTACTAGCTTGGACAGCCATGATCCTAGTACACCCACCCTGCGTTCTCTGCATTGGCTGCCTGTGGAGAGATGGATTGAGATTAAGATTGCGCTGCTGGGTTTTGGGCCCCTGAAAGATTTAGACCCTGTCTATATTTGAGACCTACTTCTGGAACCTCACCCTAATCGGTACCTGCATTCAGGAACCACTTGCTGTTTGGGGGGTTCCGCCATCACGTTTGAAGGCGGCAGGCGATTGGGTTTTGCTGCGGCGGGTCCCTGGGTGAGGAACTCCCTCCCTTCAGATGTTCATCTCACTTCCTCCCTCCTTACCTTTAAAAAGCACCAGAAAACATATTTATTCTCTAGGGGCTTTTATGATCCACGGATGGTTCCCTCAATGTACTTTGTCCTCCCTTTTTTCTTGTCCCATTTTTAAATTTTGAATCATTTAAAAAAAATTGTTTTAAATTATTTATATGGTATTTAACTTTTTGTGAAGCGCTCTGACTGCCATAGAAGGCAGGGAGGTGCTATATTATTATTATTATTATATTTTATTTTATTTTATTTATTAGGGCTGCTGCTACTTTGGGGAGCCTTATTGGGAGCCTGTGTAGCATAGAGTGGCCATAGCTCCCTTATGAAAAATATATGTTGCAGGGCTGCATGAGAACTAATGCAGCCCTGCAACATGTATTTTTCATAAGCATCCTCTTTTAAAGGGGAGGTATGACCACCCTAGCGTAGCACCACAACTAGGGCCGATACTCACTTCTTGGTGCATTCTTGCAAACAAGAATGAGCTGAGAATTATGATGACTCTCGCCAAGAAAAGCGAGACTCTTGCCCTCCCCCTGAACTTGTTTAAAAAACAACAACAAAAACCTTGTGCTCACCTGGCTGCCTCTCTCTGAGCCTGGAGCTGCTCTGGGAGCCCTTGCTGCCCTCTCCGCTTCTCTACGGGCCAGGAGAGGAGATAAGTTTGCTAAGGAGGTGAGTTCGTGGAGGTAATTGGTTAACAACTGGATAACTGCAACCTCCTCCTTGCTGGCCTCCCTCG
>QEPC01005142.1:113953-128735 GCA_003113815.1 Sphenodon punctatus
GTTTACACAGACACCCCCATGAGGACTGACTCGGAGACGCCCGGTGTGAAAAAAAACAAAAACCGGCAGCGTCTGTCCGTCTCTAGCCCGTGGCAGCGCAGGGCCCCTCCCCCCGCGGGGCCATGTGCCTGGGCACTGGTTGCACATACCTCGGGCCGGCACTGACCCAAGCCTCCCTCCCTGCCCTCCTCATCCCAGTCAGTATGGGGCTCGGTAATTTGACTTGCCCCAGGGCCCAGTATTAAGCCTAACTATGCCGCTGTCTTGGACCCTATGGAGGCAAAATTTCTAAAGTAGAGTAAAATTGCAACTCTATGGACAAAACCATTGTCTGTGTAAGAAATGAGCTTCCTGTTTCCATGCAGTGAATCGTTGTTATTTTATATGCAGCACACCTGGCTCTTTACAATTGTTATTATTAGAGAGAGGTCCATGCTCTGTGGGCTTACAACCTAAGGTGGACATGGGTGAGGGGAACACTGGGAGAGACAGATACACTCACCTAAGTGTCCCATTGGTTACAGATGGGGAACTGCAGTTTTGACTTGCCCAATACCAACTGGTGAGTTCATAACTAGGACAGGATTCAAATCCTGACTTCCTAGGTCTACGTCCAGCACCACATCCATTACACCACATGGACTCTGCATATAGGTGCGTGTCTATCCCAACTACATGCAGAATTACAGAAGGGACACATTCAGAAAACATGTTGTTAATAATAGTGATATAAAATTGTACCAACAATGTGCCTGGTGCTGAACGGTTATGATGAATTAGAGAAAGGTCCCAGCCCCAAAGGCACTTACAATCTAGGGTGGAAGGAAAAAAGAGGATAGGTGAACATAAGGAGAGACAAGGTAACATCCACGAAGTTGAAAAGTTGCAGGTGCATCTGCTTAGCTTAGTTACAGGAGGAGAAAGGGGGACCCTGAACGCTAGGACAGTAGAAGAAGCATCAGTAAGCAGGCTGTGCGGTGAGGAGCTGGGGAAAGCCTGATAGAAGAGGTAGGTTTTTAGGAGGGAGGGATAAAAAGGTAAAATGCATGGATAAGTGGGCGAAATCCTCGCCCATTTAAAATCAATGGGAATATTGTCATGGACTTCAATGGATTCAGAATTACAGCCTTTGACACCAATTCAGATGAGCTTGTTTCTTATTGTGTCATCTCTAACATGCTCCTAAAGGAAGCTTCATCACGTGTGGAAATGTCCACTAATCCATCCCGCCTCTTAATTCCTATTTTCATTTATTCTATAACTGGCAGCGGCTTATACCTTTGATCTGGGTTTTAAAGCAACTTGCCCTTTAATGCAACAGATGAAGCTAATTAAAAAAACCTGTAATGTGACAACGCGGAAGCCACTTAGAAGGAAAACGTTAAAGTGTGTTGGTGGAGAAGCTAACAGCACTGAAGTAGAAGGAAGAACAAACACAGAATGCCAAGAGAAGAAAAACACCACATTGCTGTAGTTAAGGATGTGTCAACACTTCACTTGTGAACTTTTATTTTTAGAGTTTGTTGTTGTTATTTGTTTTTTTACCTAAGGCATCAAATTTGCTTGAGGGCAAGTTCTGCATTACAGACCTAATCCTGCTGCTTGAAAAGTTGGTGGAAATTTTGCTACTCACTTCTATGGAAGCAGATTTTAGCCCTCTATTTTCAAAGGAACGAAACCCACTTGTGTCCACAGACAATGCCACTCAGTCACATTTGTGCTCACATTTACCACAACGGTGTCCTAAAAGTAGAAATAAATAGATGGACAACTTGATTCCAAATTTGCCAGTGACATGAGCACCTTAGAAAGCCCTACATAGGTTTTGACCTATAAAGCCCTACACGGCCTGGGCTCTGCCTACCTGCAGGATCGCCTCACTCCCTGGATCGGCCCCTGCGGTTGGCTGGGGGCGCCCTTCTTGAGGGCCCCTGAGTTTCTCGGGTGGCAGCTGTGGGGAGAGCGTTCTCAGTGGCCGCACCTCGGCTGTGCAACTCCCTCCCGATGAAGGTCCGTTTTCCCCTGTACCTTCCCTCTTTCCAGAGACAGTGAAAGACCTGGCTGTTCCACCAGGCTTTCGGTGAGGGGAGACAGGTGGGGGGCTAGGAGGAGAGGGTTGGTTTTTAAGTTTAACGAAATAAATAAATAAAAATAAATAATTTGCACGGCCATCTATGTTAATGTAGCTGCACATAGGAGTGAGCATACGTTGCACATGGAAATTGGCCTCAGCTTTCCAAAGGCTTAGACTTCAAGGAGAAGTACATTTTTAATGAATTTGTTTATTGTGGTGACTTATGTAAAACTCTCTGGCCTTTTTTGAAATATCACAAGTTTGCTAGTTTTGGAAGCAAATCACAAAGGCAACATCAATTAACTGAAGGTCTCTGGGGACATTCTGAAGCCTTCATAAAATCCAGAGAGCCAGCAAGCACCGACTGTTCCACAACCAGACTTCAAAGCCTGATGATGACTCACGCTGTCTCCCCTAGTGCTGTTGTGTAGGGTAGACTGGAGGAGAGGCTGCTGGTAGGGGGGGCACTCCCAACCTGACTTTTTTAAAAGCAGGGCTCACTTAAGCCTAGGTTTTCCAGAGAATTAGAATGGCCGCTTGCTGGGTTTTGGAATAATCTGGAAATTCCATTCTGCTTGGCTTTAAAGTGGAGTTTTGCTAAGTAGGAAGTAAGTTCCACGGTATTTGCTTTCCACTGTATTTGCAGAGTTGTTTCTATTTTAAGTGTGTCTATACAGAAAACCTATGAAAAAACAAGTTTACATTTGGGTTACTTCTTCCTTCTCCAAGAACCGTGCATCTCTTACCTCAAATTTCTTTCCCCATATGTTATGTTTTGTCAAAAGTGGGGGTGGGGTGGCAAATACTGTCATTTACTTTGTCTGTAGCAAGGGAGTAATAAAGGGCTCTGAGGTGTGTGGGGCAAAGACTCTTCCCCCTGACCCTTTGGAGTCCCAAACCTAGATGATCTGCATTGCAAATAGCTCTCTCTCTCTCATTTTCCCCACTGACGGGCACTGCCTGCCTACTGCTCTCTTAGAGATCTCCCTGCACTTGGTTCCAACTCTGTGCTGTTCTGTCTCATTGGTGCATCAGAGATGGGATGGGACTGTGAGCATGGTGATGTCGGATCCAAATTTGAGGCGGAGTCCCCCTCCATCATGCCCCTGGTCTGTGCATTGGCTGGTACAATGAAACTCCAACCTGGTTAGGTACTACTCATAGTTAGCATGGTAATATGTGCCATTTACTTTAAGGTTCATGGGCTCAGAGAGGTATTTACTGCATCCACTGCTGTGTCTCATCGTTATGGCTAGCTTAGCCAGGAGGCAAGGACCCGAGTTCACTGCACCAAAAAATCTTAAATTCTGCAACCAGTGAAGCCAAACTCTGCAAATTCACCGCAAGTATTAACATTTGCACAGTCAACTTTAATTGCATAATTATGCAACAATTTATACATGCAAATTTGCCTACCAGCATGCTTTTTCAACAAGTTTGACACAGAATCACAACTTTGTTAATCAAACACCACTCAAATCCTCTGCAATTTCAGCATCCCAGAACTCACAACTCATGTTAAAGCCCCAGACCTCCGTCACCAAAACATAGGGCTCTAAGACCCCACACCCACAATTCATCTCCCAGGGACCTATTCACCCTCATGGGGCATGGTCACATCTCCCTAATAGATGGCAGCGGCGGCAGCAGCAGTTTTAGTTTGGGGTCAGGCAGGCGACACGTTTATGCCTGAGCCAGGATTGAAAGATCCTGTAGACATCTCCCACTGCAGTTTCACTGCAATTTCAGCCTGGCACTGCGAGGACGGACTGATTCTGCAAAAATCACTGCAAATTGCAGCAACGCAGTCAACTCGGGTCCCTGCCAGTAGGTTGCAACCTTTTCCAATGTTAAATTAATCACAGTAATCTCTGGCTTTGTCACTTGCAGACAGAATGTTTGTGATGTAGGGGGTGAAAACAGACATGATGCTAACTCCACTTTAACACTGTTTTAACATTTCTTATGCACGTTGCAGGGCTGTATCGGTGCCTATGCAGTGCTGCAACATGCATAAGAAATGTTGAAGCAGAGTTAAAGTGGAGTTAGCGTCATGTCTGTTTTCACCCGTAGACTGGATTTCTGTGATGCATTCTTTATGAGGTTATACTTAAGACCACCCAGCAACTACTGCTTGTGCAAAAAACAGCTGTTAATGAGATGCTAGCACTTCTCACTGAAAATGGATTGCACATGTGCTCCCTGCTCTGTCATGATGTCCAAGCATAACTTAAAGACTTTGTTTGTTTTAACCAAAAATAATTTCGGACCTCTTTGAGTTGGTTAGAATTGCTTTTATTTTTTCATGAAATGTGTTCAAATTTGAATACTTCTAATATTCCCCATGGAAATATACTTTCTTGGTAGTTTTTCAGAATGTTTTACATGTTGAACAAACTGGAGGAAAAGCTATCCTTTTGTAAGCATTCTTGTTTGTCAAAACCTGACAATTTTTGGTTTTGGTAGATGTTGGCTGCAGAATTTTCCTAAAAATTCATTTTTGTAAACCAATCAATTCATTTTTGTAAACCCAATATTTTTGCACAGCAAACCCCCAAAAACTATTGCAAAGATTCATTGTGACTTTTTTTGTGGTGTGTGTGTGTGTGAGAGAGATCTTTGACTGGTCTAATGTATCTCTTCATTTGAGATAATGGAATTATAGGGTCAGGAGGGACCTCAAAGGCCATTCTAATCTAACCCCCTGCTCCAAAGTGTTTACATTCTTTTTTCTTTTCTTTCTTTCCAGCAACAGAATAACCCTCTCTCTCATTCTGCAATAGCAGTCATTTTTATACTAGGGGCATTTGTTATTGATTATACCAGTATCAGCATCAGTACTTGGAGGACTTGTGCTGCTTTCGTAACCTCAAGGTTAAGAAGGTGGAGAAAGTGACCCATGCTGCAAACATGAGGAGAGTAAAAGTGAACCAGCCAGCTGTTGTTAAATGTATGGGAGAAGAGGAGTAACACTGCTGCCAGGAAGAAGTCGATGATAAATGATTGTGAGGGATGAAGCAGAAAGCCAGGGAAGAGACCTAGGTAGATTTAATTTTGGGACAAGGCCTCCTCCCTGTTCAGTGTGGATAGCATAGTTTTGACTATTGCTAGTTGCTTACCAGAGCTGAAGGGGGAAGTGTGCCAGAGGCCAACTCATGTCAGGATCCAGCCAATGGCAAACCTACCCTCCTGGCAGGCATCCTCTCCATGTACCTCCTGTGGTGGGCTCTCCTGCTTTTGCTCTTCACCAATGCTAGAGTTGGAGAGAGGGTGCATTGTGGCTAATTGATGCTCTCAGCAAGTGAGCTCCTGCTAACGCCCTGTGCTGGAATGCATGTCCCAGCTTCCTCCTCACAACTGCTTGGAGGCTTGGATTAGGTGAGTGTGCCCCTGCCAAGGCTCTCTCACCCTCCACATGTATCTCCTGCCTTCTGTTCATTGTTGTGCTGCTCCTCCGCTTCTCTGGACATTTCCCCCTCCCCACTGATGTGCAAAAAATAATAATAAAAACCTTTTCAAGTAGATGAGAAGCAAGAAGCCTGCTAGAGAGTCGGTTGAGTCATTAGATGCTCAGGGAAGATGGAGACATTGCAGACAAACTGATTAAATTCTTTGCTTCGGTCTTCACCACTGAGGATGTTGGGGAGATACCCACGCTGAAACTGTTCTTTGTAGGTGATGAACTGGAAGAGCTGTCACAAATAAGTGTGACTCTGAAAGTTATTCTAGAGCAAATTGACAAACTAAACAGTAACAAATCACCAGGACCAGATGGTATTCACCCAGGGTTCTGAAGGGATTCAGATATGAAGTTGCAGACCTATTATGGGTAATTTGTAACCTATCGCTAAAATCTGTCACTGTATCGGCGATTGGAAGGTAGCAAATGTAACACCAATATTTAAATAGGGCTCCAGAGGTACTCCCGGAAACTAAAGACTGGCGTGCCTGACATTAGTGCCAGGCAAACTGGTGGAAACTGTTGTTAAGAACAGAATTACTGAGCATATTGATAAACATGGCTTAATGGGGAAGAGTCAACATGGACTTAGGAAAGGGAAGTCATGCCTCACTAATCTATTAGAATTTTTTAGGGTGTAAATAAGCATGTGATTAAAGGTGAGTCAGTTGATATAGTGTATCTGGACTTTCAGAAGGCATTTGATAAGGTTCCTCATGAGAGACTCTTGAGAAAATTAAACAGCCATGGGATAAGAGGCAGTGTCCTATCATGGATCAGCAACTGGTTAAAAGATAGGAAGTAAAGAGTAGGACTAAATGGTCAATTTTCACAGTGGAGAGAAGTTCCTGATGGAGTGCCCCAGGGATCTGTACTGGGACCAATGTTGTTTAATATATTCATTAATGATTTGGAGAAGGAAGTAAAGAGAGATGATCAAATCTGCAGATGACACAAAGTTGCCTGAGCAGATTGTAAAGAATTGGAGGAGGATATTACAAAACTAGGTGGCTGGGCATCTAAATGGCAGATGAAATTTAATGTGGACAAGTGCAAAGTGATGCACATTTGGAAAAATAACCCAAACTATATGTATACAATGCTGGGTTATAAATTAGGAGTTAGCACTCAGGAAAAGGATCTTGGAGTCACTGTGGACAATACATTGAAATCCTTAGCTAAGTATGTGGTGGCGGTCAAAAAAGCAAACAGAATGTTAGGAATCATTAGGAAAGGGATAGAGAATAAAACTGAAAATATTGTAATGCCTCTATCTAGATCTATGGTACTACCACACCTAGAGTATTGTGTGTAGTTCTGGTCACCCCATTTCAAAAAAGACATAGTAGGACTAGAAAAGGTACAAAGAAGGACAACAAAAATGATCAAGGCTATGGAATGACCCCCGTATGAGAGGCTTGATAGGTTGGGACGCTTCAGCTTGGAGAAGAGTTGACTGAGGGGATATATATGATAGAAGTTTATAAAATCACGAGTGTTGTGGAACATGTAAATAGGGAGCGGTTATTTACCCTCTCTAACAAGTGGACTCTTCCTGAAGCTAACTGGCAGCAGATTTAAAACAAATATGAGTAAGTTCTTGAAGGATAGGTCCATTAATGGCTATTAGCCAAGTAGGTTTGGGGGACGTAACCTCTTGCTGTTGGGAACTAGAAGAACAGGGAATGGCTTGCCCATTGTGACCTGTTAGGTACTTCTCCCAAGAGATGGTGATTGGCTACTGTTGGAGACAGGATGCTGATCTTGATGGA
This sequence comes from Sphenodon punctatus, assembly GCA_003113815.1. Classification (NCBI taxonomy): domain Eukaryota; kingdom Metazoa; phylum Chordata; class Lepidosauria; order Sphenodontia; family Sphenodontidae; genus Sphenodon; species Sphenodon punctatus. The sequence goes on from QEPC01005142.1 coordinate 121,260, forward strand.
CCATTGGTCTGACCCAGTATGGCACGACTTATGCTATGGGCCCCTGCTCCATCCTAGTGCTGTGGCTGCTTGGGTCAAGTGAGTGGGGTCAGCGCCTGCTGTTTTCCACCTTTTTGGTCTCTCCATGTGCTTCCTCTTCCAGGTCTAGCTATTGCTAAGTTGGAATTGGCTGTGATGCAGAAAGTGCAAGGGGCCTTGTTCCCCACTCCCTATGGCAGTGGGTCCAGCTGCACCAGGAAGCATGGGTCCTACACACACACACACACACACACCCCTGTGTAAAAGCAACACCTGTCCCATCCTTTTGGGGGCTGCTCTGGTGAGGTGAGCCTGCTGCCCCTCATAGGAGTGGGCTGCTTGCAGTCAATGGCTGTTTCCCTCCCCTTCAGCCTCTCTTGTTTGGTACCCCCTCCTTAGGGCTGAGGCTGCCTTAATGATGTGACCCCCTGCTGCTCAACTGGCGAGGGGAGTGGCAGGGAAGGGCTGGTGCGTATAGTCAATGGCCCTTTTTTACATGAGATGCATCCATGCAGGAACACGCAGCACCCAGAAATGTGGGTGTTCCTGCGTGGGTGAAAAAAGCCCTGGTGGGTGGGTGTGCATGTATGTGTGTGCTCCCTACGAACACGCACGCACACCCACAGCCACCCATCACCCACGCATGGAGCAACTGGCCAAAACGGTGGTTGTTCCGTGCGTGTAGATGGGTGATTGGTGTGCGCCCCTCTGCACCCTCCCCCCACCCACGCACCACCGCACCCACTGCCCCACCACCCACCCTATACGGCCCCTGTAAAAAGGGCCAATGCCCTGCTGCCTCCCTTCCCCTCAACCTCTTCAGGTGCTACCTTCTCCCTGTCTCTTATACACATCTAGATGTGTATAAGAGACAGGGACTGCCCCTCATGTGAGGAGGGAGGGATGCTTGCGGATCACACCCTGTTTCCCTCTCAGAGCCTCTCCATCTCCATTCTCAGGGCTAAAGGTGCCAAGATGAGCCGCTGCCCCTCACACAGGCTGGGGGCTGGGGTAATGCCTAGGAACGGAGCCGTTTTCTCCCCCCCCCCCAGTCTCCATGTGCTCCTGGCTTGGGGGTGCCAGGGGGAGAGGAGTCACAAGGGGTGCCTGCATATCATGCCCTGCCCCCCCCCCCCATTCTCTTCATGTACTTTCCCCTCAGAGCTGGGGCTACTTGGGTCAGAGAGGGGTGTCGTCCTGTTGCTTCCCCCCTCCCCACTCTCAGGGTTGGGGGTGGTGTGGTGCCAGGGTGAGTTGCTGCTGCCTGGGGGGCTGGCGCTTACGATAGTGCCCCCCCCCCCCTCTCTCCCTGCGGCTAGAAACTGCTACCAGGGTGGATGAATCACTGCCCCTCATAGGGGAGGCAGGGGCTGCCTGCGGATGGTGCTATGCTCCCCCCCCCCCCCAATCTCTCCATGTGCCCCCAGAACAAGGCTGGGGCTGTCAGGGTGAGATGAGTCGCTGCTTCTCCCGGAGTCCCGGGGGCAGGGGCTGCCGGCGGATCGTGCCCTGCTACTGCCTCCCTCCCTCGTCTCTCCATGTGCCCCTTCTTCAGGGCGGGCGCTGCCAGGGTGGGATGAGTCTCGGGGGCGAAGGGTGCCAGCTCTGCCTCCCACTCCCTGTGCCTGCCCCTCAAGGCTGGGGTGAGTGAGTTCCAACCCCGCCCGGGCTAGGCTAGGGATCAGGTGAACCCCCTGCCATGTGTCTCCCTGCTGCGCGGGTTGGCTTTGCTCCACCCTCAGCTGGCAGTGCCCGGGGACTCCCAGCCGCCGCCTCCTCCTCCTCCTCCTCCTCCTCGGCGCGCTCGCCTCTCCCGGAGTAAAGTCCTGCCCCGCCAGCGCGCCTCTCTTGGTGTGTGCGCTGCGATCATCCTAGGGTGTTTTAAGAAATGCTCCAAAGATGGCGGTAGCGGCGGCGGCAGCGGCAGGAGCTGCAGGCGGGGGAGGCGGCGGCAGGGTGCAGCGGAGCGGCTTGCTGGAAGTTTTGGTGCGGGATCGCTGGCACAAAGTGCTGGTGAACTTGAGCGACGAGGCGCTGGTGCTGAGCTGCGAGGAGCGCGCCGAGAGCGCCGCAGCCTACAACGGCATCGGGGCGGCGGGCAGCGGGGGCAGCAATGGGGCGTTTTGCAGAGGGGCTGCGGCGGGCAGCAACCCCCCGGGAGGAGCTGCCGGCAACCCCGCCGCCGGCTCGCCTGAATCCCCGGGCAGCAGCCCCAATACTGGGGCGGGGGTGCGCAGCGCCTTCACCGATCTCCCCGAGCAAGTGCCCGAAGCCATCTCCAACAAGAAGCGGTGCGTCAAGGTGCTGAAGCAAGAGATGGGCGGGCTGGGCATCAGCATCAAGGGGGGCAAGGAGAACAAGATGCCCATCCTCATCAGCAAGATCTTCAAGGGGCTGGCGGCCGACCAGACCCAAGCGCTCTATGTGGGGGATGCCATCCTAGCTGTCAACGGGACAGACCTGAGGGACGCCACCCACGACGAGGCGGTGCAAGCGCTTAAGAGGGCTGGCAAGGAGGTGGCCTTGGAAGGTAAGGAGTTAAAACGGGATTGTTGTGCCAGCATCTACAGGGAGGAAGGGGTTAAACTAAAACTCCAGTGTGCCTGGCTCCAGCCATTAGGGCTTTGCCACCTTCTCCCTCTCACCCCCCAAATTAGAAAGGGGGAAAGCAGGTCCCTCAGAACCGGGCTCTACCAATGTGTGCCTAGTTTCCACTGAGAAATAAGGAGAAACTCCAGCAGCCCCAACTACAAAGTGGGGGCTCTTGGTTACTTTTGATCTGCCTCTCTTGATTGAACAACAATGGGTCGGGGAGGAACAGGCAGCCTCCCCCAAAGCCTTCAGAACACACTGTCCCCTGCAGACAATGGGGAATTAAATTGAAAAGCCGCACTGGTGGGGACACAGGAGCAAAGTAGAGGACTTTGGAACTTTGTGTTTGGGGGGAGGGGGCAGACTTGCCTAGCTGAGAAGACCAGAAATGAACAGAGATGGGATTATGGACAATAAGGAGTTAAATTAAAACAATCAAGAACTTCAAGGAACTCAGCCACAAAGTTTTCGTTCTCTGTAAAACAGAGAAGTAAAGTCTTGTATAACACAGTGCTGTGTAAAACCTGTGTGAGACTAGGGGGAACTTTTAAAAAAGCAACTCCCTGTCCCAAGCTGCTATGAAACTCCTGTGGCTGGGGTAGGGGAGGGCTTGACAAACCTCACCAGCTGCTGAGGTTACACGCTGTGGTGTTTGACAACCTGTTTGCGACCATGGAAAGTATGGGATTCTGGAAAATTACAGTCCCTCAAGGATCCTCAGTCACAAAACTGAGCCTAGGAAACTCTTAGTGATCACATACTGCCGGAGTGCGTTGGCATCTTGCGTTTGACTGTGAGAGAGAAGGGTTAATAAAAGCACATTCAGATCTATAAAGTGGAGAGTTTTGCCGCTTTCAGTTTCTGCAAAAGGAGGAGAGAAGCCAAGCCTCACAATCAGATCACAGAACACTTTTGCCAACCTGTGTGAGTTAATTCTCTTCTGCCTTCAGTTTACAGAAGAGGGGGGAAAAACTGAGCAAGGTTGGCAAATGGCTCTTAGGGACAAAGTTGCAAAAACAAGCTCTCCATTCCTAAATGTGGGTGAGATTACTATTGCAGAAACTAGTATAAAAACAGAATCCACAATAAATGCGTCATGCTCTAACTGGGATAGTCTTGGCTAAAGCTGGCAAAATGATGCAAGAGAAGCACATGTATTTTTGTGGGGAAAACCCCCTCCAATTTGTCCGTTTTTTAAAGGGTTAGAAAAGATGTCCCTTAGATTTCAGGAGTTGTTAAGAAAGGAGAGCTTTAAAACTTTTCAGCCCCACTTTTTCAGTGTTTCTCCTTGAGGAATAATAAAAGTTGCAACCCCTGAGAAAATGAACAGAAAGTTGTGAAAAGAAAAATCTTTTAGAGGGAATATGCCCTTGGTGTGTATGTGCCAATAAAGCAATTGTTTGCTTACAAGTTCATTTAGTCAGAGGTTATTGACCTCTAGGTCATTGGCAGTTGCGGGGTGGCCTGACAAGCCTGCTCCCAGTCTGAAATGAATTTGTTCAGTCATTGGCAACTGGCTCTCCTCTGGAATCAAGATCGCCACTCTGAACCACAGCATGATTGGAACACAGGGAGGCGGTGGAGTCTCCATTATTTGCAGTCTTCAAATAAAGACAAAACAATTTTCTAAAATAGAGTTGAATATAACTAGTGGACTTGATCTAGTGGAAATTCAGACAATATGTTAGTCTAAATGATCTCAATCACCCCTTCTCTCCTTAAAATCTGTGATTTCTGCCATGCCTGTGTGAAAGCACCGAGGAAACCGTTTCCTATTTGGAGGAACCATGACAATTCATGAGAAGGAGTATGGGGATCAGTTACAAGTAGTTGAATATGGAGTGAGGTGTATGGAAAAAGACTGAAAATCCCTGTTAAAAAACCTCCGTAAAAACTAAGAAAAGGAAAGAGAAATTCAGCTGAGATCCAGAAATGAAAGTGAGGGACTTTGCATCATACATCAATGGGAAATAACAATCCAAATTGTCACCGCAAAGAAATGAACTAGGCTTGAATTGCTGAGTTTTCGGTTGCTAGAATGTCCCACATAACATACGTTTTCTGTTCCTCTTCTTCATCTTGCTCCTGTTACAGGCTGTTCACAAAGATATTTGCTAGGCTAGGAAGCAGAAAGGGTGTTGTGGCCAAATTCTATTATAGTTACACCCAGGCAACCTTAGGGACTCGGTCGAGGTGTAACCAAGGACAGAATTGGCCTGTGGTGTTAGCTGATGACGGACACAGGCGAACACTTTACAGTTTTCTGAAGAACTTGTCCATATGTGTAAAACAAACATACAGGCTAGCTTGGACATGCTGTAGCTGTGAGATGCTTGTAAAAGAGTCAGATTTGATCCCCATGTTAGTGGAGACCAGGCATTAGATTGTAAGCTCTCGGGCAGGGACCGTGTCTATCTTATTTTTTGTAAAGCGCCAGGTACATCGCAGGTGCTATATAAATGCTTATAATAATAATAATAATAATAATAATAATTAATAATTTTGAGAATGGAGTCCTACCCTGCTCCTCTTCTGTTTTAGCTTGGTTTCCTGCAGAAAGGAGGTTTATGAAATCACTCTGTCTATGGGTGTTTTCAGACGTGACGGTGGCCCAACTTACTCCACTAATTATTTATTTATTTGACCCAGTTTTTAAACTTTGACCCAGTTTAACCCACGGGCCACTTTCATGCCTTTTCCCAGTGGCCCATGGGTTAAACTGGGTCAAAGTTTAACCCAGGCTGTGACTTGGGAAAGTCTTTGACTCACAGCCTGCGCTAGCCACCACCACGGCCAGGATCTGACCACCCGACTGCGAGTAATGTGAGCAATCACGTTTGAAAGCCAGCTTGACCGGACCCGGTCTGGAGTCCCTGTCAGTTCCGGGCGCCATGGCAGCTCTCCTTGGTCACCATGGCTGCCTGTTGTGGGTCTTCCTGCCCTCCCCTGGCTCGGCCTGGCCCTGGCTGTGGTGGTGGCCCGTCTCTGGACCAGGTAAGTCCGTGGTGGTGGCTTGCCGCCATCACGCATGAAAACACCGTATGTGAGTGGGTTTGCATGCCCACTCTTAATAACTCTTGATTTGTGTAGGGCAAGTTCAACTAAACGTGGTTGAGGGGCAGAAGGCTCAAAGTTAAAAGTTCCAAAATCTCACAACAGGTGCAGCTGGAGATAAGATGTGGCCTCTTTTGCAGATGAACAGTCCAAGCAATTTTGAGCATTTCCCTCCCTCTCCCTTAAGAAACCAGGTTAGTGTAGGTGCTTGCTGGACAGTTTCACATTGTAGCTGCTGCTCTGTGACCTGATTCCCCGCTGAAGTGAACACTGGTGCCTTTGGGCTATTGTTACATCTGTTGTAGCAATTCTTATTTTCCTCCCAATCAATATTTAAAATATTCTACTGCCCAGTACTGCAGCAAAAATACTTAGGCAGGGCAAAATTCTGGTTGCAATTCCACTGGAGTAAATTAAATCAAAACTGGGTCTGGTCTCCCTGGGATGTGCTATTCAGTTCAGCAGGGAATCATTCTCCCTGAAAGGCTTGTGTAAATAGACAGTTTAAAACAATTTTATGAGATCCGGTTTCCCTCTTTGAAGATCAAGTCTTCTTTAAAACTGCAGTTTTAAAACAGTCCTTTATTGCCGAAAAAGAGGAAATCAGAGGTGGTTTCTATTTTATTTTGATTAAAAAAAAATAAAATTAAAAGAGGGACTCGCAGATCAGACGATAGATGCTCCAGGTCCCATTTCAGTAGATGGAAGTTTTGCTGCTGCCTGCAATGGGAACAGGAGTGTGCCCTCTATATAATTTTCTTGCAGCTTTCTAAAACTGGCCTCCTAGAGAGCTACATATTAAAAACAGCAAACGCGGTAGAAAGCTGACACAGAGATACGTTCAGAAGTCAAATCATCCTCTGGGAATTCTCCCCCATTAAAAGCAATTGGCAGGACAGAAAAATACTGCCAGCTACTGTGCCAACATGTTCTGGTGTCATGACACATTACACTTCTTGCCATTGGGGGAATAATGGAATTTACTCATGCCTGCTGTGCAGTAAGATCAGGAGTGATGAGTTCAGTGCAACACAGCTTTACGGGACTAGCCTAGGAGCTGCCGAACAACTTCTAAAAGGTGCTGAGCACTTTCCAAGCCAAGTGAAGTTGAAAAGGCATGTGGGTACCCAGTGTCTTTTGCAAAAATTTGTAATACGTTAAACCAGGGTTAGAGAACTTCATGCCTGGGGGCCAAATGTGACCCACAACTCATTTTTATTTGGCCCCTTTCCAGTTGCTAGTTCTGCCCCCTGGATCCAGTTCCTACCCCCAAAGACAGAAAGAATGAGCTCAGGGCAAGGGAGCAGAAATAAGGGCACGTGCACCAGCATAGGGGACAAGTCCATGGCACAGATCCTTTTCTTGAGTGCCCCCCTTTGTAAGGGTCCAGCGGTGGTGGAGTCAGCAATGTGAGGGTCTGGACCAGGGGTGCAGGAGCACAAGTGTCAGCAGTGGAATCGGGCAGAGTCAAGTAGGAACACGTGTTGAATCCAGGTGAGCAGTTAGCATGCGCATCAGGCGTGGGGTCAGACAGAGGCATAGTCAAGTAAGAGCATGGATCAGATTGAGGTGAGCAGTTAGCACGGGCATCAGCAGCAGGATCAGATAGAGGCACTGGTGGACTGAGTCCTAACATCAGTTCTGGTATTTCGGACTAGAACTTAAAATCAATTCTGACATTTTCAGGAACCTGGCCCCCATCATTAGAAAAATGCAATATTGACCAAAAAAATATTGTTGGTCTCGTGTGCAAGCAGCCATCGTCAAGTAAGAGCACAGGTCAAATCCAGGTGAGCAGTTAGCATGAGCATC
>QEPC01005142.1:132845-162052 GCA_003113815.1 Sphenodon punctatus
GGAGGGGGGTGACTTTTAATCCCCCACCTATGTATTTATTTATTACTGTCCTTTGCCCTGTTTTATTGATGTATTTTATATTTGTATTTTAATTGATTTTAATTGTTTTTACTGTTGTTAGCCGCCCCGAGCTGCATTGCAGGAGGGGGCGGGATAGAAATCTATAAAATAAAATAAATAAAATAAATGGATTTGGGATACACCTCTGACCTGTGTAAATCCTGACTCTTGACATCTCTCTCTGTTAACTTCTAACACGCTGTGTTGCACATTGTGGAAACCTCCTGGTTGTGAAAGCGTTGAGCAAGTATTGGAATGTTAGAGAAAGAATGGAGCATCACAGTGGAGTTTATTAAGCTTGAAAGCATCTCATTCAGTAATTCTCAATTAGTTTCGACTGTAGAATAGGGTTAGTATAAGAGCTACTTGCTGTTCAGTAGATTGAAAATGTAGGTGATGTTGCTCTGTTCTATCATACCGCGATTCCAGTGGTTATTATGTACAGCATGCCTAGGGGTTGAAAATACTGACATTAAAGTGTAAAACTGAAGCAATAAGTGGAAAAATACTGATGTAGGAAATGCTGCCTTTTAAAATCTTCCCATGGTAAAGCCAAAAAATCCAACCCATATGAAGCAGCAGCCTAGATCAAATAGAACGAAATAGCCAGAGGGGACTTATAGACTACATAAAAACACTAGCAGTATAGGGTAACGCTCTTTGCTTATCTGTGTTGCTGTGTGTTTCCTAGAGAAGTGATCCAGCAATGTGCTACTTTTGGGGGTTGAGGGTTGGGGCTAGAAAAAGACATTGCTCAACAAAAAATGTTGATTGCCAGTAAGATTTTGAAAATAAGAAAAGATGTGTGGCCCAAGTTATGTTCCTACCAACCTTTTGTCACTTTATCAGCCAACTTCATCCATATGCAGTCCTGTACAGTGCAGCCTCAGAATGTAGAGAAAGGTTTGCGGTTACAAGACCTATGTTTGTGTCTCTCTGTTATAAAGTTACTCCTTATGCCTACAGTAAATACACAGATAAAACAGGCCAATCACCTCTTTTTATGTCTGCAAACAGACAGTTGAAGTATTGGTTCTGTTATCATCTATTAACTGAATCTCACTACATTAGTTTCCTAGATATCTTTTAAACGCCTTTATTTGCATGTAAAATCAGCATGTAAAGAAAAAAGATAAATAATCTCCTACTCGGGTACAGTATTTCCAAGAACCAGCTGAGAATCAGAACTGTGATAATGCCTGCAAACCATGGGACAAAAGTTTCAAAGCTTAGTTTCCACCTGAGCGGGAACAGTCTATAGGTCTTCCATTGGCTCGACTCGATTTCACATTAATTCGGTCTGTAGACAGTCTGTTTCTTGTTTTACAGAGAGGAATCCGTTGTATCTCCTTAGTGGTACATCTAGTCAAGTCAGCATTTTTAAACTACTGAAAAGAAAACAAGAATTAGTATAGACTAAATCAGGATTGGGAAATCTTTTCCCTCCCAGGGACCACTTTGAAAATTACTACACGCTCTGACAGCCGCAGAGAAGTTGGAGGCAGGGGGTGCAGAAGGGGTGCAGGAAGAGGAGGGACCAGGTCAACGATTTGTGCCATGGATCTGTCTGTTACCTATCTTGGTGTGCATGCCTTTAGCTCTGCTCCTTTACCCTGAGCTCAGTTTCCCCCCGCTTGGGTGTGGGAAATGAATCCCGGGGCCAACTCCAGGAATTGCAAAGGGGCCACAAAAGAAAGAAACATGGGCTACATTTGGTTCCAGGGCTTGAGGTTCCCTGTCCCTGGAAGTACTCATATAAGCTGAGTGTAATTGGACCCCTGACCCACAACACTTTTTGTCACTTTAATAAGCTTCCTTTTAAAAAGTTCTCAGTTCTGCATTTGGGTTATGTGTACAAATGAAAGGAAATGGTGTGTCCTTAACCGGGCAGTATTTTCTCAACTTCTCATCTTCTTGAATGTATTCCTGTCTCTCTCTATGTTCCCTTCCCTTATCCACCCTCTCAGGAGGGACTTTTCTCTAGTCGCAACTGTGCAGAACCAGGTGCACTACTGGTACTATACATAAATAATAATAATAATAATAATAATAATAATAATATAATAATAATAAAGACATTCGCACGCTAAATGCCTGGACTGTAACTATGAATTCTTAACTTTGTGCATAAATAAATCTGCTCAGGTAGTTCAAAGGAAAATTGTGCCTCTATAAGTATGCAGAATTCTCTGAGCATGCCAACAAAATGAGAGATCATTTTTTTAAAAAAAGTTAGTCTTGGACAATAACCCTCACTACAGGCTGTTAAGGAAATGCAGTTAAGGCACTATCATTGATTGGCCAGGGTCTAAGATGGACAACAAAGACTAGAGTAGGTCAGCTTTCAGGGAGATAAAGGTTATCAGAGTGCTGTTTGGTTCTGTACTAGGGAATAATCTCCTCAGGAATCTCAAGATGGCACGATTTTCTGATGACCCAGTTACTCAGTGGTGGATAGTGAGAACCAGAGAAGTTTGTAGAAACTGCTGGCAAGCACACCTTGCGCACTGTTGGAGCCTATTTGCAGGAATAATAGATGTAGCTCTTTGCATATATATTTTGGGGGAATTAGTGGAGCAAACTATATATTATGCAGTGAGTCATGCTCCTACCACTCTGCTCCTGTTTCCCTATGAGGATCTAGGTATTTGGCTTCAATTTCTCCAGGAGTACAACGGGATTAGCTTTTGGAGGGAGCAGTGGCTCCTAAAGGCTGACATCCAGGTTCACTCTGATTCAGCGGGGGGTGCTGGATTCGGGATTTACTGCCAAACACGTTGGTGCGCAGCACCATGGTCAAACAAATGGCATGAGTCGGGAATTACCAGATACTTAACCTTCCTGGAATTTTTTCCAATCGTGGTTGCGGTTCTCTTGTGGATGCATCAGTTTGCCAGTCAAACAGTTTGGTTCTGGTGCAACAACATGGTGGTCGTACATGTGGGCAACACCCTGGCATCTCGTTCACCGAGGGTCATGCATCTGGTTTGGGCATTTGTGGGGTTGAGTTTGAAGAACAATATATTTTTCTCGGCTCGCCATGTACCTGGTATTAACAATGGCATAGCCAACGCCCTTTCTCGGTTTCAGATAAAACGGTTCCGGGAATTGGCACCAGAGGCCAGGGAGATGGCAGCTCTCCTCCCACCAGGTGTATGGAACATTGGGAAATAAAGATGCAGAACATCATACAGGGATCTTTGGCACCCAGAACCCAGGCTGCTTACGGGAGGGCCTACGGCGAGTTCCAGCAATTTAGAACCCAACAGGGAATGGGTAATGGTCTCCCCATAAAAGAACAGGAGGTAATGCAGTTTGTTATTCAACTCCATGAGAAAGGCCTAGTGGTGGGCACCATTAAATGTAAGGTGGCAGCACTGGTTTTCATTAATAGGCTTAACGGATTTCCTTCCCCGGGTGGAGTTTTTTTCCTCAAACGTATGTTCGAAAGTTGGGCCAGGTCGTCCGTAGTATCTACAGTAATTAGGTCGCCCATAACAACACCAGTCCTGGTATGGATGATGGGGTGCTTACCATTCGTTTGTTGAGATTAATTTGAAATGTAACTGTTCTCAATGGTGTATGCAGTAACATATTTTGGGGGGTTTCGAATTAGCGAGGTGGTTCCCGCATCCCGGAAGGACACCTTCGGTCGTGCTTTGGGAATGCGGGATGTCAGATGGACCGAGTATGGGATCGAGCTGAACCTTCGATACTCTAAGACCGATCAGCAAAGGAAAGGGCAAAGGGTGCAATTGTACCGATGTGCTAACAAAGACATATGCCCGGTTGAACAGACCCGCATGTATTGTAGTATATGCCCACCAGTGCCGGGTGAGTTATTCGTTCATCAGAATGGAACGGCACTTACCTGTTTTCAATTCACTGCGGTGATGAAGGCGGTATTGAGCAGGGCAGGTTTTGACCCGGGGCACTTTGGTTCCCATTTATTCAGGATTGGGGTGGCCACTACAGCAGCCGCTGCCGGTTTGCCAGTTGAATCGATCAAGGTGGTGGGAAGATGGAGATCAAAGGCATATAAGAAATATATACGGCCATACCAAAGCCAGTAACTCCTTTCTCTTTTTCCTCAGGACCCGCACCTAGCGGTTCAGCAAGAAGGGTGGTATGGATTGTGGGGCACAGCGTGGTGTGCTGGGCAGATAAAGCGGCTCGCTCAAGCCACTGGGGGTCGCACTTAGGGATGCAAAAAAAATTTGTGATTAGGTGGCTGGGAAAAAGCGGGATGAGATGGAACCTGTTACTCCCTACCTTGGGGGCCATGAGAAGTGCCCCAACACCGAAGGTAATTATAGTTCACCGGGGGGAGAATGACCTCCCCACCCGTAAAGGGGTCAATTTAGTTATACAAGTTAAAGAAGATTTGTTGACGATTAGACACTGGTTTGAGGGGGTCCATATTATATGGACGAGGTTACTGCCCAGGATTCATTGGGATAGGGCGGTCAAACCGGGTAAAGTAGATAAAGCTAGACGTAATATAAGTAGAGAACTGAGCAAGTGGGGGTTGGGTATCGCAGCACAGTGATTAAACACCCTGGGATAGTTCGTGGAAGGGCCGAATTGTTCAGAGAAGATGGTGTCCACCTATCGGCGGCAGGGAATGAGCTTTATATTCGGGCACTGGCCCAGCATTTGGAGTCGTTGGTATGAGAGGCAGTGGGAGACAGGGAAGTTCAATGGATTGTCTTCCCCTTAGTGGCAGCGGTCCAGTATGCGATAGTCGGTTAAATAAGAATTAAGTAGGATAGGATGAGACATCTCCTTAAGAGATGGGGAAGTGATACCCGGCGTGAGGCAGGGCACAGCACGCGCTGGGGTCATGACCCTGGGAGGGGTTGGTTTTGATGACCGGAAAGGACAAGCGCTGTCCGCCGGCCGGAAACCTCTTACCTTCTGGCTCATGCCCAGAACTGGGCTTGGTCCCCCATTTCCGCCAGAGCCATGATATTGTCGAAGGGGGAAGGTATTGAGTGCGGCACTGACGCTGGAGGGCACATCCACGTCAGTGACCAAGTTAATAAGTTATTGTTGTTAGCTAGCATACTGGACCCAGAATTGCCGGGCAATTTTCCCACCGGCCTCTCGTGTTGAATGATTACAATAAAGAATGCGGCCAGCATTTAAACCAACACAGGTCTCCGTGTCTCATTGGGGTGCGCCGACAAACTATATATTATGCAGTGAGTCATGCTCCTACCACTCTGCTCCTGTTTCCCTATGAAGAATCCCATATGAAGAACGTTTGTGTAAATGCAATTTGAAGGTGGAAGACCTGTATCATTATATGTTCAAATGCCCTTGTACTTCGATGTGAGAGTTAAATATTTGAACGACCTACTGACTGGAAAATCTCATTGGGACTTTCAATTAAAATTGGCTTATTTGTTAGCCAATCCTGGTGAGAAGGTCATGCTTCTCAAATGGCAAACTTTGCTCATGCCCTGGCTCATATAAATTATCAAACTTCTCCATAGCTAGGGGACAACTGGGGTATCCACCATTGTTAAAGCTCCATCTGTGATGTTGGGGAAGTCTGTAACTTTGTAAGAGATGGGTCTTTATATTCCGCTAGTACTATTATTTGGTACAGTCTCAGGACTGGGTATCTCATGCTGTTTGTAAACTCAGATATCTTAATGCCTCAGATTTTGGTTTTAGACGCTATATGTATAAATGTATTATTTGTATAAATTGGGGATGCCCGTCCTGTGATTTTGTTCGCTGTTTGTATGGTTTTATATTATTTATAATGTTTTGGGTTTTTTTTTTGCTTCAACCAATTGGTTGTGCCAATAAATTATTATCTATCTATCTGTTTCCCCATCTGGAGCAGATAGCACCTTCACTGCATATCTCCACAACATTCAGGAACTAGTTAGCCCCTCTGCATGAGTTCTCTGTAAGCATGGCTGCGACATCCAGTGGAAATATTTCTACTATGTTTTGTGTCTTACGTGTCTGTGAAAGAGCCTTTTCTTGAAGTCAAGGGACCTGAGAATCTTATTGGGCCATAGATTATAGCAACTTATATAACAGTTTATGATGGGTGTTCTATAATAAGACATCCAACTGGTACTGCAGGGAGTCAATTGCATTTTACCTGTTTCAGCTGAGTAATGACTAGAACCAGTAGAAAATCACCATGGCAGTCTTATAAAATTTTCATCAAATTTACAAACTGCTTGCAAAATTCAATGCAAATTTAAAATCTGATATAAGTTCTCTCTTACTGGCTTTTTTTCTCACTCTGAATTTCTCTCACAGGAAATCAGTTTCACTGATCAAAATCCAAAATGAAAATTTGTCAACAATTTTGAGGCCATTGAAATCTCACTCTTTGATGAAATGTGATTTCATATGAAATGTTGACCCAACTCTAATAAGTACCCAACTCTAGTCCTGGCTAGGCCATATCTACTTTACTTTATATATAGCTATATTTTGTCTCCTTTCGCTATCTAAAAGAGTAAACAACCCTATAATTCAGAACATTAAACAAAACCAACAAAACCAACAAAAAGCAATGTCATAAACAAACAAGATTAGCACTAATTTATCTGTCATCTCTCCATGAGGATCATGGGCATACGGGCCATGCCATTTGTTGATATTTTGCTTTTGCAGCATAGTTTTAAATAATAAGAACTTTACTCTCTCCAGTGCAATAAAGCATACATTTTATGAAGAGAAATTATTCCTCTGGTTTGCTTTTTGTAGGCAGATTTTATTATTCTTTTGCCGTTTGATTGTTGTACTCTTTTATACCTGATGTAATTTAAGGAGCATTTGTGTAGATAAGGTAGATTTACTAACTGCTGCTGTTCCTTTTTATTTTGGCTTCAGAATTTAAAGTACGGAAAGGGTTAAGTTCTCTCTAAATTTGTGCTTAGAGAGGGCATTGCATGGTCTGTCACATCTGAAATAGCACATCTGTGTTTTAGCACTCGAATAAAATGTAATTCTTAATTATAAGGAAATGAGCCAGAACAGTAAATGGGGAGAGACTGTCCCTGATTAGAAATGATTAACATACAGTGAACTCCTGATTAAAATGCTATTTCGTTTTTTGCTGAACTACTGAAAGTTACTGCTGTTGGCAGATGTGATGGGTGGGGGTGATATTGAGGGTTTAGGAACATTAAAATTTCCTTCTCCCAGGCCTGGGGTTGCAGGAAGTGGGTCTGAGCAGGATTTGCAAGGGAAGTGAGCAGCTGATCCATTTCACACCAAGGATGCAGAGCGGTGTTCTTTGGAAGCCTTCCTGTTCCTTTCTTCCATCTTTTCTCCCCTTTTTTCTCCATAAGTGATACTGGCTAGAGTAGAAATAAATAGAACTGTCCTGACTCATGAATCAAACTCGAGCAACCCCTTTCCTTTAACAAATATTCAAATTAAAATTCACACCATTGCAAATGGTTGCGCCAAGTCTGATTTTGTGTAACTTGTTTGACTCTCTTTATTTAACAAATGGAAATTTGACTTTTGATTAGTTCAGTTCAGCTTCATTTAATTCAATTCGTCTTTGTTTAAATTGCAGCTAATCAAAGTCTGGTTTTGATTTTGTTAAACAAATGAACTAAGCAAGTTACATGAAGTCAAAGCAGATGTTTTGCTTCCACGACTCTTGCTTTTAAATAGGGGAACCATCAGCCTAGTAGTTACACTTATCTTTTGTTTCCACCACACGTAGTAACCACCATGGTGGTTGTAGCTGGCAGAGAAGTGAGAACTAAGGAAAGCCCTTGTAAACTTCCATGTGAAAGGCACAAATGTGATGCAAATTTCACATTTGAATTTGCAAGCCTGAATCTGTGAGATTTGTCAAGTATTTGTTTCAACTCTGGATCAGAGATTAAAGAAATACCTGACAAATCTCACAAAATTTGGCTGCTTGGTCTCCCTCTTCCAGCCTATAAAGCCCAATGAGAGGAGCTCTCACTGACCCTTCTGTTGCCTGTCTTTCTCAAAGGTGAATTAATGAGGGAAGTAGTCAATCAGATAAGGATTTTTTCTTTGGCAGAAGGGTTTGTCTGTGGTGCCTTCAACAGTTCTAAAAACAGTATCGTAGAATATTTTATTTAATTTATTTATAAAAGTATTTAGTATCCTGCTCCTCCTGCCACAGGCAGCTCGGAGCGGCTCACAACAATATAAATTCACAGGTAAAATAATAACATAATAAAACATATTATTACCCCCCCCATCCCTCTCCCCCCCCCCCTATTTCTCCCCCCAAACGCCTGGTGGAACAGCCAGGTCTTACAACTTTTACGAAAGGAGGGAAGGTCCGGGGCCAGACGCACCCCCACCGGAAGGGAGTTCCACAGCCTTGGTGCAGTCACCGAGAACACCCTGCCCTGCGTGGCCCCCCGGAGGACTCGGGGGACCACAAGGAGGACATCCCCATATGATTGCAGGGGCCGGTCCAGTACCCGGGGGGTGAGGCGGTCTTGCAGATATGCAGGGCCCAGACCGTTTAGGGCTTTAAAGGTTAAAACCAACACCTTGAATCAGGTTCGGAAGACTATCGGCAGCCAGTGCAGAGAACGGAGCACTAGTGTGATGTGCTCCCAGCGGCCCAGTCCCACCAAGAGACGGGCCGCCGCATTCTGCACCAGCTGCAGCTTCCGTGCCGTCACCATGGGTAGCCCCACGTAGAGTGAGTTGCCATAGTCTAGTCTAGAGGTGATGAAAGCATGGATGATGGTGGCCTGGTCGGAGTCCGAAACATATTGCCTAAGCCGACGGACCAGATGCAATTGACGAAAGGCACCCCTTGCCACAGCCTCTCCCTGGGCATCCAGGCAGCGCTGCGCATCGCAGAGCACCCCCAGACTCCATACCTGGAGAACCAATGGAGGACAGACTCCATCAATGATGGGGGCCATTAACTCCATCGCCTTCCCCACCAGCATCACCGCTGTCTTGTCAGGATTCAGATTCAGTCAATTAGCCCTCATCCATTTCCTCACAGCCATCAGACATCGGGTAAGCACGGAGACTGCGGGGTCAGGGTCGGTTGAAAAGAGAAGTATAGCTGAGTGTCATCAGCATACTGGTGACACTGTACGCCAAACCTCCTGATCACCTTGCCAAGAGGCTGCATCTATACGTTGAACAAGAAGGGGGATAACACTGAACTCTACGGGACACCACACGTGAGGTCTCGGTACGATGAAAAACAGTCCCGAGTACCACTCATTGGGTTCTCCCAGTCAGGGACGAGCGGAACCATTTGAGAACAGTCCCGCCCACCCCTGCACATTCCCGCAGGCGCGCCACCAACATCTTGTGATCAACCGTATCAAAGGCAGCTGACAGATCTAATAGGACCAACAAGGTCTAACGGCCCTGGTCCATCTCTTGGTGCAGATCATCCACCAAGGCCACAAGTGCAGTCTCCGTGCCATAACCCGGATGAAATTCCGACTGCAAGGGATCAAGAAAACTGACGCAGTCAAGATGCCCCTGCAATTGCTGAGCCACCACTCGCTCAATAACCTTCCGTAAAAAGGGAAGGTTAGAGATAGGTCGATAGCTGGCAAGGAAGTCAACATCAAGCAATGGTTTCTTGAGCAGAGGCTGCACCACTGCCTCTTTGAGATAGCCTTGCACCCTGCTCTCCCAGAGGGAGGCGTTGACCACCCCCGCCAGCAGCGGCCCCATTGTTTCCTTGCAAGATTTAATTAGCCAAGATGGGCACGGATCTAATTCACAAGAGGTAGCCCTAACAGCCCAAGGGCCTCGACCACATCAGCGGGTGTCACCAACTGAAATTGATCCCATAAAACCAGACAAGGCGAGCCTTCCATAACCTCTGGTTCTCCTAGTGTAATAAGTGCAGCGTCGAAATCATAGCGAATCTGAACGATTTTATCCACAAAATAATTCACAAACCTATCACAGCATGCTGTAGATGACTCTACTCCAGGGTGGGGGGAGGCTGGACTGACCAGCCCCCACACCACCCGGAAAAGCTCCGCTGGGTGAGATTTTGCAGTTGCTATAAGAGCAGCAAAAAACCCTTTTTTCGATGCCCTCATAGCCTCGGCATATGCTTGGAAACTGGCTCTATTCCACAATCTGTTGGCTTCAGTACGAGATCGACACCACCGTTGCTCCAACCACCTCCTTTCTTGCTTCAGCACTCGCAGCTCCCCCCAAAACCACGGGGGCCTGCGGTGCTGTCACCTGGGCAGTGGACATCTAGGAGCCGTCCGATCAATGGCCTCAGTCAACAGAGTGTTCCAAAGTGTGACGAGGTCATCGATGAGACGGTTGTCAAGGTCAGAGGGTAACTCCCCGAGGGCCAACCGGAACTGTTCCGGTTCCATTAGCCTCCGGGGGTGAACCATTTGAATTGGCTCCACACCCTTCCGGGGGCAGACATGTGCTAGGAGAGGGGTCTGTAGGAGATAATAATCCTACCATGACAAGGGCACCGTTGAAATCTCCCCCAATAGCGGAGCACCCGCCTCAAGGCCAGTGCAAAACATGAGAACATGAGATCGAGAGTGTGTGCTCCCTGATGTGTCGGGCTGCTGACCATCTGGGACAGACCCATGGTTGCCATGGTGGCCATGAACTCATGCTCTGCCCCCCCCCCGAGATCGGTGTCGGCGCGAATGTTGAGATCCCCCCCCAGACTACTGCCTTTGGGGACTGCAACACCACCCCCGCCACCACCTCTGCCAGAGCATGTAGAGAAGCTGTTGTACAATATGGGGGAAATGGAGTTGCCAGGTCTGAGCCAGGGTCAGATTCTATGTTGGCATAAATGGGCACTGCAGCTTGTTGCCGTTTCAGTGCAATTTGCATCAGCAGAACTTTTGTCCAAGGTTTGTGTATCATAACTACGTGTATATCATAAAATATCAGGCAGATATTTCAGTTGGGCCCATCTTTTTCATTAAGAGTAATATGTCTTCTCTGTGTAGGTTTTTCACTTTTCTAAACTGGAGGGAATACAAACTGCTTGTGTCAGATTAGGTTGTTTATGATGAAGTCCTCGAGACTGGACTATTGTAACACACTCTACGTGGGGCTACTTATGGTCAGGGACCCAAGTTCTAGGGATGGGTGAACGTGGTTCGGATGTTCGGAGTTCGGACCGAACTCGGTCTGTTCGGACGTCCGAACCGAACGTCTGAACCGAATTCTCGAACGACCGAACAGTTCGGTTGTGTTCGGATGAGTTTGGACTGTCTCTTATACACATCTAGATGTGTATAAGAGACAGGCCTATAGTCTTCTGGGCCCGATTGAAGGTATTGGTTTTGACCTATAAAGCCCTATACGACCTTGGCCCAACTTACCTGTGGGACTGCCTCGCTCTTTTCGCTCTGGAGAGACCTCTGTGGGGGCACCCTTCTTGAGGTCCCCCGTGTGGCCCAGGGGGCCACTATGGAGAGGGCATTCTCGGTGGTCGCACCTAGGTTGTGGAACTCCCTCCCAGTGGAGGCCCGGGTGGCCCCGGATCTCCCCTCCTTCCGTCGTATCTGTAAAACCTGGCTGTTCTGCCTGGCTTTTGGCGAGGGAGATGGGGTGTAGGATGGTGGGAGGGAGGCGGTTTGGTTTGTGCCTTCCTTTTTATTGTATTTTATGGTTTTAATGTTTTTATGTGTTTTAATATTGTAAGCTGCCCCGGGCTGCAAATGATTTTATAAATTAATTAATTAATTAAATAAAGTTTCTCCGCTTACGTGCTGTCACTCAGCATGATTATGTGAGATGCTGATTGCCTCCTGTTCTAATCAAGAGCCAGATTTATCCCTTTGCTTTCTTGAAGTTACAGCCAGGACCGCCACTGCAGTAAAATAGTTGGGTGCCTGGGGCACAAGTTTAGGGTGGGCTCAGAAATAACACATCTGCTTCTTGGAAATAGTACATCTGGGAGTTGTAGGGCTATTCAAGGTAGTGGGAAACACCAGTCATGCTGGAAGTTATAGCCTTTCCAGTGTTCTGAAAGGTCTGCCTTCTTCTGGCATGAATTGACTGGAGAGGTTCAAACTGCAGCTACTAGCAGAGACACCAGGCCTTGGAATGGAGACCCCAATTCCTGTTAAAATTTCAATTAACATCCCTCCAATTCCAATTAAAAGCAGCACCTCATACCTTATCTCCGCCTGCCAAATGCCTGGCCAAACAAATAGGTCTTACGTTGCCTGTGGAAAATGTTCATATTTGGCTTTGGCTGACCTCTAGGGATAGTTGGTATGTGTGAGTAAGTGTCCACTGCCTAGTTGACATGGCATTATTATGCAGAATTCCAGCATAAAATTTGGCTCAAAGAAATCATGACAGTGGATATGGCTCAAAGCTTTCATTTAGAACTTAGTAACATATGTTAACATAGTTAATCCGTGTTAATATTCTTTTGGTGTTTACAGACGTGATGGCACTGAGTGCCACCATGCTACAATCCTGCCCGGAGGGCGCTCACGCTAGGCAGAATTCGGCCCGGCCACTGAACAAACATGACAGCAGGCCGGGCTGGGCTGGCCTGGGCTGGGGAGAGGGTGGGGTGACATCCACATGGCCCCGCCCCCGCACTGCCAGGAGCAGCTCCCCGCCCCCCCCCGACAAGAAGCCACTGAGGCCTATAAGGCTGCCATGGCTGCCCATAACCGCTGTGGACACAGACCGGGGTAAGTCCAAGCAGGCCAACACATGTTATGACCTGCTTTACCCCGGTCCAGAGGCCTTTGCATGGGCCATGGCAGAGCTTAGCCCGGGCTAAGCATCATCATGGCCCATGCAAACCCGGGTTCCGGCCCGGGCCAATATCTGGCATCTGGTTTTAGACATGACGGCATGAGAACCATGGATGTCCACGTGGGTCACCTCACTCTGGACCGGCCCCTGCGGTCATCTGGGGGTGCCTTGTTGGAGGTCCCCCGGGTTTCCCGGAGGGCCACACAGGATAGGGTGTTCTCGGTGGCCGTGCCGCGCCTCTGGAATTCCCTCCCGGTGGGGGCCCATCTGGCCCCGGACCTCCCGACGTTTCGTAAGAACAGTAAAACCTGGCTGTTCTGTCAGGTGTTTGGTGAGGGAGAGGGGTGAGGGGTTGGATAGGGGGGTAGGGATTGGGTGGGTGGAGTAGGGTTTTGTATTTTTATTATTTTTATTTTTATTTATTAAGGGATATATTCTAATTGTTTGTATTTATATTGAGTATTGTTGTTGTTGTTACCAGGCATCCTGTAATTTAAAGGGCATGCTGTGTTTCAGAAGACAGCAGCTCCACAGAACAGTACCCCACTGCTCCACAGTGTCCCTTGTCTGAACATTTTATCTGGGAACTCTGGCTGCTACTGAGTCCAAAATCATATCTAACATCTCTGTTGGGCCTGATCCTATTTGCCTAATTTTTGCAAAAATCTCATTAGCTTGAAAATGAAGAGGAGAATTTAGCATTTGGACTTTAGCAAGTGTTTCTCATGAGTAAAATGAGTGGGTTTTGCATTCCCTGCTGCCGTTGCTTGAGCTAGTTGAGTTTTACTCCCTGAATGCTTCCGTTGTTTTCAGGGGTGCCTGGTGCAGAAGTAAGTTCTAACTTACTGAGCCTTTCCAAAGAACATTTTATCCTCTGTAAATGTCCACTAGAGATCTCATGCAATCACTGACTCTTTTGGTATGTGGCGACATGCTTTTGAGAACTAACAGAGAGCGATGCTCATTCTCAGAGGATATGTATTTTTCAGCAGGCTAGTTAAAATTTATTTCTGGCGTGGATGCTTCCCACCACTGGAGGGGCATTTTACATGCTGATTCAGTGCATAAACTGTGAGGCAGCTGGGCTGTGCTATGAGAAGTTTGCCCTGGGTCATTGTGTCCTCTCACGGTTCTCTGCAGAGAGGTGAATGCTGTGCATTCTGCCGCTAGGTGTTGGAGACAAAATCCAGCTTGCTTTAGCTTTCTGAAAGTGTTATACTCAGGAAGAATATGCTTATAGGAGCACGAAGACTGTGGCTTGAAAGCCAAAGTGAACTGGTTGGTAACGGTACATTCCTAGACAAATGCTCCAAATAAGATTACTACAGCTTGAGTTATTTCCATATGGTGTATATCCAAGCAGAAGTCTCGATATTGCTTAAGTAAATGATCTGACAAAATGTTAACACAGCTGTAGTTCTTTAAACAACTCCGGTAGTTCAGAGCATGAAGCTGAATGATAGTAGCAACAGTGAAGCCTGCCTACAAGACTTCAGCTGGCATTGCAGAGACTACTGCTAAGCCACTCTTGGCCTCTGTAGCTTTGGGAGACATTCTGCAGCTGTTATTGTCATGCAGTCCCCTGCTAATTCAGGGGTGCTTGTATCTTCATTGATACTCGCAATGCAGGCTTCAGTTTAGGCAAGCGGAGGAAGTCCAGTTCTCTGCCCTACTGTCAGGGCTGACACCTACAGGGTGAATGGCTAGGAAAGAACAGAGTGGTTCCAAAGCTTTTTGCGTGTGTGACACTTGACTTAAAAGATAATTCTATGACCCCAGACATCAACAAAGACATGCAAAATATATGAAATCTCAGCTGAGATTGTGAGCCCATTTGAAGATGTCATGTCCCCTCTTGGAGTCCCGACGTGTAGTTCAGGAACCTCTGTTGTAGAAAGTCACAGAGAACTGGGCTATTGTTGACACACCCCTCTTCCCAAATGAGACACGACACAGTATAGTTGGCATTCAAAAATGGCCGCACTCTTTATTGTAACAGATTATTTATCCGAATTGTAATGGTGGGGGGCAATTCGCTCAGGTGAATTGGGTCCAGCACCCATAATAAACACATGAACACAACTCAGGGATTGGCCCGATATCCCATCGGGTACCAATCCCTCTTAACTGTTCTGAAGGTCTCCCCCTCCCGATACCGCAGTCGTGGGGAGGGGGACCATGGCCCGTATAGGCCGGAGGAAGGAGGATAGTGCCATTAAGCCGGGAACAGTATGTGTCCCTACAGCCCTCGTGGCACTTCTCCCAAGGGGTTGACTCCGCCGCTTGCCATACCCGACCTTTGCAGCTGGTATCACTCCCTCATCTCTTAAGGAGATGCCCAATTAATCTTCTAACCTACCTAACTCAGGTGCTGGACCCCTGCAGAGTGCGACAAACTTCAACTACCATAGCAGTCATGACAAATTCTGGAGGACCAATTCAATTAGCCAAATATCCCCAAACACTATGAGGAAGGCGAAAAACGAACAACCAATAGGCCAGATAATGTTGTTCGCAAAAATTCCTTCCTGGTCCTACTAAGCGACCGCAAAGCCACAGTGTTTCATGGGGCGGGTGGGAGGGTGCTGCTCGGCTTCCCGCTGCCTCCTGTCTAACGAGGCAAGCGGGGGAAAACGTTCTGTGCACCGCCGCTTTCAGGCGGTGCACCACTCAGCTGCGCGTTCTTCATGCTCCGCCCAGCAAGGGTCGCTTAGCAACCCTCGCTGGGCCCCAATCTTCCCGCCATGCGGGCTTCCCTGAATTTCACCCCCGCGGCGCAACACACTGCCGCGGGGGTTGCAAGTGACCCGGGGAGAGAGGAAGTGGTGCTCAAGGAGAGCACCCTCCCCCTTTCGGCAAGGGTCATGCTCTTTGCATCCCGTGCTGGGGCGCGACAACTCTGTCTTCGCCGCCAACGGGTGGCCGCGAAGGGGGAATTCTGTGTTGCAGGGAAATCCAACCAAAATGGCATTGGTATAAAATAGGATCCGAATTCAGTAAAATCAAAATGCCAGTGGGAGCAACTATTTTAAAATTGGAGATTATGGAACCGATCCAAGGTCTTCATGCTGGGCATGTGCGACATGCACACCACACACATCTGCTATGTGCAGTGTGCCAAGTATATTCAGTTCACACACCATGCGAACACAGTGCACGACACGTGCACACGTCTTAGATTGGAGCCAGAGTAGTTTGGACCACAACTTCAAAACAGGCTAGACCACACCTTCTCTAGACTATTTTAAAATTGGTTCAAAATACTTTAACTAAAAGGCCATATGGATAAATAAACTGTGGCCCTAAAACTGGTCATTATGAAAATATCTACATGTGGAGTTATTGAAGTTTCCATTTCACACACAATAAAAACCAGCCCCTCAGAGTCAATAAATCTGTACCCAAAAAAGATCACTTAATATTCCTAAAATTCATCTCTTCAGCGTGTTATGCCTGCTATTTAATGATGATCGTAGAAGAAATGACTATCAAAATAGCTGAGCCCATTCACAAAATCTTGAAGAAATAAATACTGAGACCGCTAGACCCACATTTTAATCCTTGCCCAAATCAGACATAAAGAACTCCCATTGATTATAATGGATGCGTGTAAGAAATAATGAATTGGACCCATTGTAGCTTAATTCATATCTTGTAATTGAAAACAATTGACTTTATGAACTTTGTATTCATCATCATTATCCTCATCATCACCACAGTCTATAGAGGTTTGCTGCTGAACGAAGACCTCCCCTAGATCAGTAATTCTCAGCAGTTGGGTCACGACGCACTGATGGGTCCTGGGAGGGTCTTCGGTGGATTGCAGAGGCAGCAACAAGGCTGGAGACGGCAGAGGTGAGGCTTCAGTAGGGATAAGGAGGTGGTGTGATAAACACTTGTTCATGCAGTCTTGCTCTTAGCCCCTCCCCAGCGCTTGTGGAGCAGCTTGTGTGGGGCCATCCCTTCCTCCTACCCTTCCAACAAGTGAGGGGATCTGAACTCCAGCTGGCCCTTTGGGGTGGGGTGGGGGGGAGGCTGCTGTTCTCGGTGTCCCTCTTGGCCCCTGCATGGCCTACTGCGTCTGAGCTGAGCAGGCCTTGATCCAGGAGAGCCCTTGATCCCCGCTGTGCCTGGTGCACCCAGCCCAGATAGATTTATACCTGGATTTTAAAAAAAAAATGTTTTGGTGAGTCATGCCCAGAATAGGCTGAGGACTTTGTTTTCCATGGTGCTCAGGTCATTGCATCCGTGTTATTCCTACATCTATCTAAGTCTCATCTCTCCATTTGGAGAGTGGTCTGCCAGTATCTGTTTTTGGGGCTCCATTCAGTCATTATCTTTTTTTCACCTCAGGCCTAATATTCATATATGTCCTACTCATTGCCATTTGTTATTTTTACTTTCCCTGTCACATCGGTCACCTTTGTCTGTTTGTAGATGAGCGCCATGCGCTTGTGCCTAAAAATCATGCGCCTGTGAAAGAGAGCGCGGGCGGGGTTTAGACGTGCGGAGATGCGCCTTATATAGCGTTCGCGCATTTTTAAAAAGGTGCCAATTAAAGACCTCGATGACCTTATCTCATTGTCACCTTTTATCCATTTGTTCCTTTCTTCAGGGGTGTAGCTAGCTTGGAATGAGCCCAGGGGCAAGAAATGGACTTGTCCTCCCCCCCCCCATCACCATCATCTCCCCTGTCCCAACCCCTCCCCTCCTTCCTCCACCAGCATTCTGATTGCAGAGACCTGTCACATGGTAAAGGCTCCAGAGACACTTCCGACACTGCGGTGGGGGACCGCGAGGGACACTCCCTCTCTCCACTTGCTTCATCTGAGCCCTGGAGACTGTGCTGGCACTACCTACCTAGTGCCGCTGATGCTTGCTCTGTCCTGTGCTGCCTGTCAGACGGATCCCACGTGATCTGCGGCTGCAGGCACTTCTGCTTAGATCAGTCTCCGTCTGGTTGTGGTGCAATAGGACAAGATTGATGACCCCCGCCCTCCAGAATGGGTCCCAGAACATGTGTCCCTCTTGTCATGCCCCTGCCTTTTTTCCATCTTTTATTGTGATGCTGAGCTTGTATCTTTCTGTAGATTGTTCTCAGATTCCAAGACATGTTTACTATATTAAAAAAAAGAGCCATAAGTTCTGACAAGTAGAATACATGATTGAATATGTTCCTTATTACGGTATTTAGTTTTCCAAATGTACTCCATCCTCACTTGATGTCTCCATTTGATTTCCTGAAGTAGATCATGTTATTTGTCCCAGACAGACTGTTCATTAATGCACTCTTATCGTAGTGTTTCTACTCTGATTTCCTTCAGTATAAATGGATAATTAAATATAACGGTAATCTTTTCCAGCTTCACAGTTAATCTCATTTTGTTTTTTTCTTGCATTGTAAACTGTAAACATCGTACAGTTTCCGCTGCCAGGAGTATGTCATCCAGAGACTGTATATGGTTAAGGAATTCATCATTTATGTTTATATACCATGTCCTGCCTAATCTAATTTTAAAAATCCCTCAAGTGAACTTTGGTGAAATGGTATATTTAACTTAGTGTATCTCTATTTTGACTTTGATTCTTTTGCTTTCTTGATAAACTCTGATTATTGCAGCTGAGTTTTTTTTTAGCTATGCTACAACACCTTCATATTCTGTCGGTTTCTTGACTCTTCAGCAGTGGCGTAACTTTGGGACAAATGTTGGAGGGATGCGGGATCTCCCTTGACTCACAGAAGCCCCGCCTGGGAGAGTCTTGTCCCCAAAAGTTCCTTCTTTGATTCACAGGTGCCGTGTTCCCCCATTCAGAAGCCCCTGACCCATTTGCTTTCACCTGACAATGTCTCATTTCCCTAAGATGTCGCAACGGTTTGGATGCAGCCAGACGAGATATCTTCTGCGCCTTGGGCAACCTTACCCCACGCCGGTCAGCCTTGTAGTGCATCGTGTGGCTAGCAGCTGTCAGATGTTCCCCCACCGTGGGGCAGGCTGCTGACTGCTACATGCTGTATCCTCGGAAAAAGACTGAGGACACAGATTGTAGCAGCCTGACCCAAAACGGCACAACAATCGTGTGCCCGGCCACCGTCTGCCCCACTGCGCAGTGAGGGCCATCGTGGGGCTTTGAGTGGTAGCCGCTCACTCCAGTCCTGCACGGCCATGTTACAGCTGCGGGTGGGATGGTGTTTGGGCCAGGGCAGGGAGGCAGGTGCCCCCTCATGTGACTGGCACCTTGGCCTTCCCCATGCTCCAGCGGGAGGTCAGACAGCGGTCTACCTGGCTTCCTCGCGGGGGACAACCGTCTGCACTACTCACTATACTGGCCCCTCAGTGTGGCGGCTGCACTTTCCCATCATGGGGCTGTGCGGAGAGTGGGCCCGCCGCACCCTCGACTTCAGTTGTCTCATTCTCTGAAGACATTCCTGTGTAGTTTTAAATAAGGCAAACGTAACACAGCTACTTTGAAAGTTTGTTCAAACTGGAAGGTTTGACATGAGAAGGATAAATTGTACAGAGAATATATCTATTAAGCTATCACACAGTATGGAGACCCTGCTTTAGGGATAGAGAAGGGCTTCTTCTTGGGATGTAGAGTTATACCTTCTTCTCTGCAGTTTATTCCCAAGCTTAATAAAGATTCCCAGCCTCAATGTCAGAGAGAAAATTTTCCCTTTGTCTCTCAGCAGGGAAACACACCCCAGACAGGTCTGTTTGAACTTTCAGTGAAACAGCCTCCCCTCATCCAAAAACCGGTGTCCTGCATATTACATCAATGAGGATAAAGGTGACGACTAAATTCAATTAGCTAATTCAAGTTTCTTCCACTCTGAAAGTTGGAGTGTGTTTCCATACTCCTGTAACTATACCCATACAATTCAGTGCATTTAGGATTGGTACGTATAGAGTCATGCCCTCTCATAGTCAATAAACCCAATGAGTGGAGGTAGGTTGAATTCCTTCATATTCTGGACAAACTCCTTCCTTGCATGGAGATGGGCCATGGAATGACAGGGCTTGTACGCTGAACAGAACTGAAGATTTTTACAAGCAACTATACAGCAGTCATTCAAATGGTAATCAAACTAATGTTAATAAGGATGAAAGTCAACGAGTACAGAAGAACTCCCAGAAATCGTAAGAGTAGAAATGGAATATACCATTTGGGTAAAGGCAGGATTTTGCCTTTGGTGAAGTATTCCTCTTTAAAGGCAGTAAATGCAATAATGAACATACAGTAGTTATTTTGTCTGTTCATTATGACTAATGCAATGATGCTGCCCCAAAAGGAGACATCAGCACTTTTTGGAATTGTAGCTATTCATGATGATGATGATGGCTGATAGTTCTAAGAATATTTAAAAAGTGCTCAAGAGGCAATCTTGGAAACTACAGACGGGTGAGCCTGACGTCAGTGCTGGGAAAAATGGTGGAGACAATTATTAAGAACAGAATTACTGGGCATATTGGTAAACATGGCTTAATGGGGAAGAGTCAACATTGATTTACCAAAGGGAAGTCATGCCTCGCTAATGTATTGGAATTTTTTGAGGGTGTGAATAAGCATGTTGATAAAGGTGAGGCAGTCATTATAGTGTATCTGGATTTTCAGAAAGTGCTTGATAAAGTCCCTCATGAAGAAATTAATAAGTCATGGGATAGGAGGCAGTGTATTACCGTGAATTGGTAACTGGTTAAAGGTTAGGATGCAGAGAGTAGGACTAAATGGTCACTTTTCACAATGGAGAGAAGTAATTACTGGAGTACCCCAGGGATCTGTACTGGGACCGGTGTTGTTTACTGTATTCATTAATGATCTGGGAAGGGGAATAAGGAGTGAGGTGATCAAATTTGCAGATGACACAAAGTTATTCAAGGTTGTGAAAACATGAGCAGACTGTGAAGAACTGTAGGAGGCTCTTACGAGACTAGGTGACTGAGCATCTAAATGGCAAATGAAATTTAGTGTGGACAAGTGCAAAGTAATGCACATAGGGAACTATGTACAAAATGCTGGGTAAATTAGGAGTTACCGCTGAGGAAAAGGACTTTGGAGTCATTGTGGAAAATACGTTGGCCCTTTTTTACACGGACGGGGGTGGGTGGGGGAATGGATGTTTTGGCCCGGTGGGTGGAGGTGGGTGTCTGTCCCTTTACACGGACACTCTGTGACCTGTTGGGTACTTCTTCAAAGTGACCGAGATTGGCCACTGTTAGAGACAGATGGTGGGCTCAGTGGCTCATCCCACAGGCCTGCTTTTCTGTGTCAGTTCTCATGTTGGGTAGTGTCAAAAACTGGTCTGACAATTTGCAGGCTGTAAAATGTTCTTATAAAGTAAAATGTGCAGCTACAAGTGGACAAGCAATTCCATGCCTCTTCTGTAACAATAATTCACTGGGGACAAATAATCTATGAAGACAATTAAGGTCCTCATCTTTTCAATTACAGATGTTGTCCCTTTGTCTAAATGCCAGAGTTGGCATGATTCGTTATGTTATTATTCCTGTTAGACCTGCAAAGCTGGCACCTAAAATTAAAAGTGGCTAACAGAGCAGGTGTCCTGAAGAGATGAAATGAAACATGAAGCAAGAACCTCTGTTGGCTATGAGAGCTTAGGAAACTTCTCATTAGTTTAACACTATGAACACTAGGATGTTCTATTTCAGGGGTGGACAAAGTTCCTATGTCCAAGAACCACATCGCAAAGTTTGCACATCACTGAGAGCCACAAGATGCATTACATCGATCGTGGCTTCCCCTAAGCCCAGAAACAGGGCAGTGTGGCTTTCCCCAAATGCCCCCTCACACCAAAGCTCTGGCTCCTAGGCAGGCTGGTTGATTTGGGAAGCACCTACAGTGGCACAGGGCACGTTTCTCCTTCAGCATGAAGCACGTTTCTCCTTCTCCAACAGTCCCCATGAGGCTCTGGCTGTTTTTAAATGATACGTTCTATAAAACGTTCTAGGGGTTTTATGTTATTCATTTATTATTATTATTATTATTATTAACTTTTGATGCATTGTACAGAATCACTACAGTACATATATAACAAGAAAAATAGTAATCCTTGTATCAGTGCCCACTATTCACATAGTACATAAACAAGAACAACAAGAACAAGTGACACCAAAATCCACATCATATCTTTACGTATTTTGAAGTTTATCAAATGTCTTTCAAACATATCATTGGAGTTTTACTTTTTTCTTTACGTAGGGAAGTAATGATGTCCCAGCATGGGATCCATGTTAGATAAAAGTCGTCATGTTTGTCATCTATTTCTGCCATTAACCTTTCCATAGTTCTCGTGAACCACAACCTGTTCCTCCATTTTGTTACGGTGAGACCCCGGGCAGGTTTCCAGGAGCAAGCTATTGTATATATTGCAGCCAGCCTTAACCGATGGCATGCCTTTTGACGGTGATTAAGCACCCCCACCTCCGGGAATATTCCCAGTAAAGCCAGCTGTGCCGAGAAGGGTACTTCTGTTCCAGCTATCTGAATAATATATGACCAAATCTGATGCCAAAATTTGTTGACCCTCTGGCATCCCCACCAACAGTGGAGGTAGGAGCCCTCTTCCCCACACCCTCTCCAACATAGATTGGGATAATTTCTATTAATTGGTGTAGCCTCTGAGGGGTCATATATATCCTTAAACTTAATTTGATTTGCTGTTCTTTTATTGACAGAGTCCAGGAGCTTTTATTCATTACGGTCCAAAGTTTTTGTGCCTCCTCTGTGGTAATATTCTTTCCAGTGTCCCTTCCCCATTGGATCAGATATCCTGTATCAGGTGGATGATAAATATTTTACAACTCTCTGTATTTTACTTGAGAGTTTAATATTGTCAAAATATTTAACAATATTTTACAATCATCTTTATTTTCCATAATTACTTCCTCTAATCCTAATCTTTCCCTATTAAAGTGTTCCTTAGCCCCTGCCTTAGTGAATACCGATCTTAATTTCATGTAGTCCAGAAGGGAATTTTCTCTTTGAGGGCCTTCTCTACCTCTTCCTGCGTTTTAAACATTTCGTTATTAAAAAGTTGAGCTGCCCTTTACAATCCCCTTTTTGTGCCATTTAGCTTTCATTTCCTTTTTAAATCTACAGCTTTTTGTAATATTTCTAAATATTGGAGTGTAGAGTGTTTTCCCCTGAATGATATCCCGTCTCCTTGTACAGTTAGTCCATATTTTCAAGGCCCATCCCACAAACGGGTGTTCTTTATCTGTGACATGCGTGGGCTTTATATGCTCCAAGATCCATCTCTTTATTTATTTTCTGGCGTAGGATCCCGCTTGGGATTGCGGCCAATGTCTGCAGATGCATAATTGCTTGTCTGATCAGGTTTTAGGTAGAGAAACATTCAAACAATGCTTCAGAAGGATTTTTAAAAGTATAAGCGTCATTATATAACAAATGTCTTGATGTTGACGTTTTNGGGGGGTTGGATTTTAAGGATGTTAAAGTAATGGGGGATTGTTTTAAAATGTGTTAAAATTGATACATTTTATGATTATTGTTTGTTTTCATTTGTTGTAAGCTGCCCCGAGATGCCGTAGGGATGAGGGTGCGGCTAATAAATATGACAAAATAAATAAATAAAATAATTATCATTGCAGAGCTGCCAGCTGCTCACTTGACATTTCCTGGTTTGATTATTATCTTTCAATTCAGCACTCCTCATGGACCATTATAAGAGCTTTCTATTTACAACATTCCTCCACATCTATGATTGCAAGTTTAAACACAGGGGCTTGGTTTAACCTCATTTTTTTCTCTAGCAATGCCTTCATTTGAAGTATCCGTGTAATAGAACAGAACTGAATAAGATGGAGGTGGACAAATGGCAGCTCACAAGTCGCATGTGGCTCTTGGGCACCAGTATTGCAGCTCTCCCCAGAAGCGGCTGCCTGGGGACATTTCCATGCAGCTCCCTCCAGAGCAAGCAAAGCCAAGCCGCTATTTCAGCTGCCAGAGGCTGTTTCTAAATGACAACGCTAGACCATTTCAAACTCATTCTTACCTGACTCGTTGGAATGACATTGTCATAATCCTAATCAGTCCAGGTTCCGTGGCTAAACTGCCACTGTTGTGACGTTCTATTAGCCCGTTTTTAGACATGCCTTAATTGTCACGGACTTCAAAATCCGTGTTCAGAAACCTAACGTGGGGGGGAGTTTAGACGTGCTTCTCCCCACCGGAAGTCGTCGGGCTGCCATTAGAAACAGCGGCGCCAGCTCGCTCGATATCAAGGTTTGACGAATCCGGTTTTGAAAAGAATGTGCGAGCTAGCTGGCACCACTGTGTCTAATGGAGGCCACCGGTAACTTCCGGTGGGGGGGTCGGAAGCACATCTAAACTCCTCCCTCACCCCCGTGAGAAATTTCTGAATGCAGACTTTGAAGTCCGCGACAATTAAGGCATGTCTAAAAGCACCCTTAGAGTATTAAGTTCCCAGATGTCTAAAGGATTAGTGTTAAGTTCCTGGATGTCTAAACGTTCTACCTGTGCAGATGGCAAAAATGAATGTTGTATAACGTTCTTTATTTAAAGCGTTCCGATAAAACCTTGAAAAAGGTGTTCAAACGTTCTAAAACCTGGAAGCAAACTGGAAGTGTGTTCCAACTATCTAGACATTGGCAATCACCTTCAGAACAACATAAAACCCAAAAGACAGAAATCCATAATACCCTTCATTAGATCAGAAAAAGAAAAAGAGGTATTAACAGAAGAGGCTATGTTAAATTACTTTGCGCAATATTATGGCTCAGTATACAAGCTGTCTCTTATACACATCTAGATGTGTATAAGAGACAGAACTGATATTTAACAATATTTTACAATCATCTTTATTTTCCATAATTACTTCCTCTAATCCTAATCTTTCCCTATTAAAGTGTTCCTTAGCCCCTGCCTTAGTGAATACCGATCTTAATTTCATGTAGTCCAGAAAGGGAATTTTCTCTTTGAGGGCCTTCTCTACCTCTTCCTGCGTTTTAAACATTTCGTTATTAAAAAGTTGAGTTGCCCTTTACAATCCCCTTTTTGTGCCATTTAGCTTTCATTTCCTTTTTAAATCTACAGCTTTTTGTAATATTTCTAAATATTGGAGTGTAGAGTGTTTTCCCCTGAATGATATCCCGTCTCCTTGTACAGTTAGTCCATATTTTCAAGGCCCATCCCACAAACGGGTGTTCTTTATCTGTGACATGCGTGGGCTTTATATGCTCCAAGATCCATCTCTTTATTTATTTTCTGGCGTAGGATCCCGCTTGGGATTGCGGCCAATGTCTGCAGATGCATAATTGCTTGTCTGATCAGGTTTTAGGTAGAGAAACATTCAAACAATGCTTCAGAAGGATTTTTAAAAGTATAAGCGTCATTATATAACAAATGTCTTGATGTTGACGTTTTAAGGTTGGATTTCAGTAGAGAGCACACCCATCAAGAATTTCTAAGAATCTTTAAATCTAGATTCTAGTCAGGGTACTGGATCCTGGGTACCATGATACAGTAAAGCAATTCAGTAAAGTTTATTAACTTTAATAATCACTTTAACACCCATTGAAGTTGATGGGACTTCCATATGTGCTTACATGCTCTTTAATAATAATAATAATAATACTGAAAAAGAGATTGACCTAGAACCAGCAAGAATCAAACTAGAAATGGCAATACTATAAATTAGCATTTTTCTATTTATCATCTGACGTGGACAGTCCTATGGGCACTCCTGCAGCCCTTATTTACATATTTAATCCCACTTTGATTTGTGAAGACATCATTTTGGGCAAGATCCTGCTCATCCTAAAGTCAACTTCAGTGGGAGCAGGACTGAACATTAGGTTGGTAAAGAATTGGGTGTTTCGTGTAATGTGTGTTGTTTTCATATCAAGGTTTATTTTTAACTGGGCATTTGGAGCTCGTTTTAGCTTCCGCATGTTTTGCAGTAAATTTCAGTACCCACGGGGGGAGGGGAGACAGACATTGGCGGTTGTTACACTAGCTTGAGCCAGGCGAAAGCTNTCAATATGTTTTGATGAGGAAAATGTTTAGGTGAAAAATTCTCAATCATCAATACTGGATGGATTATGTACCCAAAGGGCCTGTGTGATCCTCCTCTCTGAATTCTCCACTCATGCAACACCAATGTCTTCAGTGGAGTTATTCCTGCTTTACACTGAAACAAGGGAAAAAATAAAGTAGGTGCATTGTGTCCTGAACCTGAAGCACTCCTGTGGCATGTACAAGAAAAAAGATAGAAATAACAAAAGAGAAGAAGAATGTGGAGCAGCAAACATAGCTCAGATTTACATAGCCCAGACCAGCCATCACTGAATTATATATTATTTTGACATTGACTTTGGTGGGAGCAGTATTGTGTCCTGAAAATACAAAGTGCTGTTTAAGTGCAGAATTATTCAAAGGTCCCCAAATTGCTCCCAGCCAAGGCTGATCTAGCACTTGCTGGGAGTTTAAGGATTGTAGATAATTTGTATTAAATGGCACGGATTATAGACACCTTTTATCTACACTTCGGAGCCAAGGTTTGTGGAGACTGTACATTCATTAGCCATGGTTGTGGTTTGGTCACCTGTAAATCTCCGTATGTCCCTACTGTACATAAGGGAAGCAAACCAACGCAGCAGCCTAGAACTCTCTGCTAACAAGAGCATTCTTCAGTGTCTTTCTCCCAGGTGGAGTTATTCCTGGAATCCTTCCCTAGCACGCTATATCTCCAGCATTCCAGCTGGCCTGCAGGAAGTCCGTGCTGATAAACAAGAGTGAGCCTTGTGCAATACAATGTGGAATGTTGCCTTGTCCTGGTGGCCAGCACGTTAATACTCTTGCCTGATGCAATACAGTTCCTGTGTCCTGATTTCTTACTAAGGGACCTTTGTGCCTTAAGTTAAGGAGACAGTGGTGCCGATCCCATGCCCTGCAGACTGGTGCACGCTGCATGTGCATGTCGTGCGCACCCCCGGCACGGGGCCCACAGTGCGTGTGCCTGCGCATGTGGGGCATAAGATCGGCCCCACTGACTTATAGTGCTGGTAGAGTAAGCAGAGGTGGCCTACAAGGTGAGGAGAAAGCTTATTGCTTAGAAAAAGAGTTATTCAGTAGTGTAGCTACTAGATTTAATAGGGCCTTGGAGCAAGTCAAATTACTGGGCCCCATACCAACTGTGATGGGAGTGGAGAGGGAGGCCAGTGCAGGGGGAGGCTGGGGTTGGCACAGGGGGAGGCTAGGGTATTGGGGGNAAATTTGCAGATATCTTGGGTAGGGCATATAAACCTAGTTAAAATGATGATTCTACTAAGGTTCCTATATATTGTTCTGGCATTGCCTATAGAACTTCCAGTGCAATTTTATAATATGTTTAACAAGATTATAACTGCCTTCATATGGAAAAATCAAAGACCCAGAATCAGGAAATCCATAATGCTTACACAGAGAGAAAAGGGGTGGTGGACTAAGTCTGTCGGACCTTAAGTTGTATCATGGGCGTCAGGTCTTAGGACAATTAAGATTTGGATAAAAGAGGAGGATATTTCCATTCCAAATTGGGTAAAGCTGATTCGCTTCTCTCCGAATCTCCCCTCCTGCCAACAGTGTAAGACCTGGCTGTTTCGCCAGGCATTTGGTGAGGGGGACAGGTAGTGGTTGGGGGGTTTCTTTTTTGGAGGGAGGAGGGATATTTGTTTCTTACCGGGCCCCAGCGGTTTTTATGGTTTTAACTGATGTTTTATTTATTATGATTGTATTTTATATTCTGTTTTAATATATGTTGTTTGCCACCTCGACCTGCCAGTGGGCAGGAGGGGGCGGGTGATGAATTTTGGTAATAAAGAATAATAATAATATTAGTGTTCTCTATGGACATGCGTGCGCTCTGCGTGTACGTGTGCGTGTGCAGGATGCGCACAGTGCACGCAAGGAATGGGATCAGCCCCATTGGCCATTTTTAAATGGGTGCGGCTGAGAGGCAGGTCTGTGTGCGCTCAGTAGAGCTCCCACGTGCTTCCAGTGAGTGAGGGGGCATCAGATGGGCCGGGACAGATGTGTGCCCCTACCCACCCACTGCCTGCTCATGCCCCTGTGCAGAGTATCCCAGGTTTTCCCCCGATGCTTCATGGGTGAGTGGCTGGTGTGTGGGTCACAGGAGCGTGCACCTCCCCACATCATCTTTAGATGGGTACATGGGGGGGGGGGTTGCATCCCGTTTAAAAACAGCCATTTACACACATGAATAACATAATTGTTGTCAGCAGCTAAACATATGGGTAAAGTTTGCAGGATCATGATCCACATTTTGTTTCCCTCCATTTTGCATGCGTATAGGCTAAAATGCACAGTCTAGATTTTTTTACCGCCAGGGAAACTATTGTTGAATTATACTTTCACAAGTTCCCATTGAGATGAAAAGTACTGTGTTTTTCATTAATATTTCTGCCACCTTTATTCCCCTCCCCCTCAAAGGCATAACATTTTGAGCTATTTTTGTCAGAGAAAAAAATGAACTTTTGAAATATGTAGACTGTATTAGAGCTTATGCTTTATTTTAGGTTTTTTTAAAATGTATTGTGCGTATAAAAATTTGTGATCTCACATTGGCAAAAGGGTGAACAATAGCCAAAACTACAACACAGCAGTGTTTTGTGAAGTATAAAAATGACTTTCTGTCACGAAGCAGCAGCATGCTTGTGATTTGTCCCTCATTGAAACGGATACAAGTACCTTTTCTTCTGTCCGCTTAAAAATACTGCCTAGCGAACCATCTACCAAGTAATTAATCAGTGTAAACATATATTAGCCAAAGTTTAACACAAGCCATAAAATCCTTCAACTGTATCACAAGACTGTGCAGGGCACTTTAATTACTACGATTTTGTTCTCTGGTTAGAGACTTGGAATGAGTTCCCTGAATTTGAATTGCATGTAGTCTTGCAGGATTATAGAATTCTGTGTTATACACAAGTACTGTTTTCCAAAGATGCTTTTGTTTCTTCCAGGGTTTTTTCTTTCAATAGTTTTTCTCTAATTATTATTTGGTGGAATGAATCCCAGTTATGTAGAGACGTGACAGCAACAAAGACTGAACTCCTTATTTTTCCTCCCTCCTTTTCCTCTCCCGAATCCCTGTCCATCCGCATTGATGGAGCCACCATCCATCCTGTTCCCCAAGCCCGTAACTTGGGCTTCATCTTTGACACTCATCTTTCCTTTAAGCTTTACATGGACTCTGTTGCCAAGTCCTGCCGCTTCGCCCTCCATAACATTGCTCGGATCCGCCCCTTTCTCTCTATCTCCTCTGCCAAAACCCTTGTTCATGCCATGGTCATTTCTCACCTTGACTACTGCAACCTTCTCCTCGCTGGCCTCCCTTGCTCTCACCT
>QEPC01005142.1:173483-203883 GCA_003113815.1 Sphenodon punctatus
GGGGAATCACTTTCGCCACGTGAGCGGCCGAAGCGGTGGGACCGGCGGCGGTCACGTGGCGAAGGCGATTCCCCGCCATGATGAACCCCGCCGTCACTTCTGGACGGCGGCCACGGCCCGGAATCCCCACAGGGATTCCGGCCCGTGGCCAAATTGGGCGAGCGCTGCGGCCGCATTGGCCACGGCGGCCGCCCTTCTCCTCAGAGGGTGGGCGGTGGGAATCAGGGAGGGGGCGGGGCCATGAGGCCGCACGTTGCACTGCACGGCCCCTCCCCTCCCCGATTCCCGATTCCCCGCCGGGATCCCCCGGCACGTCTGTTAGGGCGTGACAGGGTCGTCCCAGCGGGGGATGAATTTATTGTTTTCATGACGGGGCCAATAGGCCCCGTCACGTCTGAAAATACACATTGATGCACCTACAGTGGCTATGGGAACCTTGAAGGTTTATGCTAGAGCTTGCATTGACTTTTTAAAAAACTTTTTATTAAGACACTACTGTAGTCCATCAGCAGCAAACTGTTTCAGGGTTGTAGTGGGGCAAGAACAATTTAATATCAGGATAAAGTCTGGTGACTGAATTATTAAAAAAAATTTGGCTCCCAGGGTTCAGTCTGAAATGTCATGCCCTGGCAAACTACATTTTATGTTACTTAGGCCACATAGCTTGCTTAACATTCCTTGAGTGAATCTTCATTTATGTCACCCAAACTGAAAGAATTCTTGGTTCTTATTGTCAATATTTTTAAAAATGTGGTCAGATATTCTGGTCAGATATTCTCCCCACCCCACCCCCCTCTTGAATATAATAGAAATGGGAACCAAGCCTTCAGATATCTTTTGGAAATTCTTTTAGATACACTACACGCCAGGTGGGACAGTCCCTCCCCCCGCCACAACATTCCACATTTTATTATCCCACAATTCCAGAGAAGAAGGGGTCACCCTTTCCCAGTAACTTGCAGCAGAGGATCTGACAGATCATTTTTTTTTTTAAATGAAGGGAAATAATGTATCATTTTGTTTAAATTTGAATTGTGGCTCCTTTACTGACTGGGGCATTAAATAAACTTGCCAGTCATCGAATTGTTAAATTACAAGGCGCCTTATGAGTCCTCTAGTCTAACCTCCTGCTCCTACAGCATTGCAGTTGGATGCCTGTATGGTTGGGTCCTAGAGATCCAGCTGATCTCTAGAAATCTGACAGTTTGGGAGAATGTTCCTCTTTATTGAGGCTACCCTACCCTCTCCACTTTTATTTCTTCCAGAGAGACTGAACTTAACAACTCTGCCATACTAGGTTGGATTCTCCCCTTCAGCAATCCCTGGCAGCTCTTCGTGATGTTGTTTTTCTTTCTGTTTCTCATGCCACCTATCTCTTCTCCAACAAGATCAGGGCTCTGCGACTCTGTCTTTCTTTCACTTCCTTCTCCTAGGCCAGTTCCCAGCACTGTAATTCAGCCATGCAAATCCACCCCACCTTTAATGCTAGCGGCTTGGCTGACAGATCATTTCTCATGTTCTTAGACTCACAGATCATTGCCCTAATATTTGCCTTGGCAGCAGGTGATTTTCTTCATCCTTGTCCTTTGGGCTTGATTTTACTGCCATATCCTTACTTGGGGTCTGAGAGGCCTGGCCAAGCAATGAGCCTGGTAAAGATCTCAAAGAATACACTTTGAGATCTTTACCAAAAAATAATATTCAGACTTCTGGGGAGAATGTGTCTTTTGAAACCCAGTACTCTGTTTTGTTAAGGAGACTTTATTGGGTTTAGAGGGTTGATGGAGGGGATTACTTTGCGGTTCCTCTGGGCTTAGGCTTCAGAAGGCCATGTTGATGTGACTACCACACTGCTAGACCTCCCACTTCCACTGTTGGTACCATTTGTACATCTGCTTTGGCACTAGTAATGGGGGAAAGTTTGGCCCAAAATTCTAGCTGTAAGTGAAGTGTCACGTTTGCAGGATTGGAGACTGAGTTCTTGCAGGATCGGGGGCAGCTAGGTGACAGATCTGAGGGGACGATTAAGGTCAATGTTCAGCCCAAGGATTCGTAACTGAGGAGTCAGTCCATGGGGTTCAGTGCAGGTTCCAGTTGAGGGTGTGGCTTGGCAGGTAAGAGCAGGCTCAGCTGGAGGGGAGATAGGCAGGGCAGGACAGGACAGGCTGGAGCTTTGCTGAAGCGGTCTGGCTGCAATAGTCTTCTCGACAAATATTTTAGACAAGGGAGGTATGACAGAAACAGGAAATAAAGGAAGTGGGCCAATGAGCAGCAGCTCCCTGCTCACCTGACCCCCCCTCACGCTATAGCAGAGCTCCATGGGATGTAGCTCTGTGGTCTTGCCTTGGCTTGTGGCAGGTAAAGCGCTGGCTCAGTCTCCTTAGGGGCTTGGATTCTAGACCCCCAGGGCCGAACACTAAACCAGGGAAGCAGTAAACGTGCCAGTTTTGGTAGGGAAACTTCACTGTGGAAGAACTCTTTAAACAAGCACAATAAAAATAAAAGTCAGGAAAAGGTGTTGTTTAACTCCTGGCAGTGGAGAAATATCAAAGTGTAATGATGGAACCACTAGCCTTTCCTTGTTTTGTAGGATTCGGATGGTTCTATATTTGAATATACCATCCTCAATTTCCATGACAGAGGAACACTGAGTTTCACAAGTGTCTCCAATTCACGCATCAAATATAGATAAATGGAAATTGCTATCAGCTACTGAAATTTCAAAGGTGATGGTTACATTTAGTTAATTAGCTTCGTTCTTTAAGTATCTGCATCCCATTCAGCACTGGCTTATAGCTGCTTGAGTAAAGAATCCATTAAGGATAGAGATAGCCTAGGGGGTATGTGCGAAGTGGTGAGGAGAGGGTATATCAGCTCTCTAAACCAGTATTACATGCACATGTGAAATGCTGCCATTGCTGCAGTGGAAGAATGAACTATACTTTTCAACCTGTGTTCTGTTAATTAAGAGACTGATCTGAGGTTTAGACTTTACCAAGCTGAAGCAGCTGAGAGAAAGATTGTGTAAAAAGAGTTCTTTGCAAAAATGCATGTGCATACAAAGTACTTGGAAACTGGGAGAACTTGATGAAATCTGCAGGATAACCTGTCAATGAATTCATTTGTCTACCTGTTTTTCTTTTTACCAAATACATTGCATTTCTCTTATTATTACTTGGCCTTCATCCAAATGCAGAAAGAGTCCATTGTTTCCCTGCTCCAGATGCGGTCCTTGCAGAACCAGACAAACCGAACGAAGCAGACAAACAAAAACTGTGAAAACACATAAATTGACTGAAGATTAGACCGGTAGTGTTTGTTACTTGGTTTGTTCGTTTGGAGTCAGATCGTTCGGAGTTGGCACGTCTGCTCATTTTGGTGGTTACTCGTTTCAACTCTAATTAAAATAAATATATAGAATATAAAGACACACATTTTATTTTAAAACCTGTCCCCACTCGCTTAAACACCTGGCCAAGAAAGTTTTGCATTTCTTCCAAAAGATGCTCATGCTTTTACCAACCTCTAGGGGCAGGGAGTTCTAAACCTGTGGAGCAGCCACCAAGAATGCTTCTCTGTGTGCCTTCGCCCTGTGGACTTGGTGCACTTATAGAGTTATTTATGTGTTTATTTATTTAGATTTTGTAGATTTTTTTATCCCACCCTGTCCCTTAGGCGGCCTTACAATTCTTTAACTTATTAACTGTAACTTTAACAACTAGTGAACTCAACCGTTAATCCTCACAACAACTCTCTGACTAAGCTGAGAGATCTGTGACTGGTCCAAGCTCACCCAGTGAGTTCATGGCTAAGATGAGACTTGAACCAGTCCCTCCCCCTATCAGTAGGGCCCTCCTCCTATCAGCTGGTACAGCACTCTTAATCACTAAGCCTTGGTGCGGCCTCTGTGGTTGACCGGGGACGCCCAACTCGAAGTCCCCTAGGTGTCCTGGGTGGTGACGATGGGGAGGGTGTTCTCGGTGGCCGCACCTAGACTGTGGAATTCCCTCCCGTTGGAGGCCCGCCTGTCCCCAGACCTCCCTTCTTTCCGGACGCAGTGTAAGACCTGGCTGTTCTGCCAGGTTTTTGGGAAGGGAGAGAGGTACGGGTGGGAGGGGTTAGGGGGAGGTTTTTATTTCCGTACTTTTAATGAGTTTTATGTACTGTTATCATTTGTTGACATATTTTGTTGAGTTTTTAAATTGCATATTTTTGATGAATTGTGAGTCGTCCTGAGCTGCCGTGTGAGCAGGAGGGTGCAGGTTAAAAGTAAATCAAAATAAAATAAATAAATAATCTACACTGGCTCTTAAAGAGACATGGCTGACTTTAATTGCTGCGATGGAGCAGAGAAGAGTACGAGGCCTTTTAGAATTAGCTGGTTATGGCCAGAACACCCTCTTTGGGGGAGGGGTTGTATTATTCTGTCATTAGGTGAATTGGGAAATAATAAATTGACTTTTTCTATTTATTTGTTGGATGCTACAGACTAGTAAATATTTGTGGTATGCTGCATTATTCTTCCCATCACTAAACTTTTAGTTCATGGGCAGTTGAGAATTAAAATCAAATATATTTGTGACTGGTCCTTTTTTTTGGTGGGGGCTGGGTGGGTAAACTTCCTGATTGTACCCAGGAAAAGCTCTGGTTGGAACCTCGGTCATCTCAATGTAATTAGATGACTGAAAGGTCATGGCCATTTTTATTGCATTAATTAACTACTAATTATGTGAGCTGGTTTATTTTTAGTTGGAAGAGAAGTGATCTCACCACAAGCTTAGGAAGTATCATGGATTAGCAGGGCCGGGACTGACATTCGCTTCATTGGTGTTTCCAGTAAAGAATTTTCTTTGGCATCCGTGGGAGGTGTGCAATGAGACCCTGCCAGGAGACAACTATTCTGTTGACTCGGCCTCACAGCCTGACCAGGTGTGCATC
This sequence comes from Sphenodon punctatus, assembly GCA_003113815.1. Classification (NCBI taxonomy): domain Eukaryota; kingdom Metazoa; phylum Chordata; class Lepidosauria; order Sphenodontia; family Sphenodontidae; genus Sphenodon; species Sphenodon punctatus. The sequence continues at coordinate 178,422 of QEPC01005142.1, forward strand.
TTAGCTCCAGCAGCTCATTCGTATAAATGTGCCTCTGAGGAAGGGGAAAAGCTAGAGGGAAGAACAAGATGTTTGAGGAAAGCCAGTAGTTAGCTCAGGCAGAGGCTTTAGTTTTGTTAGTTCAGTTCCTTAGAGACTTGTTCCTTCAGTTACCTCAGATTATGTGTTTGTACAGTGCTGTATTGTGCATGGTATGATAGAACAGGGTGGGCACTCAGCCTGCTAATATTTATTTTATTTATATATATGTCATCAAAGCGAGTCTAACATTTCATGAGTGGTCCCATTCTCCCCTTTTAACTCTTTTCTTTCCACCTTCATTACTTGCTTCTGGTTGCTAGGCCTTACTCACCCTCCCCACCCATGCACAGAGAATATGAGGGCCTTCTGGCTGACCAGGTTTTTCTTATACCCGAATGTCCCTCTAAGGGTGTTAATAACCGGCAAGATAGCCATGCATGAGTGTTCCCAGTCTGTGTCCCCCCACATGGCGTACTCCTCAAGATCGAGGAGCACAATGTGTCGGCTTAGGCATGATCACATGTTGCCCCCCAGACCAACGTGTGCTTCCTGTCTGTTAGGGGAGTCCCTATTTGTCTACTTTCCGCTGGGGAAGGAGAGGAGCAGGGACTGCAGCCAATGCACAGACACTCACCTGGAAGGAGCCCAGCTATGTGTGTGGCCAACATGCCAACCTGCCTTCCCGCTACCTGACTACTTGGGGAAGCAGTTGGGCAGCAGTAAGGTGGCTGGGCACCCTGGACCCCTTCCCACTCAGCTCCTTCCCTGGGAGCCAAGTGGGAAGGGAACCAGTTGAGGATAGCCGTGTTTGGGCTGTCAGTTGTCCTCCTTACACTGGCTGCAGCGTGAGGGGGTGTTGGTGTTCGTGCCGGTCCATGGGCAGTGGATGGGGGTCGGTGTGTGCCCATCTACACCCTCCCCCATACCCATCACCCACACATGGAGCAACTGCCGTTTTTGTCAGTTGCTCTCTGCGTGGGTGATAGGTGAAGGTGGATGTCCATGCGTGTTTGTGGGAGCGTGCACACATACACCCTCACCCCCCGTCACAGATTTTACACAAAACTCACCCACGCATGAACACCCAGACTTCTGGGTGTGTTCATGCATGGGTGCCACATGTGTAAAAAGGGCTAGTGTCCTGGGACGCTCACCCACACCCATCTGTTGGGTGCTAACACCCACAGGATGTGGGTGTAAGGACCCAGGCTTGAACCAGTGTCCTTGGGGCCATGGGCAGAGTGGCTGTCTTTGCAGTACCACTGGTTCCCATTGGCAAGGGCCTGCTATTTGCTGGAAGACCTCTACCAGTGCTGGTCAAGTCACACCCCTCCTCAGCCTTGCTCCATGCCCCCAGCTTCCTGGTTGGCTGCTGGCCTGAATATAAGGCCAGCCAGTAGTTACAGGAAGCTGGGTGGATCGTCAGTCACTTCCTGTTCCTCCTTCTTTTGGTGTCACCTCTTCATGTCTCCATACGTTGTGGACTGGCTCTACAGTCCTTGAACATGGTGTGTCCTTTGGGCCAGCTGAAGGCTGGCTCTTCTGATCTTTCCTCTTGGAAACCAATCCTTCTGCCCCCACTGGTGAGGTTGGCCACTTGGATACTGTGGGAGCGCCGCTTCTGTGGGAGCCCTGTTAGGCTCTCTCACCACTGCATCCTCCCAACACAAGCCAGAGATTCCCATGAGCCAGACTGATGCCCCATTCCACCCTCCCCAAGCTAGCAACCTTCCTTCCAAGCTAGCCTCATTCTCCACCCTCCCCCAAACCAGTGCTCCCCTTTTTACTTTGTTAGCAGACGTAGCAACAGTTTTGACTGCATTTTCCTTTCCTTATAGGCCTGTCAAACTGACAGAGCCTCACTGCACTTCTCTGCCAAAATAAGCCACATGCAGGGACCTGTGTTCACTGCATTTTCCACACTGGCAACGATGGGGAAAATGCAGTGAACAAAGGTAAAAATACAAATACTAAAACCACAAATACAGATACAAATTCTTGACCATGTTTGTGTGTGTGTGTGTTAACACACACACGCACACACACACACTTTCTCTCCATCTGTCCATTATAAGTGCCATTATTAATTTATTTATTATTATTATTATTATTTCCTACCCAAAAACCCCTATCCAATGCAAAGAACCATTTCCTACCCAAAAACCCCTATCCTACCTTTTCCAACCAACACAGGGTATTTTCAGATGTTACGAGATCACGGTGAACCACGGTGAATACCCACCTGTGGTCACCGTGTCCCGAACGTCTGTTTGGCGGCCGCCAGATGTTCGCCACGGTCAATACCCGCAAGGGGTCAATTTGAACCACGCTTCCCGGGCTAGCCGGGGGAATGTCCCGGGAAGCGTGGTCAAAAAGATCCCCAGCGGGGACCAAGAAAAAGTAACGTCTGGCCGTGCGCCACGGCCCGGGATCCCCGGTGGGATCCCGGGCCATGGCGCTTCCGGCCCGACGCGGCGACCGCAATGGCCCCGCCACCTGCCCGTCTCCTCGGAGGGCGGGCGGCGGGGTGCGTGGAGGGGGCGGGGCCGTGCGGCTTCACGTTGCGCCGCGCGGCCCTACCCCCTCCCAGATTCCCCGCTGGGATCCCCCCGGCATGTCTGATATGGCGTTATGGGGTGACCCCGGGGGGGAATGAATCCGGTGATTTTGGTACGGGGCCAAAGGGCCCCGTAACGTCTGAAATCACCCACAAACAACCCTTTGGGAAGGAATACAATTATTCTACCAAATAAACCCTCACTGAGCCTTTTCTAACTACCCCAAAACCCCTTTCAGGAATAGTTCTGAAAGTGAATTAGCATCGTCCCCAAACCCATTTGAAATAATGCATCACTAACAATTCCAATCAACCATCAACAGGCACTGAAATAGAAAGTTAAGGCAGGAATGAAGGAGTGAAGTTATGGATGCCAGAGTAAACTCACACACACCTAAGCTCCCTTGCCATGAAAGGATCTGTTGTCCTACACACCAGAAATATGAGTCCCTCACATGATTCACTAGTATATTATTATTATTATAAGCATTTATGTAGTGCCAGCGATGTACCTGGCACTTTACAGAGAATAAAATAGACACGGTTCCTGCTCGAGAGCTTACAATCTAAAGACAGAGGGAGGGGAGACAGGGAAGGGGGAACAGAGGGAGAGACAAGGGATGCAACATTCATGAGGATGCGAGAGCTCAGGTACACGTTCTTAGCTCGGTTAAAGTAAAATAGGAGTTTGCAGATAACAGGTGGGGGATAATCCTGGGTGGGGATGAATTAACAGGAGTTAGGAAGGGCGGAGCGGAAGAGGTGGGTTTTGAGGAGGGACTTGAAGGTGTGGAGGGTGGGGGCAAGGCGGACGAGGGCAGGGAGGGAGTTAACTCACCATGCGGGGCGGTGAGGGAGAAGGGACGAAGGTGGTTGGGGGAGCAGGGGAGGCGTGGGAGGGTGAGGGAGGGGATGGAGGAAGAGCGGAGTGCTCGAGCAGGGGTTCGGAGGGAGATCAGGGCAGAGAGGTAGGGGGAGCGAGGTTGTGAAGGGCTTTGTAGGTGAAGACGAGGAGCTTGTGCAGAATATGCTCAGGAAGGGGGAGTCAGTGGAAGGAGGAGAGGAAAGCAGAGGCTGCACATGGTCAAAACGACGGGCTAGGTGGATGATCCTGGCAGCAGAGTTGAACAGAGATGAGGGAAGCAAGGTGAGAGTGGGGAAGGCCAGTGAGGAGGAGGTTTCAATAGCCAAGGCGTGAAATGACTAGGGCGTGGATGAGAGTTTTGGCAGATGTACCACTACGTGCATGTGCACCCTCCTTTAACCCATGCCAGCAGTTATAACGTACCATCATTTCATGTTTTGACAAAATGCCCGTATTTTACCAGGCTGTGGTGGTGACTGAAAAATGGGTCATTGAAGAACCAGCATAACTAACGCATGTTTGCAGTATCTTAATCACTGTCTTTATCAAGGTCCTGGAGAGCTAAGTCGATTTGGTTAACTTACAGATGTTAAAGCTTGCATGGGTGGCACGTTAAGGTAATCAGGTTATTTCCTTCAGTCACCCAACACCCGCTTGTATCCTGCTGACTGGGGGCTGGAGAAACGCTTCCCAGGGGACAGTGAAAGCGTCTGGCTGCTGCCTTCCTGGCAACACAAGCGCTTCCCTGGCCCCCAACGCAGGATACAAGTGGGTGTTGGGCGACTTCCCCAGGGCAGCTGCTTGGGGAAATTCCCCTTCCCCGAGGGTGAGCTGCCCTGCTGCTGCTCTGCTCATCCCCTTTCTTATCATGTTGAGCTCCCTGAGGAACCCGAGGGGCACATGCTTTGGTTAGGGACTCAAGTTTAGACTAGAGTTTAGACTGGGGTATAAACTCCGATTTAAGCTGCACATGGCTGTGAGCTTCCCCCACTGCTGCTGCCCCTGGTAGGGGTTCAGAGCTTGGGCAGGGGGAGGATTTTGCTGGGTGGTGGCTGGATCCGGTCACTGTTCCCTGCTGCAGTTCGGGGTCTGTTTCACTCCTCAGCAGTAGCCTGCTGCTCTTGTTCATTTCACTTCCCAGCTGCCTCAGCCCCTCAGGATTTGTTTAAATCCTCTCTAGGTTATCTACTGAGCCTGAGCGGAACGATAGCTCCCTGTTTTTACGCTCTGGAGGCAAGTGTATACCCGCTCTGCCGTGCTCCTGCCGTTTGCCCGTTTCGAAGGCTCTTTGGCCACCAGAACAAGCGCTGCACCTGTGACATCAGACAAGCAAACAACCAATCAGGAGACAAGCGCACACTGTTATTTACACTGGAGTCCGAACACAACAAGCACACACCGCGCATGCGTTGCACTAAAAATCATGCCGTTAGCATAAATTGGCATCTTGTGACCCATCTACTGTCGGAACAAACAGACATAAACACCCCAAAATCAGCCAGCTGAAAGAAGCCACCCTATTCAAATTGTCAAGCGACTTCACCCCCACTAGCAATTATGTCATCTCCAGCGACAACAAAAAAGTCGCCACCCGGAAGCACAGTGCCTGAAAATTCCAATGCAAAGCAATGGGAGGCTTTGCATTATTTATTTTTTATTTTATTAAAAATTTGTATCCCGCCCCTCCTGCCCATAGGGCAGCCCAGGGTGGCGAACAGCCACAGTCAATAAAACAATAAAACAGTTTAAAACAGTTAAAAATACAATAATGCAGGGGGAAAAGACACTCCCCACCCGAAGGGAGGCACTGACCACCCCAGCCAGCAACGGCCGTAATGTCTCCTGGCTGGCTTTCACCAGCCAGGATGGGCATGAATCTTGCTCACAAGTAGTGGCAAGAACAGATCCCAACAAGGACTCCACATCGGCAGGTGACACCATCTGAAACCAATCCCACAAAACAGGACAGGACGGGGCAACCATAACCCCAATATGATCCTCTGCAATAACTGTGGGACCAAAATTGTGGCAGATGTGAGCGATCTTATCTACAAAGTACTCAATAAACCGGTCACAGTGGTCACTGGATTGCCTCCAGGTCCAGGTGGAGGCAGGCAGGACTGACCAAGCCTTTCACCACCCGGAAAAGCTCCGCTGGATGTGACTTTGCAGATGCAATAAGTGCAGCAAAGAACTGCTTCTTTGCTGCCTGCACTGCCACAGCATAGGCCTTTAAACTGCTCTTATGCTGTGATCGATCATATTGGTCACGAGTCTGGCGCCACCATTGCTCTAACCGCCTGCTCTCCCACTTCAAAACCCACAGGCCCTCAGTAAACCAAAAAGACCTGCGGGAGACTCGGGAGGGCAGCGGATGCCTGGGAGCCACTCTGTCAATGGTCTCAGCCAACAAGGTGTTCCAGAAGGCTACGAGACCATCGACAGAGTGGGAGTCAAGGTCCAGGGGAAACTCCCCCAGAGCATTCCGCAACCGATTTGGTTCCATAAGTCTCTGGGGGCAGACCGATCTAATGGGTCCCGCACCACATTGGGGGCTGACACACCAGGATGCATGCTTTAAGGAGGTAATGGTCAGACCATGACAAAGGCTCTACCCCCCTAACTTCTACTAAGTGACCGCCCGCCTCAAGGCCGGTGCAGAAAACCAAATCCAGTGTATGTCCCTCCTCATGTGTGGGGCCACAGATGATTTGGGACAGGTCCATGGTTGTCATGGAGGCCATGAACTCATGCCTCGCTCCTCCAAGATTGGCGTCAGCGTGGATGTTAAAATCCCCCAGGACCACTAATCTAAGGGTCCGAAGGATCACATCTGACACCAGATCAGCAAGACCATGTAGGGATGCTGCCGGGCAATTAGGTGCACGGTACACCAGCAGCACCCCTAATCTGTCCTTGGCCAAATCCAACACTAGATGGAGGCACTCAACACCTGGTGAGGTCTGCACCGGATACCTCCTAAAAGACAATGCATCCTTGATAACAATGGCTACCCCCCACCCCCATCCCTCCATCCAAGGCTGATGCTGCACAGAGAACCCAGCTGGAACAAGATCGGCCAGAATAGGGCCCGATTCATTGTCCAGCCAGGTCTCTGTAATACGCACGAGGTTGGTGTCACACTCCGGGATTAACTCCAGGATGGTAGATTATTTATTGACAACTGACCTCGCGTTCAGCAGCACCAAACTAAGGCCTGGGGTCTCTTGGGCCTCGACCCACAACCTACCCACGTGTTGGGTCGAGAGGGGAACGGACACAAGGCACCGCTCCCTCCTCACTGATTGAACACACCACCCCTTTGGACCATATCTCCCCCAGACCATAACACCACCAATAGCTGTGGAACGCCTCCCCTCCTCAGAGAACCCCATTAGACACCCACCCTCCATAGGCTGCCCCGACAGGCCGGCGAGAGGGACCCCACCCCCCCAACGCATTAGAACCCCAACGCACCTTAATTTAATGGAGTGGCTATTTATATAGCGCAAGCAATGTACCTGGTACTTTACAATTGTTGAGAGTCGACAGGGTCCCTGTCCCAGGGAGCTTACAATCTGAGAGAGACCTGGGAGGGGAAACAAAGGGTGGGGGCAACAGAGGAGAGACGAGGATACATTCATGACGACGTGAGGAGGTTGCAGGTACACCATGTGCTTAGCTTAGTTACACTGGAGAAGGTGATGTTGGGAAAATCAGGAAGGGGACTAAAGGGATGATTTTTCTAAGCTTGGTTCTTGATTTCACTGCATAGGCCAGCTTTGGAACAAGAGAAAGGTTGCTTGGTGTGGGAATTTGTGTTCCTTTCTAGATTGTAGACATTCCAGACAGCAGAGCCAAGAATCCTTTTTCTGCTCACTGCTTTATTTTTATTTCTGGCCATGTCAAAAGTGAGAGAGAAGGGATCGGGTTTTTTTACTCCAGGAGGTGTATTCCTGACGGCTGACGCATTCCTTGCGGCCCATAACCCTTTTTAGTTTGCCACGCTGATTATCTACTAACTTGTAAGGCAGAGAGATTCCCAAACTGTGGGGTCATGCCGTTGGTGGATGGGGTTATGATCACAATTGATATTTAATAATAGTAATTTATTTATATAGCTCCTCCCCTCCTGCCAAAAGGTGCTTGGAGTGCTTCACAAAACCAATACAATAAAATACAAAAGAACTATGTAAAAACCATTTAAAAACAATTTAAAAGGTAAAGAAGGAGAACAGAATACATTAAGGATAACCATCAGTGGATCTTAAAAGCACCTGGAGAATAAAAAGATCTGATATTCTCACACTTCCCAGCATCTGACAGAGACAAGTAGGTATGCTTCATGCCACCCTTAGTATGCATACATTTCCATGTGCTTCTGAAAATTTGTAATAGTCCACTGACTAAGGGCGTTTTCAGACAAGACACTCCCCACCCACCTTCCACCCACTATACATGTTACAGGGCACGCATAGGGCAACGCTGCAGCCCTGCAACATGTATAGTGAGTGGATGAGCAGTGGGTGGAGACTCTTGTCTGAAAACTCCCTATCTTTGGGGCTGAGCTGGAAAAAAGGGGTGTCTTGTGTGAGAGGTTCTACATACACATAAGTTTGTATGTGCAGGACTGATGGTTTGTGTTACAACTCAGCCTATTAAAAAGTCAGCATTCTCAAATGTGTGCATGCATTGACTTTGGTTCTGAAGTTTTAGTTTTAAAGTCACCAGAGGATCCCACGTGGAAGCAGCGACAGTCCTTTTCAGCACGCCAAAGAGTCCTCTTTCTCAAACACACACACACACCCCTCCTACCTTTTTTTAGTTTTTATCTTGCCCCGAGGCACACAGCGCCCTCCTGCCTGGGTGTTACCTTTCTTTGTTCTTTGATATCTGCTTATCCCAAACTTGTTAGGGTGAAAAAAGGTTCCTCACCCTTGTCCCTCAGCAATGAGTCACAGCTCTTTCTCCTGCTGGGTTAATGAGGTATTAATGACCCTCCCCCCCCAACCCGTTTGTCTGTTGAACACGGTACAGAGCCTTACAATGTTGGGGCACAAACTCGGTACAGAAAGTATTATTGGAGGGTATGTAGCCTATTCTTTGCATGTCTTGCTGTCTGAAGTCATGGGTTTATATTTAAGGCTCAAAATGGGACCACGTAAACAAAGATTTGGGGATCCTCTGCTGTGGGGAATCTGGTAAGAACTGGGAGCCAGAACACTTGGTTCTAGTTCCAGAATACCTCTGTTAATACCTTCTTGCAGGACCTTGGCAATTGGGTAAACCTCTATGTACCCTGAAGCATATCTATCCCATAAGCAGAGTTTGACTTCAGAAAGAGAGATTTTTGGGACTTTGGGCATTAATATATCAGAATCTATCTGGTTGGCTATTTCCTCTCACCTCTATCTCCCGCCTTGCGTTATGCTTCTCTGTCTCAAGCCTTTGCAGAAAACAAGCTGCAGCACTGATCTGAAAGTCTTTCAGGTACTTAAACTTGGAAGCAAGAATGTCAAAGATTTATAGAGGAATCAAAGTACCTCTTATATTCTGCACTTTCACCACTTTTTAAAGCACAACCTTCCTTTTCTTTTTTCCTTATGCACACCCTCTACTTACCAAATATAGTTTCAAAATTCAGAAACTGCTCTTGAGCAGGATAAGGAATATGTATGGAGGCCACGGTACTTTTTGAGGCCAGACTTCACTTGATAGCATTGTTGTTATTGTGCCAGAATCCTTGAATTGCGTTACAGACCCAATAGAAGGACTTGTGCAAACAAACATGTGGCTTTACCTTGGGAAAGAAAACATCCACATGCAGTTATGAGAGAGGATACTGTGGCAGTCTGAGAAGCTTCAGAAAAAGTTCCTCTGATTCATCAGAAGAAAGTAATGTAGCGAACCTCTTTAGGCAAGTTTACTTGTCATTTTCAATTTAGTAAATAGAGTTTTGTAGCTCGTTCTTCATATGACTTTTTATAGCTTAGACATAGTCTTCAAAAAAGACAATTAAAATGAAAACCTTTGTTGTTCTCTATGAGCTGCATGTGGCAGCAAAAGGCTTGCGTTAAATCATCCACTGGGAATGAGGAAGTAGCGCATTTTTGTCTATGATGCTGTTTGCCAGGGGTTTATTAGCACAGCAGTTAAATTTGGGTTTTCCTTGAATTAAATTATTTCATAAATTAATAGAAAAATATCCACAACTTATTCTTAGAGTTGGACAAATAATCCAAAATGTTTCCCATGCACAGTCACTCAGATTTTAAGTTCCCGTGCACTAGCATTCTTGCTGAGCAGACATTAGGCAACATGCCTAACCACTGGCTACTAAGCAATCCAGCCGGATTAGACAACTGTAACACGCTCAGTGTGGGGCTCCCCTTGGCGATGGTCCAGAGTCTGTGGCTGGTACAGAGCACGGTGGCCCATCTTCTCACAGGGACGGGTTGTTGTGAGCACATAACACCAGTTCTCAGTCCGTTGCACTAGCTGCCTATAGTCTTTTGGGCCTGGTTCAAGGTGTTGGCTCTTACCTAGAAAGCCCTACACGGTCTGAGCCCCACCTACCTGCGGAACCGCCTCACACCCTGGATCCTAGGTCAGCCCCTGTGGTTGGCTGGTGGCACCCTCCTCGGAATCCCCCGAGTTTCTCGAGTGGCGCCAAGGGGGAGGGTGTTCTTGGTGGCCGCCCCGGGGCTGTGGAACTATCTCCCGGTTACAGTCCATTTGGCTCCAGACCCCTCCTCCTTTTGACGAGAATGTAAGACCTGGCTGTTCTGACACGCTCGCCTTCTGTTTCAGAGAAGATCCGACTATAGCCAAAATGGCACTCTTTGGGGTTTGGATCTGAAATTCAAATAGCGCACTGCTTATTCATCTTAGGTGCCTGGAGAGGGGGAAGACAGACAGACTCTGCTGTAGCCATGGGGAATACTCTCCCAAGAGTGGCACAGGAAATAGAGCGGAAACAATTAATGACGAATGCCAATTTCGGCAAAAGCAGCCAGTTTGCTGCCTCCTTCCACGATGCAGAAACTTACTGATACTTTTTGCCATATTTGTTTGTTCCCATTTGGGAATGCCCGTTAGTAAGTGGCATGGTACTGACACACCAGACAAGACATGCATAGCAGCACGCCTTCCCTCTCCTTCCACCTCCATCCCCCCTCCGATTGGGTGTAAAGGACTTGGAGATGAAGTAGGCATGGGGCCAGGATGCAGGAAAGCAGCAGCAGCACCACAACACAACACAACACAACACGAAAGTACCGAAAAGTAACAGAAATTGTCAAAAGTTGCTGAAAGATTATGATTGCAAAAAACAGTGAGAAAATTGCCACCTGCATTCTTGAAAGCAATGGAATTGTGAAACCCATTCTGGACTTGAGAATTCTACTGAACATTCTGCAGCACTTCTGACATAATGGGATTTCCTGTCAATTCGGCAACAGCCGATTTTGATCCAGCACTTGGCAGGACGTAGGCAGCTTGATTATCACTATTCCTTGCCTGTGATTCTTGGTGTTTTCTATTCCAACACTCTGACCTGGGAGCTGCTGCTTCATTTCTTTATTATTATTATTTTTATAGAAGCCAACATAAAGGTACAGGGCAAATTAGAATCCAGGATCCCTAGAATGACTGCTACAGAGTTTAGCTACCCAACTGCACTTCTGATGCTGTTGTAGCAGACTTTAAAACAACTATCTAGTTTTTCAGAGTCTTTCTCCTAGTGGCTGAATTAAAAGAAGCAGCCAAATCTTTATCCTGTAGCTCTGGTTGTAAAACTGTGAAAAGGTAATTAATAAGTCAAGGGTTCAGATCTGGCTTTTATAATAAGCTAATGGTGTGATTACTTTCATATTTACTTTTTCTTTTAGTGTTAGGCAATGAACTCTAGTAAGAGATAGAGACAAAGTAGTTCAGCTGGTATTTTTTGTCTTTTACATCAGATCTCCTCTGAACTACTTGTGTGTTTTTAGAGGGATGGCAACTCCGGTTTTGCCCATGCCAGCCCGCTTCACCCCTAGGTTGGCAAGTCCCTTTAAAAGTGCCGCACCAGATGTGCAAGAAGAGCAGTGCCTGATCCAGGGCAGCTCCGCCGGTGGTGCTCTGTAACATCCCAGAGTCCTGCCGGCAGAGCTGGCCGGCCAACCCAAGGTGCTGGCTGAAAGTGGAGTTGCTGTCCATCTGATGGATGGACGCACGCTGCAGCTCCACTCCCAGCTGGCCATTGCCCTGGGCCATACCGTAGAGTTGTGGGCACTAGCCTAGAGTGTCAGGCTAGTGCCCCACAACTCTGGTACGGTGGGGCTGGAGGTGCTGTGTGGGCGAACCAGAGGCCGGGGAACCTGTCTGGTCTATCTAAAGCAAACCCAGGCAGAGCTGGAAGTGACGAGACCCCTGGAGCAGCTCAAGGGGCAGGCTGGTTCTGCGTCCGTCTAAAAGCTCCCTTTGTCTTTGTCGCTTACATTTGGGGCTAACACAGCAACCACCCTCCCTCGCTAGATCACATCTCATTGGACCCTTTGAAAAGTTGAAGCTTGCCAATCAAAAGCATAGCCATTATGAGTTTTTAATAAGTATTTTGTAATGTTTTCCAGGTAGTAATGCTTTGAACCAAGTTCAGCCTTAAGTGGATGCAACCTGATAAAAGTAATGGAGTTGCTAAATACACCAGGGTTAATCTTGGGTTTTGAATTTTCTGGTTACTAATGTTCAAGCAGGATGGACTTAAACTGGAACAAGTTCAATGAAGAGCTACCAGGATGGTCATAGGGATGCAGGACTTACTTTATGAGATGGGGCCCGAAGGAGCTTGGCTTATTCAGTCTATCAAAAAGAAGGATGAAGGGAGATATAATTACAGTGTACAAATATATTGGGGGCAGTTATCACAATAGACGGGGAAGACTGGTTCAAATTAAAGGTGAGTGTAGGTTGAAAAACTGCAAGCTGGTTATAAATAATATAGACTGGAAATTAGAAGAAGGTTTTTAACAATCAGAGCAGTGAACTACTGGAACAAGCTTCCAGGGGCAGTTGTGGGAGCAAAGAATCTGAATAGCTTTAAAATAGAGTTGAATACATTTATGACACATTTATTTGATGCTACAGGAGGAAATCCTCCCCCCCCCCTCCCCAAGAATACATGTTGGGGTTTGGTTTTTTGTTTTTTTTTTTCTTTCTTTCTTCCTGAAACATCGAAGTTGTCTGCAGCTGGAGATGGAAGCTGTTGGGGCATTCTGAAGCCTGGGTACTATCATTGTACATCAGGTGCCTGACTAGCGGGGCCTGCATGTGTGTTCAGGATCTGATTGCCATATTTGGAGTTAGAAAGGAATTTCCCATCTGGGGCAGATTGGCAGTCGCCTCTGAGGATTTTTTTGCCTTGCCCTGAAGCATGGGTGTGGCTCACCTGTTTGGGACATCTGAATCTTTCTTTTTCTAAAATTGTTCTCTGTTATTTCAGGCATTGGTGTGCTCTGGTTCATCCCAGTCTCTACTTGTAGCTATTAGTGGGATTTTTCTGTGCAGATAGCTGGGGTTTGGCAGGTTCTCCATTGGTGCAGGGGACTGGACTAGATGTTATTTGAGGTCTCTTCCAGCTCTGACTTCTCCTGATAAGTAAATTTATTAAAGGAATCAGGAGAATACAATAGGGATCATGTTAACTCATGGTGGAATGCTATTGACTTCAAAAGTAGTTACAAGAAGATGGAATGTACTGTCCACAGAAGCCCGATAGCATATGCAGTCTTTTGGCATTCCAAAACAATTCTCCACCATTATAGTCTATGGGAGTTATGTCATTGGCCCTTTTTACAATGGCCTCTCCCACTCATGAACACGCAGAAATCTGCGTGTTCATGAGTGGGCGTGATTCGTGTGAAGGATGCACAAGGCGTGAAGGCGGCACAAGCGTGTTGAGTGGGGGTGCATGCGTGCTCCCTCCTAAATCACATCCCCACTCAGCCCCCACGAATGGAGCGACCAGGGAAAACGGAGGTTACTCTGTAGGTGGGGATGAGTGGAGGGTGAGCGGGGATGTGTGTGCCCGTGTGCATGCCCCGCCCATCCACCGCGCACTCACAGGCACCCCCATGCACCCCCCACCTGGTGGCGCCGTGTAAAAACGACCATAGGCTTCAATGGGTGGAAGATTGCACCCTAAGTTCTCTCCTGCTAGTATTAATAGCACAGCATGAAATCATCAGTGTATCAATGCGAAGAAGCTAATCAAAACAGAGTTGAAATTATTTCGGATCAGCCTCAGCAAACCTACTGCGTCCTAGTCATAACTAACAGTTCACAGGTTGTGCTAGTGTCAGCAGGGTTGGCTGACAGAGAATACGAAGGCGTATACATTCTGCTTCAGCTAAGGCATGTCGCTTTCTCTTCTGGAGATTAACTCTGATCTTGTTTCTATTGTAGCCAGGGCACTGTCTCAATAGAAAGGATATCCGGACACAGAGTGGATTTGCTACATTGTTAGAATGATTTTTGGCATTTGTTTCTCTCCCTTTCCCCTAGCAACTAAACCAAATGACAAATTCGGAGAGGATTTACATTTGGTCTAGTTTTACCATGGTCTCTAAACGTAACGGTGCCAGGTGTGTCAGTCCCTCCTGATGCTTTTATAGGTGGGGAAATAAAGAAAATTTTGCTGTAGGAATTTCCTACTAAAGCCAACATACATTCATTTAGGGTGCAGTCTGCCTCGACCAGATGTTCCTCAAACTAGCGGCCACATTGGGTCACGCCGTTTGCGGATGGCTTCACGATCCCAACGGATACTTGATATACTTGCATGTTTTTGTTACTGTTTTGTGACAGGCCTGCTTGTGGGGGAGGCGAGGAGGGAGGATAGGGGTACAGGTGTATTGAACTCCCAATCCCTGGGGCTCCCAAAAAATTGCAGGATTTTTCTTTCTTAATATACATTAAAATATGATGAGTAAGATATTTATTGTAAGTGATTTGTGTGTAAATAACGTACCAGCTCTCCTGAGATTTATTTTAAAAACTTATGAGAGGAGGATGGGAGGCAAGGGACTCATGGCTACCAAGATGCATTGGGGCCCCAAATTTATCAAAGTGGGCCTGATTTGGGGTCATGGAATTAAAATAATAGAATCTTTGTGTTGGAAGGCAGCTTGAGTGTCATTTAGTTCAACCCGTTGCTTGGACGCAATATGACTAGTACAGCTACAACATCTCCGACAGATGGCTACTCAGCCTTTATTTGAAAACCTACACCAACAGAAAGCCTACGAGGGAACTAGTTTCAGTGCCACAGAGATATTATTGTCAGGACGTTTTTTCCTGATATTTAACTGATATCTGCTTTCCTGTAATTTGAGCCCTTTATCAGCCATGAAGAACGATTGCATGCCATCTTCTTTGTAACAGCTTTTTTTAGATATTTGAAGACGGCTATCATGTCTCCCCTTAACATTCTCTTTGCTAGGCTAAACTTACCCAGTTCCTCCAACCTTTCCTTTTAAGACTTTCTTTCCAGAGCCTCTGAACCTACTCCAATTTGATATGTCTCAAAATGGGGTGTGTGTGTGTGTGTGTGTGTCACACAATTAAAATGTTTAGGACCACTGACCTAGACCAGGTCATGTCACCCCCCCGCCCCCCACCAAAAACGTACCTAATTGGATCAGGTTCAGAGAAGGGCCACAAGAATGATTAAAAGTTTGGGTAGACTGTCACATGAAAGGAGATTGAAAAGGTGAGGATTGGTTTACTCTGGAAAGGGAGACAACATAAAAAAAAGAGAGAAGATATGATAAAAGTATGTAAAATAATGAATGGTTTTTGAGAAGCAGGTTGAAAGCTACTATTCTGAAATTGGGATGTAGGTTTTTTAACCTAATGGATTGTAGATTAAAGGGGTCCTACATGACATTCTGTCCTGGGCCTCCAGGAACCACTGGATGGCCCTGCATCTATATTGGGTGGGAACAGACCCAGGGGCCAAATGCGGCCCGAAGCAAGTTTTTATGTGGCCCCTTTCCAGTGCCTGGATCTGCCCTTGGATCCAGTTCTTATCTCCAGTCACTGAAAAGCTGAGTTCAAGGGAAGGGAGCAGAGATGCGGGAGCATGGAAACAAGGCTAGGGGACACTTCCATGGCACAGATCCATGATTTGGGCTCTCCTTTCCTGAGTGCGTCCCTTAAGCACCCCCGTCCCAACTTCTGTGCGGCCCTCAGAGCAAGCTTTCAAAGTGGCCCCTGGGAAGGAAAAGGTTCCCCACCCCTGATCTATATCCATAAGCAGGAAAATATAGCCTGTGCTGTGGAACCTAAATGCTTGGTTAATTCCACCCAGTTTTGAGAAGGAATTTAAAAACATGTGCTTTAACTGTTAGGGGTTAGGAAGGAGGAGACTTGCACATACCGTCCACTGTGGTGGTCTTCCATCTCTTCTGAAGCTTTGGCTGTTGGTCATAGTCACAGATAGGCTACTGAACTAGATGATCCACGTGTCTGATCTTGTATGGCAATTCTTGTTTTGCAGTGATCTTTGCAAATGGGAAAGATTAAGGTTGGTGGTTTGTTCTGCTTTAGGTTATTTCTTTGAGATAAACGATTGTTCCACTCTTACTGCAAAAGGGTTCTCTAAGGTTAACAAAATATGCCACGAACTCTGTGCCAGCCATCAAAACTGCAATAAGTGTAGTAAGCAAATCATGGATTTGATGTCACAGCCTGCTGTGGCGATGTGAACTGTAACACACCAGTGAGTGCTCCACCTAATGTTTCTATTTCTTTTGTGAATTCTGAATAGAAAAAAATAAATAATGAAAATGTAAGCTGGAAATCTAAACTCTTCCTTTGTCGTTCCCTCCCTCCCCCCGTAGAAACAATGAATTTAGGATGCGGAATTTAACAAAAATTCTTATTTGTTAGCACATATGCATCCTACAGGTCTTGACAAAGTATCTCTGTGTGTAGGGACATATCTGGCATTACCTAAAATTCTCTTTAGTTTCTCCTGATGTTTCCTAATGAGCAACCTTACTCTCTGATTATTGTTTGCATGCAAAAATTCCATATGCACGGGGGGGGGTTCCGCTACAGTAAAGTAATCAAAAGTCATATGGAAACTTCACAGTATTTAATTACCCCAGTTTTACTGTTTCCCAAATCCTTGCAGAGCCACATCAGCCTTTAAGAATGTATAATTAGTTGGCATGTACTTAGATTTTTTTTTGTTCTTTAATTTTTCCCTCTCTTTAATGCCTTTTATGTGAAATCAAATACTGGCTGGTCCAGCGGAGTCTGTTTAGCTCTTTTAAGTTCTCATTGTCCACTGTTCTTTCAACATGTATCACAGCAGTCATTTTATTTCATGTTAGAAGAGTTTTTCCATGAGTCATCATTTTAGTACAAGAGTGAATTGATTACGCCTGGCTCATCATTAAAGGAGAAATATCATATGCATACAAAGTACTGTGATTGCTCAAACAGAGCAGGCGCTCACACCATCTCCTGGAGCTACAGTAAGTGAACTATGTAGTAATTTGCTTTTATTTTACTACTAGGTATTATTTACCTTTTATAATTTATTTATTTATTTAAATTTATACCCTGTCCTTCCCCTAAGGCTAAGGGCAGCTTTTATCTAAGTTGAGCATGTATTCAGTGTCTGTGAAAGTTGATCAATTGTCAGTAGTTGAAACTCAAATTATCTCTTTGATTTTTTTTTAATTGAACAAGTTAAGCATGGATGCCTACAAGTCAGTTTCCCTCCCCAGTACTCTTCCAATGTGCTTCTGCCAATGGTTCTCAAGCTTTCTGCCGACGTGACCCAGCTATAATCCCGCCATCCCTGACAGCAACAAAGGGTATTTTCAAATGTGACAGTACCATGGGTTGCCACGCTTTAACACGCATGGCCACCTGCGGTGGTGTCACATCTGACCTGGCCCGCCAGATGTTACCCCGGACAGGGTCAGGGCTGTCCCTGAACCATGGCAGTTTTTAGCCCGGGCTGTAACTCAGGCCCATCGCTGAGTCACAGCCTGGGCTAAGTGCTACCATGGCCCGGGAAAGCCATCTTCGGATGGGGTAGAGCGGGCCGTCATGTTTGATAGCGTGCTCTACCTGACCCCGGTCCATGGCCGGGGCTGTTCTGGAAGCTCGGCCGCCGTGGCTGCCCATTAGGGCAGTGGTGGGTCATGCTCACCAGCACGGGAGGCGGTGTCTGTGGATCCACATCCGCATGTGGACCCACGTCCACACACTGCCCCACACTCTCCCCGCCCCCTCCCGGAGCTGGGCTGCCAACAAATCTGTTCAGTGGCCGGGCCAGATCCTGACCGGGGTGTAGACCCTCACCTTGGCCAGGATCAAAGTGTGAGTCACGCCATATGTACGCTGTCACATTTGGAAATACCCAAAGGCATTCAAAATATATCAAATATCAATCAAGAGCCACAAAGGCATGACCCCAATTGATTCAACTTGAAACTAGAAAGAGATATCACATAGGATTCTGCAAGAGTCAGTCCTGGGTCCAGTACTATTCAAAATGTTAATTCATAATTTGGATGAAAGAGCGGACAGTTCTTTTATTAGATTTGATGATGATACAAAACTGGGAGGGATTGTAAACACCCTAGAAGATAGGATTAAAATTTACAACAACCGTTTTAAATTGGAGATTTGGGCTATAAAGCAGTAAAATAAATTCAACAAAGAAAGAAAGAAAAAAGCAAATGCACAAGGAGAAGATGGGAAATAACTGGTTAGGCAGCAGCACTGCCAAGAAAGATTTGGGGGTTATGTAGGATCACAAACTGGACATGAATCAGCAGTGTGACACTGTTATAAAAAAGGCCAACATTACTTGGGATTGCATTAAAACTAGCATCATAGCCCAAAAGGGAGAAAGCCGGGGAGGGGGAGCAAGTTAGGACTGGGTGGGGAGGTAGGGTTGCTTCTTCTCTGAGTTTTGCTTGGAGACTCCAGGTTTTGATCCAGAATCTTCAGACTCTGGAGAAAGCCCCAAATTTTCTGAGTCAGCCAGGGGCACCCCTGGTAACCTGGAGAAATAAGGGCTTCTGGGGATACAGAGGATGCATATTGCTTCTCTATGCCTGTACATATGCATATTATTATTTATATAGCATTTTCAGCATTTCAAAGTGAAATGCTGAAATGAAATCTAGAATGATGCATCACCTCTACTGTAAAAATGCTCTGCAGTTTCATTTTGAGAAAATCCAAATCAGATATTTAACTTTCTCTCCAAATGATTACATTTTTGTAAACTCACTTCATTTTAAAGTTAACTTGCTTCAAAATTCAGCTGCTTTCTTCCAAAGGCCAACCTTGATCTTTCTCATTTGCAAAGATCACTGCAAAACAGGAATTGCCATACAAGGTCAGACACATGGATCATCTAGTTCAGTAGCCTGTCTGTGACAGTGACCAATAGCCAAAGCTTCAGAAGAGATGGAAGACCACCACAGTGGATGGTTCGCAGGTCTCCTCCTTCCTAACCCCTAACAGTTAAAGCAGTTCTTGGAGAGAGAGAGAGAGAGAGAGATATTCCTTCTCTATGGGTGTATATATGTATATTATTATTTATTTATATAGCATTTTCAGCATTCAAAGTGCTTTACAATCCTTATCTAGTTCACCCTCACAGCAACCCTTTTAGGTCATTATTGTTCCCATTTTATAGATGGGGAATTGAGGCAGAGTCCCAAATGAGTTCTTAGCTAAGACAGGATCTGCTCCTGCAAGCCATTGACATGAAGTATTACCATCGTTATTACCGGGAGGAGAAGTGGAACTACTCATTGCAAATCTAGGGAAGGAGCCAACATAATGGTAATTATTATTAAAAGTCCACAGATAGTTTGATCTTGGTTCCTATTTATGATAAGAGCCAAATACAACAAAGCCGTATTTGCTGTTAAGAGCCAAACAGAGGCTAATCTGCTCAATTATGCCTCTACAGCGGGAATGGAACTTGTATAACTATGAGCAGAATTTGGCCTCTGACGCATATTATGGGAAGATTGGATAAGCTGCTTAAATTTTATAGGTTGGCTTTTGCAATAGGCCATGTGCCAGTTGGCTGATGGTAAAGATAGTGAGTTTTAATGCCTCACTATTCATGTTCCTCCTCTTCATGCGTGTTATTTCCTTTTACTCTTCCAGATGGGCTGGATACAGTTCTGAGGGCAGTCAAGAAAGGAGATGAAGTAGTATCTGTGATAGCCTCAATGCTACCTGCCCCTTAGAGAGGAATCCTGTACCATCTTCTCTTGACGCAGAGGGGATAATTTAGCACAACTGCTTGGAGCGGAGATTAGAGGATCCTCTGTGCAGGCAAGCTATGGAATTCCTCTGCCTTGAGGCTTCCTGTGCAGCAACACTCTTAAGTGATTTGGGATGTCAGAATTCCTGGCCATTCACTCCCATGGAGAGAGGATGTATTGGTCATGGAATCATTCTAGAGCTCCCTCCAGAGATCTTGTGCAAGTGGCAGGACTCAGTAGCTGGGCTCTGTGGTGTCTCCGGGTTAGAACCTTGTCTAAAATAATCCTGAGGTAACTATATCTAATTCTCCACACCAACAAACAGCTGAATTATGGCCCCATTTTCCAGGCACTGTACGGGTGCATAGAAAGCGGCCATCCCTGCTTCAAGGAGATCAAATGTGTGGGTGTCTCAGACAGCAGAGGAGGGAGGATGAGGGTCATGGTGATTATTATGTAGACTAGCTAAGTACAGTCTGAGTAATTTGTTAATTATAAGAAGCCAGTAAACTACAATGGAAATCCAGTTAATACCTACTGCGAACCTTCTTAGCAATTAATCACTAGTAGTTACAGTGGTTTCCCATGGTGGAAATGAGTCTTGAGGAGAGATGTTGAGGAGAACAAAGCAGCGACTATCTGGATTAATTAGTTAAGGCTGTTGCATGGATAAAGGGGTAGCAGAGAAGAAGGTGTGAAGTTGTTCAGGGGAGAAGAAGTGGGCAAATGAGCAATTGGAAACTGGTATTGCTGGAAGATCAGAAGAGTGAGGGGAACAATATTATAAGAGAGAGTATCTGTAATGAGGCTAAGCAGCTAGAAGCTAAAGGAGCTATGACAAGCCTGTTATTTATTTTTTATTTTTTTCTGATTCTTTTTCCAGCTGTAAACCAGGATAGTATATACCCTGGACTTAGCGTACCCACCGTGTGTGCCTATGTGTGTGTGTGTGTATAATTCAATTATATATGACCCATCATTTCCTTTTCTTTCCTTTTCTTCAAATGGCAAATTTTCAAAGCAAACACAATGAAGCATTTAAACATCCCCTCTCAAAGGAATGTCCCTCTCATCAGAATAAAAACATACTTTTTTTTTTTTTTTTAAGTTCAGACAACTGGCATTACAGCTGTGGTTTATTTTAGAAAGGAAGAAAAAAAAACCCCACATCCTTTAATCTGCAGCACACAGGCTCCACACCCCCACAGATCGAGCTTCCTACGTGCCTTGCTCTAAATGAATTGTAACAGCCAAAGACTGTTCACAATTTGCTTTGCAAGCAGGAAAGCAAAACGGCTTTGCCTGGCTTCCTATAAGGGTCAGTGAGATGATGAACAGAGCACGGGGCAAAGAGCCAAGATAAGAGAGCAGACAAGTGCTTGGTTATATTGCATAGACAGGGCCATAAAGGTACATGATGCTTTATGGAATAGTGAAAAACATTATTATTAATTATTATTATTATAAGATTTTATATAGTGCCAGCAACGTACCTGGTGCTTTACAGAGAATAAGATAGACACGGTCCCTGCCCGAGAGCTCACAGTCTAAAGACAGGGAAAGGGGAGACAGGGAAGGGGGAACAGAGGGAGAGACAAGGGATGTGACAATCATGAGGATGCGAGAGCTCAGGTACACATTCTTGGCCTGTGTACAGTACATTGGGAGTTTGCAGAAAACAGGTGGGGGATAATCCTGGGTGGGGATGATTAGCAGGAGTTAGGCAGGGCGGAGCGGAGCGGAAGAGGTGGGTTTTGAGGAGGGACTTGAAGGGGTGGGGGCAAGGCAGACGAGGGCAGGGAGGGAGTTCCAGGCATGCGGGGCAGCGAGGGAGAAGGGACGAAGGCGGTTCGGGGAGCAGGGAAGGGGTGGGAGGGTGAAGGAGGAGATGGAAGCATTATTTTAATGCTCTAACAGGGGTTCGGCGGGAGATCAAGGCAGAGAGGTAGGGGGGAGCGAGGTTGTGAAGGGCTTTGTAGGTGAAGACGAGCAGCTTGTGCAGAATTTGCTCAGGATGGGGGAGCCAGTGGAGAGGGGAGAGGAGAGGCTGCACATGGCCCATGCCTCTGAAAAACTGATAAACTGAAGGTCTCATGTTACGGATGGTTAAGACTAGAGGAGGGTGTTTGCTGTTACGAACAGTCCTGTTGATTCTTTTGCCCGGAGTTGAGTGCCCTGCATTGGGATATGGACAGAGCATGTAATAACTCTAGAGTCTAGCGTGTTTGCAGAAGCAAGAAACGGTGTTTGTTATCCATAGAGTAGCCTCCTACCAAGAAGGTCCTCAGTTTATGATGTTCCTCCTAGAAAACCAAGAACTCATCCTCCACAATAACAGACAAAAGGGACGGTGGGGAGAGGAAGACAGAGCTGCAATGCTGTATCTGTAAATGTCTGGTTGATATCATTATGTGCAAATTTAGGAGACTGGTTTAACTGTTCCTCTGAGGATACCTACTTTCAGTGTAGCTATCCCTCCCATCCTGCAACCTAGAGTAATTCCAAGGAGATGGGAGTATCTCCTAAATTTAGTATCTGCTAAATTTCTCTCTGTCACAATAACCCCTGGAACAGCTTAGTTATGAGGGAGATTAGACTAGCTTCATGCCAGGCCCTGGATCAGGGAGAATGCAAAGCCTTAAGGCATGGTCGTATATAAACAAGTTACCTCAGGGCATTTTAATCCATGGTACATTACTTTGCTGTACTGTATTCATGTTGGCATCAGGGTGTAAAGTATCTCCAAGGTGTTTTACTGCGGGACCGCATGAATGTGCAGCCGCCCCTGCGCTTTGCCCAGCGGCCCGCCCTCCCGACGGGCAGCCATGGTGGCCAATGACGACCACCATGGTGGCCAGTCATGGTGGCCACTTCAGACCAATACTTTTCTCTCCCTCTGGGCAGGTGTCCGCTTTTGAGAACTGCGTCCATTTCCCTCCACGATAAGTGTGGTATAATGACTGACAATAAGATCATAAGCCTTTCTGTAGAGAGTGCAAAGACGTGTTTGTAATCCCACTGGCCAGTTCTGCTAGCTGCCAAAAACATTGCTTAGTTACTTGGTTTTTATCAGGCGTACCTCTGAGGCTTTCATCTTTTGAACACAGCAGGGTCCTGTAAGATTACTGCAGCCTGATGCAAAAAAGAAAGAGGGAAAATGTGTTGACTGGATGATTCTGGCCAACATTATTTAAAGAGTCAAGGAGTGCAGCAGATTGACTATCAGAACATTAGTGATGATAACGCTGCTCATGGAGCTTGTCAGCAGTCTGATTTCACATTTTTATTATCATTTAATTACCACTTGTATTAGATATAGCCAAGATCTACCATTACAAATAACACTTTGGAAGAGAGCTGTAGTTTTTGACAGAGGGCATTTTTACACACACCTTAAAGTTCCAGATTTTTCAATCTTCTGGGTTTACAAGTCCACAAGTAAGTTCTGGATGCATTGTTTGTTTGTTTGTTTGTTCACACACACACACTCTCTCTCTCTCTCTCTCTCTCTCTCCCCTGAGGCAGTTCCTGGATGCATTCTTCACACAAACATTGGAATATGGACAGAGCATGTAATAACCTGAGGCAGCCTAAAGTAGCCGCAGCTGTAGATGTGAGGGGCTGCCATTGAAACCAAGTGACCACAGCTGCCTGGAGCAAAGCAGTTTACCAGGAGAAGCTTTTACACACAAATGTTCTGGGAGACATTCTATGCAGAAGTTCAACAAGCTGGATGTTTAAGATCTGAGCGCGTAATTTAGACACACAGAAAGTTCAGGATGTAACAGCAAACATGCAGGAGAAATGTGTGTGTAAAAACACCCAGAGTCAAGAGTGTGAACAGAATGGATGGGTTGTGGTAGCTTTGTTCATACTGTTTTGTGTCCCTCCCAATAACAGAACTAAAAAAAGTAGACCTAACATATCTTTTTGTTATAGAAAATCCACTGTCCTCTCTTTATCCTTTTAATTTGATTTTAAAAAAAATCTAGTTAAAGCAATAATCCTTCCCTAAGAATAGTTTTTTCTGGGTGTTTGTGACAGAGTGTCCTACGTTGTTGCAGGATCAGGCCCATGAGAGGCCAGTGGTACATCTTTGCAGGGTGCAGCCTTCCTAAGTAGCAGCCAAGTAGCTGTGCCTTTAAGAACAATAGCTGGTTGGCCTCAGTTAGGCATGACAGGACACTGCAAGCCAGCTGGGAGCAAGGCTCAGTATAAAAAGTGGAGCCTTGGGGTTCATAGTGTTAGGCTATGAAGAGAAAAGGTGTTCTTTACTATTAGGGCTTGGCTGCAGAGCTCAGGGAGTGAGGCTGGAAGGTGCCAGAACAGAATAAGTCTAGTGAGGGGCTTGATAAAGGGGGCTGGTTGGGAATGGCTCACCTCAAAGGAAAGACTAGGAGCCTGGGAAGAGGCTTGCCAAAATGAGTGAGACTTTTTTTTTTTAGCTGTCTTGGGGAGTTATGAACCCAGCAACGTGATGTATGTAGTGAGATCTTTACGTGTAACATGGGGATGGTCAAAGATGTTTGTATAAGCCAGAGGGAATGGTATGGGGAGTTTGCTCAAGATAGGTGAACCTTAGCCAGGGAATTAGCATTGTAAAACCTCAAAAGCCAGGACAATCATCCCGCATAGGTAATAGCAGCCATATGTGTGAGTTTAGGTTAAGGCTATACAGTAACTAAATGACCAATAATGGAAGTGAATCAGAAACTGAAAGAAAGGCGACGTGAAGAGTTAAAAGGTGTGCTTAGGACAAAAGAGAGAGACTTAATCTGTATGTGAAGATCATAGCTCCCAATTAACATGCAATGTGCCTGTCTGTGAACATCCGAGCCAAGGTAACTAATAGAGAGGGAACCTGATCAGTTATGATAGCATTGCGTATTGTTTTGATTTCATTTTCTTACGCACATTCTGTATTTATTACTCTGAACCTGTATTAGCTGTTTTAGTTTTTATATAAAAGTCTCTCCTAAAGCATGTGTCTGTGTAGCTACCAGCACAGAGTATTGACTGAAGGAATTCTTGATTTAATACCAAGAATGAGGCTAAACCATTACTTTTCTGATGATCATGGGACCCTGAAATTACAGGCGACAAAGAATTAACCCCTTACAGGCTGGCACACTCTGGGGAGAGTGGTGCTCAGTGGTTGCTATAAGTGGGGTAATTGAGTTGTGGCTGGTCCAGTGGTGCTTTGGGGGACTGCCATAGAGAGGGAACCCCAAAATCCCAGTTACAGTAGTCTTGTGTTTGGAACCGTGCATCTTGACATTTTGAATAAAGTGATATATGGATTTGCTGTTTGGGGACTGGTAACTTGTTACCAGTATTTTTAAACGCAGCATGACTTTCACTTTCTTCTTTTCCTGTGAACATAGGGGGACCGGTTATCAGCTGAGTTCAGCTTTGTGCCATTTCCCAAATGCCAATGCCCTTAAAGCCAGATCGTTAGATGGTAAGAAGCTTTCCGCTGACTAGGGGTATTTTCAGACGTGACGTTGACACGGTGAACCACGGTGAATACCCACCTGTGGTCACCATGTCCCGTACGTCTGTTTGCGGCGCGCCAGATGTTGGCCATGGTCAGTCGGCACATGGGGTTCGTTTGAACCACGCTTCCCGGGCTAGCCGGGGGAAGGTCCCGGGAAGCGTGGTCAAACGGACCCCGGGCCGTGGCCAAGGAAAAGTAACATCTGGCCGCGTGCCATGGCCCGGGAT
>QEPC01005142.1:203893-242748 GCA_003113815.1 Sphenodon punctatus
GGCCCGGGATCCCCGGCGGGATCCCGGGCCGTGGCACGATCGGCCGGACGCGGCGGCCGCATTGGCCCCGCCGCCCGCCCGTCTCCTCGGAGGGCGGGCGGCGGGGTGCGTGGAGGGGGCGGGGCCGTGCGGCCGCACGTTGCGCCGCGCGGCCCCGGCCCCTCCCACTTTCCCCGCCGGGATCCCCCCGGCACGTCTGTTGTGCCGTTACGGGGTGACCCCGGCGGGGAACGAAGCCGGTGGTGCCGGTACGGGGCCAAAGGGCCCCGTATCGTCTGAAAGTACCCTAGGAGGAGTCAGGGATCCAGGTCAGGCTAGGACCTTGAGGCAGCATCAGGACTTGAGATCCTGCAGGGCTAGGGAACACACTGGTTTGACAGCTGGGAACTGGATGTCTGGTTGGTAGCCTGCCTTGCATGCCAGGCAAATGTTACAGGCCAGCAAGCAATGAAGGGTCCCTGGTGTCTGCCCCCTCCCTGTCTTGTGAACACAGGTATGGAGTAGGAGTAGCCTCTGAGAAGGGGGAATGTCATCTGTGGCTAAACCACAAAAGAGCTGTGCAAGACATTCAGCAAGATTCCGTTTGTCCTCCCTCCACGCCCTTTACACGGGACTCTCCGACTGATGAACACCTGGGTGTTCATGAGTGGGGGAGCCCCGTGTAAAAAGAGCCCCAAAATCTTACCTGGGCAATATGGTTGCCGTTCGGCAGCAGTGGAAGTAAATTATATGAGGTCTGTGCAGACAGCTGTGGAGAGAAAGGACCCCCTTTTACACGGGGTTCTCCCATTCATGAACACCCAGGAATCTGGGTGTTCATGAGTGGGAGAGTCCCGTGTGAAGGATGCGGTGCATGTGTACATGGTGAATGGGAGCGCATGCACGCTCCCCCCCCCAACGCAGTTCCCCATGCACACCCCACCCCCCCCATCAACGTGCATGGAGCAAATGGGGAAAACGGAGGTTGCTCCGTGCGTGTTGATGAGTTGGGGATGCCTGTGCACCTGTATGCATGCCCTGCCCACCCATCATGCATGCACGCACCTGCACAACCATGGACCCCCCTGCACGCTGTAAAAATGGCCAAAGTTTTCAAAAGTGTCCAAGTGAGAGTGGCATTTCATTCCCATTAACAGTCAATAGGTCTCGGGCACACAAGTCACTTGGGCTGCACTCCCCAAACCATACTCCAAAGTAGTAAGGGCTTACATTGGACTACTCTGCAGCAAGTGATTTGTGGAGCATTCCCTAGACATTTGAGTAGATTTTAACCCTAAACATGAAATCATTGGAGGTCTTGCCACTGATTCCTAGGGGAACAGGATCAGGCATTTGAACTTACTCCTGGATAGATTTATTTCTTATTATTTGCATTTCTCTCTCACCCATCCCTTTTGGGTTTTTTTAAATTAGACTTGTCCACGCATGGACTCCCACCATCCACTTGTCCCGCTGCTCTTGTGATAGTGGTGTGTGTGGAGGTATGCTCATGTGACCCATGCAACAACCTCTCTCTTTAAATTTTCTGTTTTACTGCTGGTGCTGTATAAATAATGGATAAAGAATAAGAGTTGGGTTGTAGAAGCTGAGATCATCGCTCGGCTCATACCATTTTCCTTTTTTTAAAAATGCAAGAGCAAATCAAGCAGAGAAGTATAAAGAAAAATATCTCTGAGGAGTGTTAGCCCATCTGTCCACGAGTAATAAGTAGGTAGCTCTCTGCTTTGGCCTTTGCTGCCTCTGGGAGAGCTATGCGTGAGAGACGGCATCTAGGGAAGGACGGGGGGGAGGGATGAGGTATTGGAAAGGTTGGCGATGAGAAAGTCCAGAGCTTGTTATAAATGTTAAATTGTTGTTTATCTCTTTGTGACATTTGCTGGAAGCTAGGGTTTCAGTGTTGTCCTTTAAAAATTGGAGCGCAGACTTGCCGTGGCAAGGACCCCAAAGGTCAGCCTGAAGTCACCCGAGTTGCATTCACTCATTCCGTTGACCTTTCTGGTGCTGGGAATAGAAAAAGAAACCATAAGGACAATATACTCTGCCTACAGGGCTTGGGGGACATTTAGCGAACGTTCAGTACGATCTTTCCAGGGGGTAGTGCATACAGCATGGGTGTGAATCCAATTCACTACAGTGGGACTCACACCGATTGGTGCTCAAGGCTAACGGTGGCGCTGCCTGCTTGAAGGATCCCGAAGGGTTTTACCTGAATGAGTAGGAGGTGCAGTGGAGCAGGGGGGCAGTGTTCAGCAGGCCCACACAGGGCAGAACCTGATTTCCAACAGAGCGCTGCCATGGCCTCCCCTCCCTCTCACTCCACAACTATAACCTCCCAACCTCATCCTGCTAGGCTCCCGGACTTCACTGCCTTGGGACAGTAGATGTAAGGGGCACAGAATTCTGCTGCAGGAGCATAGCAAAACTTTGGCCCCACTCCCTCCCATGTGCACTCTGAAAATTCCCTAATGGTGCTCAGGCCACTTGCTGACCCCTCCCCCCGTCCCAATCGAGTCCCCTCGCTTCACTGTAGCTATGCCCCTGTTTTGCCACCCCGGGTATATCTGCTGCCCCAGGAGGCCACCTACCTCTCCCAAGGTGGAGCCAGTCCTGCCAACTAATTTAAACTGATGCAGGCAGCTTAAAACTTTTAAACTTGCCCCAAACGATTACCATTTTTGGGAGGGTGGGGAGGGAGAGCTCTGGGCTATTTTTGCAATGAGAAATCCGGGTACAAAGGGGGAAGAAGTAAAGTGCAGCCCTGTGCCTGACTCATGGCTTCTGCAGTCCCCTTGGGCTCTCAGTCGTGACGTTCATTGTGACATTTCATACAACCCAATCAAATTGGGATGGAACTCTGCTTTGAAGAGTAGCTCTTACAGAGGAATAAACTGCCCCGTTCAACTCAATCAAGCTCTGCGCCCCCAGTGGATTCTGAATCGGTGTCGGCTGAGCCTTACATCATGCCAAAGAGCGGCTCTCAACCCACAGGTGCCACAAGTTGGTTTCAGAAGGGCCCAACTGTGGTCCTTTTTACACAGACCACGGGATGGAGGGGGGGGGGGTTGTGTGCGCCGCGGTCCGTGTGTGGTGGGAGGGTGTGTCACGGGTTGGAGGTCCGCACCCCTACTTTACCAGGTTTGTGTGACTCAGTTTCCATCGCGTACAGCCCGCTGAATCAGTTTTCTCTCTCTGGCTGATTCAAGCCTTCAGCAGGGACAACCCCTTTGTCACCCATGGGCCCGATCCTTCCCATTTACAGATTCTTTAATCACTGGGTTCACAAGAGCTTGAGAACACTTGTTGCTCACTTGTGTTCCAATGTTAGACACAGACACTTCTTCATGAAGATAAGAAGTTAGTTTATTTACATAAGCAAGATAATTGATACAGAGTGGTTACTAGAAATCAAAGGTAAATATAACGCATTCCTATATCTATACTGGTTGAGTTCCTAAATAAGCATCTTACCCTACAAGATCCACAAGTTCTGGTTCCTCAGTCATAGATGTAGAATGACTGGGCACTGATCTATTAGTTGGTAGAAAGCAAAATCATGCCTCTGACTCCATGGTTTGGCTCAGCCCTCCTGGCTGCAAGATGTTGAGTGAGTTCCTGCTAGTCACTTTTTCCCCTCTGGGGTACAACTCCTTATATACCCAGGAGCAAACTCCTCGTATCTTCTCGAGGCTTCTAGAATTCCTTTTGTTCTCTTTATCAGCTTTTCTGTGTCTCTTGCACATAGGCAATGGCTGACTGCATTAGCATATTAAATGTTTCTGGCCATCCGTCTGGGGCGAATCCACAAACTGTCTTTCCATTTCCTGGAACTTGGTCAAGTGTCACAGTCTTGACTTGAGTTTTACAGTTCTTAATTGTAACGTTACATAGATGTTGAACCTTTTGCTTTACATATTTACTAGACTTGTAGTCTACATGTAGGCCAGTATCACACATGTGTGACCCTATGTTCCTCCGTTTTTACACGGACCGCGGGACGGAGGAGGGGGGGGTTGGTGTGCGCTGCGGTCTGTGTGTGGTGGGAGGGTGTACATGGGTGCACGTCCATCTACACCCACCTCCACCCATCAACATGCATGGAGCAACTGCTGTTTTTGCCCGTTGCTCCGTGCGTGGGGGATGGGTGGAGTTGCGTGTACATGCGTGCGCGGGAGAATGCACGCACCCTCACCCACCCACCTGCCACACGATTTACACGGGTGGCACCCATGCATGAACACCCAGTGTAAAAAGGGCCCATATTATTGCTAAATGACAAAAGGAGGCTTGGAAGGGAGAGAAGCCCTAGGGCTCTCCGGGTTATGGAAAGGGGACAGTGATATTGAAAAGGCTGCGAAATCTTTTCTTAAGTGAAGATGTTCGTGCTAGTTGCCCAAGGGACTGCATGATCCTAATGTATTGATGCTTCCACCCTGCGTCCCACACCCCCAACTCTTCCTCTGATATCCTCCTATTATTACAGAGCATTGCCAGCTTTATACAAGCAGGCCTTAAAGGTCCCCAGTAAGCTGTTCTCCCTAATCTGATGAATGAAACAATTCCATCTGGGGTTTTTTGGGGTTTTTTTTTTGGGAGGAATAAAACTACTGGTTCGTTGGCTGCTAATTATCCTTGCTTAATTTGTTCATGGGCTGGAAATCTGTGTATTTGAGTTGAAATCAATCTGTAATTGATCTATGGACAAGCTGATACCGATCATAACTATGTCTAGGAATATATATATAGTTTAGTTGTTTCCTGGGAACTGTATGGTCTGAGGAGTTGCTGGTTGGGGTGAAATTTAGTGTTAAGGGAAAGTAATTATTTAGTCAGCCAGCACTATGCTACAGATCAGGCCAAGTTTGTCTTATTTCAAACTATCAGGGGCCAAGCTCTGCCGCAGTAATCCCAGCAAAAGAGCAAAGCAACCTAATTTTAATTCTCTGTTTCTATGTATGTATGTATTTACAGATGCTAGGTGACGAAAAGATGACGTACCAAGTTTCTAATTTTATATTGTATTTTGTATGCTTATAGTGTTGTGTTTTTTTTTTTGTATCATGTAGTTTTGTCTGGGGCTATGGCGAAAGCTAGCCGAAATCAACTTACTTACTGCCAACTTTCCTGACTCTTAAAAGGCCCAGTACCACAGTCATTTTATTCCTAGAGAATTTCCCCTGCCATTTAAACACCACGTGTAAGCAGGGACCGGTGTTCACTTGCATTTTCCCCACTGCCACCAGACAGGGACAATGCAGTGAACAGGAATCCCTGCATGCAAGTTGTTAGCCCATATGTTGCTGCATGGAAAAGCCTGGAAATGTGAACGGATTGTAGCGACCCTAAGAGCTCAGAAAATGGACAACAAATAAAAAGAACCCAATATTTATTTATTTATTTTAAAATCTCCTGATTTATTTATAAAGTCAATCTCTTGACCTTTGCGGGGCAGGTTTGAATGTTTGAGGCTGACAACACTGGGTATTTTCAGACGTGACAGGGCCGGTATTGGCCCCGTCACGGAATCACCCATTGATCCCTCGCCGGGATCAAAACGGCTGTCAAACAGACGTGCCGGCTGATCCCGGCGGGGAATCGGGGAAGGGGGCAGGGCCGCGCGGCTCAATGTATAGCCACATAGTCCCCCCCCCCCACGCTCCCCCGGCTGCTCGCCCTCCAGGAGACGGACGGGCGCCGCGGCCGATGCAGCCACAGCGCACGCCAGCCCCCCGCCCCCGGGGCATTGACCATGGCCCGGAATGTTGCCGCTGAATCCGGGCCAGGGTCAGGGGACAGACGAGATGGTTCCCTTGATCACGGGGGGGAATCACATTCAACACGCAAACAGAGATGGTCCGGCCAGGACCTCCGTTTGTGTGTTGAATGTGATTCCCCCCCTTGATTCATGGGGGTCAACATCTGGCGGGGAGCTTCCGTTCCCCCCAACAGACGTTACGGGACCACGATCACCATGTGGGTATTCACCGTGATCTCGTAACATCTGAAAATACCCACTGTGTTGGATCTGAACCAAATCCTACAGAAGTCAGTTCTTTGATGCTGGGGCCGAAGCCTACCCCTGAAGTCATGCCTCCAACCCAGAGCTGGCAAGGCAATGAATGCTATTTTCCAGCTAGCAACGCAACCACTGGACTAACCTGCCTCTCTACAGCTGAATAGAAAACAGAAGTTCTTGTGATTTAATCTATAGGATGGCCGGTGCAGAGGGCGGGGCAGGAAAGTCACTCCAGAAAGCCAAATAAACTGTGCAGAGTTTTTCTGACTTTCATTTCCAGCCCCAAAATGTTGAATATTGGCTTTTTTCCTGGCCTTCCACATTTTAGGGTGCACACTCCTACTGGGAACATTATTACCTGGGTCTCAGCCCCTCCTGGAATTTAATTGCCAGGGCTGAGCCCTGACAAGTCCCCCACAGCAACTTAAGCCCTGACTAAAGTGTATCGGAGTCTTTCCAAGAACTTTAATCAAAGTGAAATCTGGCCTTTGACATTTAATTTCTTGGTGGCAG
This sequence comes from Sphenodon punctatus, assembly GCA_003113815.1. NCBI lineage: Eukaryota > Metazoa > Chordata > Lepidosauria > Sphenodontia > Sphenodontidae > Sphenodon > Sphenodon punctatus. Next base: position 210,420 of record QEPC01005142.1, read on the forward strand.
GATCTCCTTCATTTAAGACACCATGCACATCTGTGATGCTCTGTCAGTAATAAATAAGTGACCTCATTGGATAGCCCTCTGTGTAACGCAGCAGTGGATATTTGCCCTTGAACGAAATAGAGCGAAGAGGCCTCAGGCACGTAGCTCTGTCACTGCTTTGTATCCCCAAGCTTCTCTCAAAGCATGCAGTGTCTGGCTGGCGAAAACATGCTTTCAACTCTTCCCCCTTTAAAGGGTCCTCCTGTGCTGTGGCCTAGATCTGTTGCCATAAGAGCAGAGAAGCACAGATACAGTCGTGTCTTATACTTGTCTTTTGTGTTACAAGCTTTGTTGTCTGTCTGGGCAAGTTTATTTCCCAGACTTACAAGGCGGAAAATATATGCAAGCATTTCTTTGAGTATTTTTTTTTCCGTTTTTGTTAGAGCCCCTTGTACCACAGTAGCGGGCAGCTACATGGACACCAATACACTGACACACAAAGCCTGGGACTAGCTGGCTTAGTGGTATTGATACAGGATTCCCAGTGTTGAAATCCCCTAGCCTAAAGTGGCAGAGAAATGCTTCCAATTTGACAGGTGCCTGTATAGGGTGTGAAAGCAACAAGAGAGTAGAAATTGTTCTCACAAGTGACTTGCGGAAGCTTAGCAATTGCATAGTTCAACCCAGCTAGGGAGCCTGAGGAGAGCTTCCAAACAACACCCGCCCTTCTTACAGGATGTTACAGGTTGGCCTGCCTTGGCCGTAAGTCTTCTTCACAGACTCAAGTCCTCGGAATACATGGCACCCAGATTTCCTCTAGCAGATTTTATTTACAATACAAAGTACACATTTTTGGATCTAATTATGGGTATGGTACTGATCCATAATTAAATCCAACCCCCCCACCCCCCTCGAGCCTGTTACACACACACACACACCCCGGGGTCCTGGTATAGTACTTACCGACCTCAGGGTGAGCTTGATTGCAGGACTCAGGGCTGGCCCCAGGCATGTGCCACATGTGCGGCTGCAGATGACCTCACGGCCAAATGGGGCCCCATGCTTGCTTGGCTGGGTGGCAAGCTGCAGCCAGCTTCTCCCCCAATAAGTTCTTCTGCCTCCCCTCCCTGGCTCCGGTCCTCATCCCTCACCTGCCTCTGCCTCGCCTCTGCCTCTGCCTCCTAGTAGTGCTCCAGCAGCAGCAGAAGCAACAGCTGTGGGACAATCAGACTGGGAGATAAAGCTGTTCGTTTACAAACAACTCCTCCCCATGTGAGTGATCAAAAAGTTGTTACTTTGTAAAGAAGGTTCTTTGAGATGGCTCCCAACATTCTCACAACTGGGTTCTGCACGTTCACCCTATTCAAATAATAGACCACGTAATGGTCTCGAGCTCCTCTAGTATAAAAAGCACACACACCCCTCGGAATGACAGTCCTACCAGCCCTTTCTAGGAATATAAGAAAAAAATTCCATGCAGGGCTCAAAGGGTGGGTGTTGTGAGAATGTTAGTAGCCATCTCAAAGAACCTTGTTTACAAGGTAGCAACCTTCTGTTCTTCGAGTGGCTCCTCACAGGCCATTTTTACATGGCTCCGCCGGGTGGGCGAGGTCCATGGGTGCGCCGGTGCATGGGTGGGGTGTGCACATCGCCACACACGCATCCCCACTCACCCCCCACTCATCCACATCCACTGAGTAACCGCCATTTCCCCTGGTTGCTATGTGCGTGGGGACAAGTGGGGAGGTGAATGGGGATGCGTGTCAGGCAGGCGCGCATGCACTCCCACTCACTATGGACGCATGCACTGTGTTGTTCACACGGGGCTTCCCCACCAGTGAACACGCAGAAATCTGCGTGTTCATGGTTGGTAGAGACCCAAGGGCCACATTCTCACAACTGTCTTACTTATATTACCTTAGGTAGGAATTTAGGATGTAGAGCAATATCTATTCTATCTTGGAAAATCTGCAAATATGGTTCTAAGATTATTATGGCTGCTATTTCAATAGCTCTTCTTAATGAAGTTATTGCTAACAGGAATATTGTCTTTAAACCCGCACCCCATAACCAGTTCATTTGCGCCCCCTGTATAATCAATTCACGCTGCCCTGGGGACACAAATTAAATGGTTATGGGTGGGGGGCAGCGTGAATTGATTATGGGGGCACAGCTGAACTGGTGTTTTTTGTTGTTTTTTATATATATATATATATATATATATATTTAAAAAAATCTCTCTCTCTCTTTTCATGACATTATTTATTTATTTATAAATATTTATTAGCCACCCCCTCATGCCAGCAGCATCTCGGTGTACAACAAACAAAACAACAATAACGTTTTAAAAAATTATCAAAAATTTTAAACATTTTAAAACAATCCCCAACCACCACTTTTTAACATATATTTAAAATCCAAAACAATCCCCCCCATCTACCCTCCCCTCCCACCCTCCCTTCCGAAGGCCTGGGCGAACAGCCAGGTCTTGCAGGCTCGGTGGAACGCCAGCAGGCCCGGGGCCAGGCGTGCTTCCTCTGGGAGGGAATTCCAAAGCCGCGGCCTGGCCACCGAGAAGGCCTTTTTCATTGTGGCACCCCGCTTAACACAGGGGACCTCCAGGAAGGCGCCCCCGGCAGACCGAAGGGGTCGCTCTGAGGCATGGAGGGCGAGGTGGTCCCCGAGGTATGAGGGGCCCAGACTGTATAGGGCTTTATAGATCAAAACTAACACCTTGAATCTGGCTCGGTACGCTATAGGCAGCCAGTGCAGAGCGTGGAGCACAGGTGTTATATGTTCCTGCCACGCCGTCCCCATAAGGAGATGGGCCGCTGCGTTCTGCACTAGCTGCAGCCTCTGGACCAGAAACAAGGGAAGCCCCACGTAGAGCGCATTATGCACTAGCTGCAGCCTCTGAACCAGAAACAAGGGAAGCGCCACGTAGAGCGCATTATGCACTAGCTGCAGCCTCCAGACCAGAAACAAGGGAAGCCCCACGTAATGCGCTTAATGGGCTAGCTGCATTTTGGGTGTCTTGTGTGTTTGATAGCAGCACCTCTAGACTGGTCGCGTTATGTGCGTGCACAAGGCACAGGTGGCACTGGCAGCAAAAAGCAACAGGCCCTGGAGGCCAGGCTAGCTGGCTACGCTCCTCCCCTCCCCTCCAGTAAGGCAGTGGACAGTCTCTCTGTGCCTGCCTCACTGCCCGCCTGGCTGCCCCTGGAACCGCTCCTGGGGAGTGGTGGTAGACGCTCGGTTGAGGAGCTGGTGGGGTGGGGGGAAGCACTGGGAGGCCATACTTGTCTATGGCCGCTCAGAGAGGTGGAGATGGGAATCCTTCCTGTCCAGAGGGAGTAAATTTTATGTAAATGTACACATTTGCATAATTAGGTCGTGCCTAATTATGCAATTTAGGCCCAGCACCAAGACTTCGCACATGGCCTCACAAACCCTGGGGCCGGCCCTGCTAGGACTGGTGGGCTGCAGCTTGATTTAAGGAGGGGGGGCTCCTCCTGTGTGGAGGAGTTCCCACAGCAGGCTCTCTTGTTGCGGTGCACTGTGGAGACCCTACTCCACAGCACGTATGTGCAAAATGGCTGCTGGGGCCATTCTGCACATATGCAGCTCATTTGCAAAATGGCACCGGTAACTGGCCTATTAGGGACTGCGGAGGTTATGATGCACAGTGTGGGACAGCAGCCCTAATAAGAACATAAGAAGTGCCATACTGAGTCAGATCAAGGGTTCATCAAGCCCAGCATCCTGTCCTCCGACAGCGGCCAATCTCGACTGCATGGGAGAAGAACCAACCGTCACAATGGGCAATACATTCCCCATTGTTCCCTCCCAGCTCCCAACTGTAAGAAGTTCATCTCATCAGCTACTTGGTTAATAGCCATTAATGGACCTACTCTCCAAGAACTTATCAAATCCTTTTTTAAACCCAGCTATTCTACTGGCCTTGACAATGTCCTTTGGCAACAAATTCTATAAGTTAATTATGCGTTGAGTGAAAAAGTACTTTATTTTATTTGTTGTAAATCTGCCGGCAGCTAGTTTCATGGAGTGTCCCCTAGTTCTAGTACTATTTGAGAGGGTAAATAACCGTTCCCTATCTACTCGTTCCACACCACTCAAGATTTTATAAACCTCTATCATGTCCCCTCTCAGTCTTCTCTTCTCTAAACTCTGGAATTCCCTCCCGGTGGGGGCCCGTCTGGCCCCAGACCTCCTGAATTTTCGTAGAAATTGTAAGACCTGGCTGTTCCGTCAGGTGTTTGGCGAGGGAGAGGGGTGGTGGGGCGGGGCGATTGGGGAGGGTGGAGTGGGTTTTTTGTGTTTTTTTGTTATTGTTAGTTAGTGAAAATATTTTTATTATTTTATTGTATTTTTATATATTGTTTTTAGCCACCCCAGGCTGCCTATGTCAGGAGGGGCGGGATACAAATTTTCTAAATAAATAAATAAATAAACTGAAGAGACCCAGCTTGTCAAGCCTCTCTTTGTACAGAAGCCATTCCATACTCTTTATCGTTCTCGTTGCCTTTCTCTGTACCTTTTCTAGTTCAGCTATGTCTTTTTTGAGATGGGGCGACCAGAACTGCACACAATACTCCAGGTGCGGCCATTGATTTGTTTAGAGGCATTATGACATCCTCAGTTTTATTCTATATTCGTTTGTGAATAACTCCTAACCTTCTGTTTGTTTTTTTAACTGCTGCTGCACACTGGACTGAGGATTTCAGCATATTGTCCACAATCACTCCCAGATCCTTTTCCTGAGTGGTAACTCCTAGCTTAGTACCCAGCATTGTGTACTCATAGTTTGGATTATTTTTCCCTATGTGCATCACTTTGCAGTTGTCCACATTAAATCTCATCTGCCATTTAGATGCCCAGGCACCCAGTCTTGTAAGATCCTGTTGCAGTTCTTCACAGTCTACTCGTGTTTTAACTACCTTGAATAACTTGGTGTCATCTGCAAATTTGATCACCTCACTCTTAACTCCCTATTCCAGATCATTAATTAATACATTAAACAGCACCGGTCCCAAGACAGATTCCGGGGGCACACCACTTTTTACATCTCTCCATTGTGAAAACCGACCATTCAATCCTACTCTTTGCTTCCTATCCTTTAACCACTTACAGATCCATAGTAAGACACTACCTCCTGTCCCATGACTTTTTAATTTTCTCAAGAGTCTTTTATGGGGGACCTTATCAAATGCTTTCTGGAAATCCAGGTACACTATGTCTACTGGGTCCTCCTTGTCGACATGCTTATTTACACCCTCAAAGAATTCCAACAGCTTAGTGAGGCATGACTAACCTTTCCTAAATCCATATTGACTCTTTCCCATTAAGCTATGTTTATCAACATACCCAGTGATTCTGTTCTTAATGATAGTTTCCACCATTTTGCCCAGCACAGACGTCAAGCTTCCTGGTCTGTAGTTTCCAGGATCACCTCTGGATCCCTTTTTAAATATCGGGGTTACATTTGCCATCCTCCAGTCCTTGGGTACAGTGGCAGATTTTAGCAATAGGTTACAAATTACTAACAGTAGGTTTGCAATTTCATATTTGAGTTCCTTCAGAACTCTGGGATGAATGCCATCTGGTCCTGGTGATTTGTTAGTATTCAGTTTGTTGATTTGCTCTAGAACCTCCTCCAGAGTCACGTTAATTTGTGACAGCTCTTCCAATTCATCACCTACAAAGATGTGCCTTCCATCTTAATGAGGAGGCGCTTTCCAGCTTAATGGGATTCAAGTCTTGGATACTGAGCAACCTGAACTCCCTTTTGACACAGTACTCGATGGCACATTGTAGGATGTTACACAATAATTTCATCTGATGATAAACGAGTTTCCCATTTAAAAAAACAGCTTCTCCCCCCACCCCATCCCCAGTCAGCCCTGTTGTGGGGACAATGTTTACCTTTTGCTAGGACTGAGCAGGAAGACATAGTTACTGAAACGAGTGCTGTCAGGTATTTGTGTTGGAATAATCCATAGGATCATCAGATCCAGATGATAAATCTCATTTTCTACACACCTTTGATAGACTCACTTGTGTTCTGTCCAAGAATCCAGCTCTGTTTCTATCATTCCAAACCTCACAGCTTCTTCAAATAGATGCCATTTAAAAAAAAAAAAAAAAGCACCTGCCTTTTGTTCTTGGCGTGAATTCCGCCCCTCCTACCAAACTTTAATTACCAAGAATCCCAGCTTGTGTATAGTGATTAGTTTTGAATCAATCATAAACTTTAGGATCTTCCAGACATAGTCTCCCCCAAACAAAACCATGGCAGACACCCCAAGGTAACCCTGTAGGTGTGGCTCTACGGTGTTTGCATGGCCTCTGAACTGCTTTACCGTGTGGTAATTCCCTAGTAAAGCATTTGAGAAGATCCCAGTTCAGACATCAGAACTACGCAGACGTCCCGCTCTCCTCCAGTGGGGTATTTGTGATGATTCTGTAAGCTGCAGTTGTGTACATCTGAAAGATCCAACAGCTTGGGTTGCCTCAGGGAACATTGTACCATTGTTAAAGAGGAGATTCACTACTTGTTTTGATGCTTTCAGTGAGCATTGTTGGTTGTCATTTTTTATTTAATTCTTTTAGTATTTAGATTTTACTTATAACTGAAACTAATAGGATCTTTAACATTTGCAAAGACAATTTGCAATTTTGTCCCCTGGAATGATTACCTGAGTTCATTTTGATTCCACTGTGAAATTTGCAACTTTATTTGTAGGTATTTCAGTTACTTCAGTCACTTCAGTATTTTGCTCTCTTCTGTTCTGTGTGACACTTTACTGAGTGACCTTGAGAAAGTCCTTTAACCCAACTGTGTCCTCGTTTAGTTATTAGTTGTTTTTTTTAAAAAAAAAGAGGAATAACAATACCAAGAATTTTAAGTGTGCTACTTTGTTCCTATCTGGCTGGCACCCTTTAATCATTTCTGTGTCTGCTGAATTGATGGCTATTTCAAAAACAGAGTGCCCTTCTGTGCTTCATGTAATTGCTAGAATTTGAAATATTGGTTATGACACTAGAGATTACTCATGTAAATAGAAAAATCACAGAACACCGGCAACTTTCAACACCTTGAATTTCATCAGAGAGTGTGGGTGAGCTGAGAGGGAGCTATAAATATTCATCAATAGGAAAAACCAAATAAGGTATAACAAATCCATAAGGCCTAAAGAAAACTCTTGGTAGTTTAAAAGTTTAAATAAACTACTGCAAATAAAGACCTTGTTCTTAGGAATACTGGTTAACATTGCTGATGTTAATATGTGCATCATAGGGTATTTTCAGATGTTATGAGATCACGCTCAACCACGGTGAATCCCCACATGGTGAACGTGATCCCGTAACATCTGTTGGGGGGAACGGAAGCTCCCTGACAGATGTTTACCCCCGTGAATCATGGGGGGCGGAAATCACATTCAACACGCAAACGGAGGTCCTGCCTGGACCATCTCCATTTGCGTGTTTAATGTGATTTCCCCCTGTGATTCACGGGGGTGACCACCCGGCATAACACTGAACAGACGTGACATTGACACGCTCAGCCATGGGGAATTCCCCGTGGTTGAGCGTGTCAACGTCATGTCTGGCCACTGACCACAGCCCGGAAACGGCGGCCGTGCTTGCTGCCAATTCCAGGCCATGGTCAATTTCCCAGGGGTGGGCAGGTGCGGCGGCCGTATTGGCCACAGCGCCCGCTCGTCTCCAGGAGGGCAGGCTGCTGGGGGAGCGTGGGGGGAGGGCGCGAGGCTGTGCGCCCGCACGTTGGGCTGTGCAGCCCCGCCCCCCCGGGATGCCCCACTCCCCTCCTGCCGCCCCCCCGGATTTCCCGCTGGGAGTGGCCAACACGTCTGTTGGCTGTTACGCGTTGACCTCGGCGGGAAATCAGTAGGGTGTTTCCATGGCGGGGCGAATTGAGCCCTATCACGTCTGAAAATACCCATAGTCAAACGCATGAGATATTTTCAGCATCTTGCTTTCCAGTGCAGTTTTATGCTTAACTAAACAAGACTGTCTTTTAGCTTCAGTGCACTGTGGAGCGGACTCTTAAGTGACCATGTAGGATTGTCTGCTTAAGAGAGCAAGGAAGTACAAATTAGTATTCTGTTTGAAAGCTGAAATCTTTGGCTTACTATTTTGTTATTTTTTCAGGAGGAGAGGTGAATAGCTTGCTTATGGGAACTTGCCACTAAAGCTCGTAGACTTGGCAGAAGTCACATCAGATACAGTGTGTGAGATAACTGAGCCAGGCAACTCTGATTCTTTGACAGAAATGTTTAGGCTGAAAACAAGTCAGAAGTTTGAGGAGTCGGGGTGGGGAGTCCCCTTCAGCGCAGAGAAGTTTATATAATTTAGAGTGGAAATGAAAAGTAGATTGGGGTTTTTTCTTCATAGATGTTAGTTGCACTTTTAGTCCGCTAAAATATCTTAATAATATTCACAATGAAAGCTACAGGTATTCCCATATCCCCGGTGCTGTGGAAGTCCCTTTCACCTGAGGTCCATCAGAGTCGAAGCCTGAGCATATTCCGGAGGCAGTGGGTATTTTCAGACATGATGGGGCCAATTGGCCCTGTCATGAAATCAATACATTGATCCCCCGCCGGGATGACCCCGTCACGCCCTAACAGACGTGCCGGGGGATCCTGGTGGAGAATCAGGGAGGGGGCGGGGCCGCGCGGCGCAACATGCGGCCGCACGGCCCTGCCATCTCCACACTCCCCGCTGCCCGCCCTCTGGGGAGACAGGTGGCCACCGCAGCCAATGCGGCCGCAGCACTCGCCCGAATTGGCCACGGGCCGGAATCCCTGTGGGGATTCCGGGCCGTGGCTGCCGTCCAGAAGTGACGGCGAGGTTCACCACGGCGGGGAATTGCCTTCGCCATGAGATGACCACCGGTCCCGCCGCTTCGGCCGCTCATGTGGCGAAAGTGATTCCCCGCCGTGGTAACATCTGGGGGGAACATCCGTTTCCCCCATCAGACGTTACGCGGTCACAGCCACCACAGGGAATTGACTGTGGTTCACTGTGATCTCGTAACGTCTGAAAATACCCAATGTGCGCCCTTTCATTCTGGCAAAGGCAGAAAGGAGTTGGGTGAGGGTGGGTTTTTTAAAGTTATTTTAGGCCACCCTGCGCCTTAAGGAAAAGGGCAGGGTTTTAAATTTAAATAAATAAATATCCAATTATTTCGATACTCCAGTTTGGTTAATTTGTTTCTTTCTCTATTTGAGTTACTCAGTTCAATTATTTCATTTACCTGATTTCAGCAATTTCACATTTATTATTTATTTAATTTCCCCCCCTCACCCTATCCCAAGGGCTAAGGATGGATTACAGTACATACATATAATAATAATAATAATAATAATAAATTATTATTTATTATAAGCATTTATATAGCACCAGCGATGTACCTGGTGCTTTACAGAAAATAAGATAGACACGGTCCCTGCCCGAGAGCTCACAATCTAAAGACAGGGAAAGGGGAGACAGGGAAGGGGAAACAGCGGGAGAGACAAGGGATGCAACATTCATGTGGATGCGAGAACTCAGGTACCCGTTCTTGGCTTGGTTTCAGTACATTGGGAGTTTGCAGATAACAGGTGGGGGATAATCCTGGGTGGGGATGATTAGCAGGAGTTACGGAAGGGCAGAGCAGAAGAGGTGGGTTTAAATATATTTAAAAGTACGCACAAACAAAACCAATTTAAAATCCCCCTATCATAACCCTCCGCAAACCCTATCCCTGTCTGCCAAATACCTGGCCAAGAAGAAAAGTCATACATCAGCTCCAGAAGATGAGCAGGCTTGGGCTAAGATGAACCTCCATGGGAAGAGAGTTCCATAATTGTGGAGCAACCACCAAGAATGACTCTTTACATGCCCTTGCTGTATGACCTTGATGGGCAAATGGTACATACAAGAGGGTGCTCCTGGCTCACCTCAGGGGCCGTGATGTACTGTAGTGCTAATAGTGCTGAAATGATGTAACCAAAATACTGAAATGATCTAATAACAAAACCAAATTTCCAACACGAAATTTCCAAAATAGATGTCCAACAAAATGGGAACAAATGGCGGTTATTAACTGCTTTGTCAAGTTCAGGTCGAATAGCACAAATTAAATTGATTTTTTTTTTTCATGGGTACTTGTTTCATCTTAAATATAATTAAACAGCACTGGAATCCCCATGGAAAACACCAGAGACAAACATAAAGTCAAAACAGATTTGAAAGGAGGGTGGAGGAACATCTGCTTCAAGGAAAGTTGCTGAGATTATCTAATAAGGAGAGACTATGCATGTGTTATTTAGAAGAGGTGGAATCACTTGCCTACGTGTTGCTTTATTGCCCCTAGTATGAAAATCTGAGGTAGTTATGGATTTTGCCAGTGATTGAAGGGAAATATTGCGATTATCAGAAGATTTGTTACTTACTAAATAGAGATTTGGCAACCTTGAAGGTAGTAGCGTTATATCTCCTTTTAATAGACCATAAGAGGAAATCTATTCTCCATGGATAGATTATGTTAATGATGGATGTTCTGAATTTGATTGTGTCTATTTTTTGTATTTGTACCATTAATGGTATTTGTTTTAAATTTTATTTTTATAATGTAATGACTTTTAATAAGGCAAATAGCTAATAAAGATGGATTGAATATAATGACAGTGAAGAGTTGAGGGAAGAGCTTGTATTTGCTCTAGAAACAAATTGCTATGGCTTGGGAAGAAATAAATTGTTTATTAATTGTACATTGATTATTTTTAGCTAATACAGAGGAACTGAACTGGATAAGAAAAGAGAAATACAAATAAATCCACTTACTGGTCAAGAAAAGCAAATGCTTAAAAGACAGCCTCTTTCAATCTTTACAAATGGTTCCACTCTGAAGAATACAGGTGCCAAAAATTTACTCTGTGAAAGAGAATTGGCCTGGTTATCTCATCTCATTTAAATAAAATAAATAAATAAATAAATCTTATAGGAAAAGACAGAAAGGCAGGGTAAAGCAGAGGAGGAGACAAGAATGGGCCTTCACAACTTGGGTTTCTTGGACACCAATAAGGAAAGGAAGCTTATGCGGAGGGGCAACATACAAGCAGTTGTGATCTACAAGGGCTGAATGCATCAAGCTGTCCTGATTTGCAAGGCAGTTTCATGTATACGTTTCCTTTAATGTATTCTTGTACTAATTTGCAAATGTTCACATGAAGTTCATCTTCAAATAATTTAATTGTGTGCAGTTCTGGTCGCCTCAGCTCAAAAAAGACATAGCCAAACTAGAAAAGGTACAGAGAAGGGCAACAAAGTGATCAAGGGCATGGTACGGCTCCCCTATGAGGTGAGGCTTGGTAGGTTGGGGCTCTTCAGCTTGGAGAAGAGAGGAGATAAGATATGATAGAGGTCTATAAAATCATAAGTGGTGTGTGGAACTAATAAACAAGGAGCAGTTATTTACCCTCTCAGCTAGTACTAGAGCTAGGGGACACTCCATGAAACTCATGGGTGGCAAGTTTAAAACAAATAAAAGAAAATATTTTTTCACTCAGTGTATAATTGGGTTGTGGAATCTACTGCCAGAGGCTGTGGTAAGGGCCAGTACTATAGCTGAGTTTAAAAGAGGTTTGGACAAGTTTCTGGAAGATAGTTTCATTAGCAGCTATTAGCCCGACAGGATCAGGGAACATGACGGGAGCTGGGGGAAAACAACAGGGAATGGATCCCCCATTGTGACCTGTTGGGTGCTTCTCCGAAGCGACTGATTGGCCACTGTCGGAGACAGGATGCTGGGCCAAATGGACCATTGGTCTGACCCCAGTATGGCACGTCTTATGTTCTTATGATTCGCTTAGTCGATTTGTTTAATGAACAAATAATTTGTTTAATTTAAGTTTGTGGTCTTTGACTAATTCAGTATTAAATACAGTCAAACTGTTGCAGTCAAAGTCAAATTTTGACTTTGTTGATCAAATTACATAAAGCTGAAGCAGACAATTTGTTTCTACCAGTGCACCTTTTAAGGAGAACACTAACAGCTAGTTTGGTTTTTTGTTTTGTTTTGGAACTGTTACTAGCAAGTTGCAACTTTAGCTTTGTAAGTTACACAAAATTGTGGACTAATTTAGTATAAACAGAGGAAGTACAAACTAATGAGACAGAGGGTAAGGGGGAGAGGTACGGAGGTCATGGGGAGTGATGGGGGAGAGGTGTACATAAATACACGTGATAGGGAACTTCAAGTACTACAGGCAAGAGGATGGGGGGGGGTGTAGTCTAAAAAGTTCGAGATCCACTGATGAAGAGAGTGCTTTTTCCTTGGCTCCACCCCCAACACCCTGATGAACCCCATCCTCATCCTGTAGTTCTGGAGAGGAAGGAACAGATGTGATATTTCGTAAGTGACATGCTGCTGCTATGCCTTGCCAGGATGGAAGGGAAAGTTCTATCTGAGATGCACTTTCTCTACTGCTGTAGATGTAGGGTGCAGTCACACAAGATGCCTTGGGCAGGCTACCATGCCTTGGGCAGCATTAACCCAGTCTGGGCAGCTGGACCATGCAATGCAGTGCATCGTGTGGCCGGCTGCCACCAGATGTTTCCCCCAGCGTGTGGCGGAGCAAGCAGCTGCCTGCTATGTGATGCATCCTGGAAAAAGGCCTGAGCAGCCTTACCCCAAATGAGGTAAGGCTGCCCAAAGTGTGGCGGCCCATGCAGGGCTCCTTCTGCCACGCCGCGTAGCAAGCTCTTGGCAGGGCTTTGAGTGGCAGGCGCTGTTGCCTGTCGTGTGCTACCACGTCATGGCCGGGGACAGGAGTTTGGTCAGGCTGGGAGAGGGAGGTGGGGCATGTGGCTGGCGCCTTGGCCTGCCCTCGCCGTGGTGGGAGCTCCGACAGCAGCCCAGCTGCCCCATGTGGGGGCGGGGCGACCATCTGCGCTGGCCCCCAATGTAGCAGCTGTGCTTGTGCACCAGAGGGCCGTGCGGGGATCGGGCCCTCAACAGCTTGTGAGGCTGCACCCATAGCGCGCCATGGTTTTACTGGTTATTACCTGCAGCAGCTAGTTTGAAAGGGGACATAGGTAGTCCTTGCTTAAACAATGTGAAGATTTTATTAGGCCTGACATACAGATTCCAGGGTTCATCTCTTGCATTGCAGTTGTAAGAAGAAAATAAACTTGAAATGAGGTTCCCTAAGCAACTGCAAAATACAGTTTTCCTGGGGAGACATGAATGGGACCAGAGCTACATTTTTGATGTAGCTGCATGGAGAAGCATCACAGTTTTCCATTGCGTTACCAGATATAACTTTTTAGTTAAAAGGACACTAAGTATTTTTTTTCATAATAAAAATAGCTATCATGTTATTCTCTAGATATATGAGAACATAGCAAGGAGTTATTGGTTTACAATCACTCTGTTTTTAAAAAAAAAAAAAATGCTATCTAGCTGTTTGCTTGCCTACTCAATCTGAAATTTTTACCCAGAAACGTGAGCATCAAAGCTTTGGCTTGTGGTTCCTAAACAGCCAGAAGAAGATCATTATTTTTGTTTTCCTAAGGAGCACTCAGAGGCTCATCTGTTCCAAATAAAATAGAATGCACGCAGACATAAGATCTAGGATTTGGAAAAGATAAGTCAAAGTTAGTGCTTGCCAACCTCGACAATGTAACTTTGCAAGCCTTAGCCGCACGTACTGAGTTCAGCTGAATTCCTTCAAGGAAGACAAGAGTGCCATATATTGAACTTTTGGCCCATTTTTATCTTAGGGGCAATCTAGAAGGGGTTTATAGTCTCCCCATACCAATCATTACATTTTTGAAATTTGGAAGCATATCTCTTAATAGAGGCTGAAGGCTGTTGATCGATCTGGAGATTTAGTATTGCAGAACCTTTCACAAGTCGGCAGAGGTGATAAATTGTGGAGGTGGCTTTTATTTGATCTTAAAAACAGATGTTGCTTCTGCAGCCAGCTGAATGGAAACTTACACCCACTAACACACAGAGTAATTCTTCACTTCATGACAGTATGTAAGTGGTTAAACCATGGGACACTTTGATGATTTTTTACTTAGACTAGCTAGCGTGAATCGTTTGCCTATATATTTGTTTTGATGACAGCTCTTGTGTCTATTTAGGGAAAGATTCATTCCTCATCTACACCAATTGACACCCACAAGGAATTTGGTCCTTAACCTGAGCAACCCATTTCTCTTTCACTGGCACCCGTGGAAGCTCAAAATGAAGTTTGCATCAGTGTAATCTCAGAGTAAGCCCACTGATTGTAACTGTGATACTCGGGACTTACCCTGGAATAGCTACAAACCAAATTTGAACCTGTATGTTTTAGAAGAAAAAGTCTCACCCAGGCAGTTTTAATATTCAGCACTGAACAGTCCTGAAACTATTTGAGACTTGCAGTTTTCTGATGTACTAAGACTACTACATTTGAACTCTTGGCATGTGGCATTTCTGTAAAGGAAAGGCCAAGTCCCCAGTGAATAATCAAATTGCTCAGCTGAACGAGGAGAACAAAAATAGGTTTGTGCAGCAAAGGAATTGATAGAATTAAAAGCCTCCAGTTCCCCAAATCCAGGCCTCTCTGACATATGACCAGCTTGCAAAGACTGTGTGTGCCATCTTGTTTAATGTTTGGCATGGGCTAAATGGCTACTATTTAAGTAGCCGTTTGTAGGGGTGTGATCTACAAACAGCTGTACAGTGCCAGAACCCTGGCGAAGAGTATTTATACAGGCTTGATAAACTGTGACTTGGAAAACGATGCTCCCCTATGAGTATTGCAGCCTCCGGCATGTCTGGAATCTGAACATTCATGCACACGGTTGTAATGTGCTATAATCAGAATTTTTCTACACTCAGCTTGCGTCCCTCTTTTGCCACATTCACATGAAGTTCTGGGGGTAAGAATGTTGGTGTGGCCGCTATGGGGAGGGTATAACTGCCAAAACCTAAATGCCACCTTGACTACTGCAACTTACTCATTACTGGTCTCTCCTGCTCTAAGCTTGCCCCTCTTCTTTCAACTCTGCTGCCAAGGCCATCCACCTTGCCCATCGCTTTGACCACATTCAGACCCTCTTCTCTGCCCCTGCACTGGTGGCCTCGCTCCCCCCTGTCTCTCTGCACTTGTTTCCTGGCACGTTCCTGCTCGGGAGCTTCTCTCCTCCTCTGTCACCATCCTCGCCTGCTTGCAACTCCCTTGCTGCTCAAAATGTATTTGCCCGCTGCCCCGCATGCCTGGCACTCCCTCCCTGGATACATTTGTGCTGCTTCCTCCCAACCTTCAAATCCCTCCTGAAAACCCACGTTTTCTGCCATGCTTTCCCTAGCGCCTTGTCTCCTTAGACTCGTCATGAGAAGGAAGTTGCCTCCTCTTCCCTCCTTCACTGAGTCCTTCTCTTTCCTATAACTAAGCTAACCATGTGCACCCGCGACCTCTCACCCTCATGAATGTATCCTTCCCTCTCCCTTTGTTCCCTCTCCTTTGTCTGTCTTAGATTGTAAGCCCTTTAGAGTAGGAACTTGTTGATTGTACCGTGCCAGGTACATTGCTGGTGGTACTTAAATAATAAATAATAATAAAAATAGAACTACTTCCTGTAGTAGTTATTAGAACACTGCCGTGAAATGACCCTTACTTTTTATGGGAATGTGGCCTTAGTGACATTACCTTATCTGGCATTCCTCTATACCCATGTTTCATTGATGACCAGGACCTGGAGCCTTCAGCTCAGCTGTTTTATCAAGCTTGTATGACTTAAAATGTTTTCACCCGTGCCATGTTTTCTGCACTAAAAACTGGGCCGTAGAGTGGGAAAGTCCACCCAGCACAAAGGACCTTTCAAAAGCTTGTCTCACCAGTTACACCCACAATCAGATCAAATTCTAGTCTCGTTGGATACAACCCTCATGAACTTCAATGGTGACGAGACTTTGCTTCAGGGCTGGCCTTAAGCAGAGCCCGTAGGGCCCATGGCCCAGGCTCCCTGGATGGAGGGGGGCCCCCGCAGGTAGACTGGCCCTTGTAGCCTCAGGTCCAGCGCTCCTGAGGCCTCAGGATGGAATATTTCTGTGAGGCCCTGCAACTCAGCCCACAGAGTGGCTACTTCCCGTGGGGACCTGCTTCCCCTCTCCTTGTCTCACTTACTAGGGTTGGGGAGCAAGGCCCTGCAGGAAGAGGCTTTTTTATCCAATTTGGATCTGCCACCATCATCCATGCCTTCGTAACCTCGAGGCTAGACTACTGAACGGGGCTGCCCTTGATGACTGTTTGGAAGCTGAAGTTGGTGTAGAACCCGGTGGCCCACCTTCTGTTGAGGGCAGATCACCGGGAGCACATTACACTAGTGCTCCAGAGTCTGCACTGGCTACCAATAGCTTTCCAGGCATAATTCAAGGTGCTGGTTTTGACCTGTAAAGCCCTAAATGGCTTGGGCCCCAAGTATCTGAAAGACTGTCTCTTCCCTCGTGTCCCGTTGTGGCCTCTGAAGGCAGCTGGGAATGCCCTCTTGCAGGCACCATCTGCCTGCAGAGGACACTCCTGTCAGCAGAATGCTGCACGCAGATTCCCACAAGCAGAGTGCAAGAGGACACTCCCGCACGCAGAGCGGCACCCTACAATTATGGAATTCCCTCCCCTTACTTATCTTCCGAAAATGATGTAAAACCTTTTTATTTGGTCAGGCGTTTGGCAGGTCGGGATGGGGTTAGGGAAGGGTTGTAGGAGGGTTAAAGGGATTTTTAAGATGTTTTTATTGATTGTAAGCCACCCTGAGCCATAATGGGAAGGGCAGAATACAAATTTGATTAAATAAATAAAATAAAGGGGAGGGACTATCGAGGGTGGAGCCATGGGGTCCCCATATTTTATTTTCACCCTGGGCCCCACAAATTCTAAGGCCAGCACGGCAAGGCTTATGTGGGTCATAAGTATTCCAGATTGCAATTCTCAGTCCATTCACACAAGGATAGTTTTGAGAGAAAATCAGAAAGAAATCCATACAAATGAGAAGGAATATGTGGGAATTTCACGTGACTCTGTTCGATGAAGTTTCTTGTTTGGCTGAATTTTTCTTTAGTGTTTATGCACTTTTGGAACTATGTTCTCCATAATCCTCAAATGTATTTTCCCCCCCAATCACATAATGAAGTAGGTAATCCTAGAGGGCTTCTTTAAGAAAGAATGCACTTAGATTCTTTGACCTTGTTCCCGTGAAAGGTAAAAGCCCTTGGACCCTCTTTCTTTGATCAGATTAAGGAACCTTGTTCCTTTTGCTTTCATACCACAAATTTAAGCATTCCTGTTCACATACTTACAATAATGAAGGATATTTACCATGAATACTGAATGCTTTTCTTTTTGACTTTCCCCCCTTCATTTTAAACCCCCCTGACTGTATCAAGGGGTGTTCCAGACTCCTTCAGAAACATGTCTGGTACATTTGAGCAAATTTGCCTGTAGTGTTTTCCTCATTAGAGATGTCCTTTAAAAAAAAAAAAAAAAAGTCATCTGTGCACAGTAATAAAGGATTAATTGTGGAAACTTGGAACTTGGCAGAATAGTGCGTAAATGAAGTGCTCTTTTGGAAGCCGCACTGCCTGCCTTGCAAATCAAAAAACAAATACAAAGTACTGAGCATAATTATTTATTATTTATTTCCAACATTTATATCCTGCCTCTCCTGCCCAAGCAGCTCGAGGCGGGTTACAAAAATTAAAATATTTTAAAATATACATAAAATATATAAAAGGGAGACATAAAAGAAACTAAAACCCCCATCTTCTCGCCACTGCCGGGTGGGTTGCTGGGCGGGGAAGGGTGGGGGGAGGCAATCCCCAGAAGCCTCCCACTCCCCCGACCTGCCCCCCGCCAGACAGGTAATGTGGGCATGGATCCGTTATTTTCCATAATGGATCCGGAACCCAAGAAAAAATGAATGTGGGCATGCAGCCCACCTGTGGTAATTTAATGCGAGATGGATTCTCACATTAAAATCAGTACATGGGCAAGGAGCCTAAATGTGGCATGCTGTCTTTCTTCCTTTTTAATAAGGGGGGGCAGGTTTATGCTTGGGGCCATCGGATGCTTAGGATTATTGACAAAAAATAACTTTGTGCTTTACAGGGGTATAGCTAGATTGGAGTAGGCCCCGTTGCAGAATATGGAATGGACCACCCTCGTCCTTCCCGCTCCTCCACCCTCTCACATGATGCATACACAGGCCACATGCTTTGTGGGGCCCCAAGGCTGGTGGGCCCAGGTGCGGCTGCACCTATTATAGCTCTGCCCCGGTGCTTTTATTCACACACTGTCTTGGTGAGTAACTATATTTGTGGGTTTTAGCAAACGAGACATTAGCCCACACCCAGTGGGAGTCCCCCTGCTCATTTATTAGGTACTCACTCCCACCGGCCACATGGTCACCACGCGCCGGACCCCCAGCCCCTCCTCACAGCAGGGTCTCGGAGAATATGGAGCCTGCCATGCAGGCAATTGAGGGTTAATGTGTGCTCTTGTGTCTGTGCCCCATCAGTTAGGTTGTGTGCAGCATCTCTGCGCGTACGGGTCCACCAGCACCATAGAGTCGTGTATGGAAATCCTAGAGCGTCCAAGGAGTGACTGCTTCCTGTTCCTCTTCCCGCCCCTGCTCTCACTGGCACTGCCATTGAGGGTTGGCCACAAGCATGTGAAATACATGCAGGGGCCTGCCTGTTTATTAGGCTGAACACGCTAAACGTGAGTGGGGGCTGCATGAACTGAACCCGAACTGCAGCATGCTGTCGTCTCATTGTTAACACCCTGTTTGTCAGTGGATAAAACTATATCTCATATAGAAATATATATGAGTGAATGTAACTATATCTTGGAGAGATGTACCAGTCGTTTACAACTGAAGTTCATGGTGACGCTCCTAGTGAAGTCAAGGGGGCTCCGATATCAGTAGGGGGACCATACCTCCCCTTTAAAAGAGGATGCTTATGAAAAATACATGGTGCAGGGCTGCGCTGGAACCATTATTTTTCATAAGCGTCCTCTTTTAAAGGGGAGGTATGGCCACCCTAGGTATCAGAGAATATGCTAGAAATGACCAGGGGCCTAATATTGACTCTGTTGAAAGCAATGGGGATTTAGCCGCTAACATCAGTGGAACCGGGATTGTACACGAGGCCTATAATGCCTATTGACAAGTGTTTAATTTATTTTAAAGCGGTGTTGGAGTTCAAGCCTGTCCCGGAAGTCTCTTCCCCTCCCCACCTCTCTTCCCCAAAGACCCCAAATGCATGAGGTGGTATTTCGGGGATCCAGTGGATCTGCCCTGCATGGCCCAATCACACCCCAGCCAGATCCTCCACTGCCAATCAGCTGATGAGTGGCAGTAGCAGCCCCTTCTCTGCCCACTGCATAGCAGCCTCAATGTTGTCAGCTGAGAGGATGAGACTGGTGCTTCTGTGGGTGGGATGTGGACTGCCGTTCCCCCAATCAGCTGTTTGGCCCTGGGAGTGTTTTGTCACTAAACAGCTGATTGGTGGCTGCAGCTCCACCCGTTTCCATTTTAGCCCCCGTCAAACTTTATACAAACTACGTGTGGGGTCTTGCAGGGTAGCAGCATGAGTGATAGGATCTGGACTGATGTACCGGATAGCTGAGCCCTGGCCTGAAAAGAGATGCTGAGGGTCAGCCCTGGTAAGTCCTGGCACAAATTAAGCCCTGATATTGACCAGATTTTCAGCTATCTGACTTAATCTGTACTAAAAATGGCACCTGAATTTAAAAAAGGAGACAAAAATGATGAAATAATGCACAGAAGGTGAAAATCTGTCCTCTTTTAAAACCTCCGTTACCAACTATGAACTATAGAGCGATAGCCCCGTAACTCGCTACGCCCTCCCTTTTGTCCGCACAAGCAGGGGGATTGTAGCACTGCAAAAGGAGTTCTCTTCAACAGGAATGGGAGCGCATTGCTAGGATGGGGCTGTTAAGTCAGAGCTGCGTTCACCTGGACAGATGCAGTGCTGTGGCTGTTCCTCTTCATTCGCAACCTCAGCCACTAAGCACCTGCTCCTGTGAGCATGCTCTCTGTTTATCTTTTATGTTCCATAAACTTGTAGGCAAATCAAATTATAGTTTTAGTGGCCAATCCAATGTCCGCGTGTGCACCAAGTGCAGGATATGTGCACACCGAATACATGATACGTGTGCATTGGGGGGGGGGGGTGCAGACCCTTAGTCCCCCCCCCACCCCCAATCTAAATAGTGGCAAAGTCTTTATGAAATAGCAGTATGGGACTAAAAAGGAATATAATTCAGACAACCTAATGTAACACGGTTCAGTGAGAAAGAACCCAGACTCTGCTGTCTTAATCATCAACACACGAAGCAGCTGCCCGTGGTGCCAGATTTGGGAGAGGTTTTGCCAAGAGTGGCCCACTGCCTTGACTGTGGAGCCTCTGTACAAACCTGTAGGTTTTAATATGGCACGGCACCTCTCTTCATAGGAGTGTGTGGGGTGGGAGGTTGGTAACATTTCAGTGGAATTGTATAGTGAGGATATAATTCCCTACCAAATATCAGTGGATCTTTGCATTAAAGTTTGAGAGCCACTGGGAGCTGGCTGTCCGATTGTCATTGATTTGAAATAGGGTAAAAACAGACGTAACGCCAAATACACTTTAACATTTCTTATGCATTTTGCAGGGCTGCATAGGTCACCAGTACAGCCCTGCAACATGCATACGAAATGTTAAAGTGGAGTTAGTATTATGTCTGTTTTCACCCATAGAATGGGGAGTCGGGTAGCTAACGTTCTTTAGCGCCTTTGGGAATCCCAGCCAATTAATTCCATAGGACTTTTCCTTAAGAGAATTACTTCAGGGCACGTTCAGACCAGATGGCAACCTTGGTAGCCCCAGAGCAAGTAGTTCATACGGTATTTTGCTTTCTGGGGCACAGAACGTAAAATGTTGTGTGTGTACTGAACTCAGGACAAATGGCAAGTTGCATCATTCACAGGAGGAGCAAGTTGCACCGGAGCAATTAGCTCTTGGTGATCACATGAGTTACTTCCTCCAGACTGCTACATTCATCCTCTGACCAAAAGCTGTTGCCATGAACCAAGGCCTGCTGTGGGGCAGCTGCCTTTAAAGTACACTGAGCCCATGAAGCAGATCACTGGAAACTGCTGTATTTCACCCTTTTCTCCTGGTAATCTTTCCTTGCAGCCTTTTTCACAGGCCCTTCTGAAGTTGTCCACTCACTTGCAATGACATCACCCCTGAACTGTATGGAAACTCGCCTTTTGGCAAACGGAAAGGAACAGTCTTTACTTGTGTTCCCAGTGTCCTGGGTATTACATTCACATTGAAATGTCCATGCCCGATGTTTAGATTTAGATCCAAATCTCTCATGCCCTGTTCATTCTCTTTCTTTTTCTCTGCCTCATCTCCTCCTTGTTTTCTTCATTTTCATCGTCACATACTATGTTAAACTCTTTGAGGCAGAGACTGTGCCATCGTACGGATTTGTACAGCGCCTGCTGCCCAGTTGTTACCCCAGAACAAATACTGATTAACAATGGCAGCTGTTATTAAATCAGAGAATTAGCACTGGACCTCCAGCCGAGCACTATTTTATTTACTTCTTGTTGTTGTTGTGTTTTCAACAGTGAAGTACATGAGAGAAGCGACCCCCTATGTGAAGAAGGGCTCTCCAGTGTCTGAAATTGGGTGGGAAACGCCGCCGCCCGAATCCCCTCGGCTGGGAAGTGCATCCTCCGACCCCCTGTCACAGCTCTCCCTCTCCATCCACAGGGACAAGAAAACTATCCCACTCAGAATGTGCTACGTGACACGGAACATGACTGTGTCGGACCCAGAAAACAGGTAAGAACACACTTCATTGGAGGCCCGTTTTCATGCATTATATACATATAATAATGCAGCATAAAAATGTACAAAAATGAAAGTACGTAAAAGCATATACAAAACCATAACCCCATCTGCCAGATGCCTGGCCAAAAAGAAAAGTCTTAGGTGTTTTTACATGAGGCTTGTTTCCTGCGTATTTCTAAATTCTTGGAGAAACATACTCGTGGTGGTTTAGATGTTCCTCCCTGCCACCGGACGTAAGCCAGATGCCATTGCAAACTGGAGTTTTTTACAAGTCTGCAGCTCCAAGCCGGCACTAGTTTACACCGCCCTCTGTTTTCAGTGGCACCCGACTCACTTCCAGCAGCAGAGAGGAACATCTAAATCCCCCGGCACGAGTTTGTTTCTCCAGGAATTTAGAAATACATGAGAAACAAGCCTCGTGTAAAAACGCCCTTATGCTGGATAAGCGATTGTAACGTGTAACTCTATACTTCATTGTGGAGCAATTAAATATAAACCTTGAAGTATTGTGAATAATGTCTCCAAGGGCCAGATTCTGATCTTGGTTACTCCAGTGTAAAGCTGGGGTAACTTTACTCAAGCAAGATTAGAACAAGAACTGCCATACTGGGTCAGACAAATAGTTCATCTAGCCCAACATCCTGTCTTCAACAGTGAGAAACTTTGGTTGCTATCGAGAAGCGTGGATTGAAGTCATAATGGAGGGATCCACTTCCTGCTCTTCATTTTCAAGCCCCGATAGTCAGAGCTCTCATCCCCTGATCAATGTGACTAATAGCCATTCATGGACCTACTCTCTAAGAATGCATCGAATCCTGTTTTTGAAACCAGCTAAGCTATTGGACTATGCAATGTCTTTTGGCAACAAGCTGAATCATATGTTGAGTGGGGGGAAAAGGTTCCTTTATTTTGTCTTAAATCCTTAACCCTTTAATTTCATAGAGTGTCCTCATATTCTAGTATTATGAGAAGGGGTAAGTAACAGGTCCCTGTTTTCTTGCTCTGAACGACTCATCATTATGATAACAATCTGGCCTTTGGCCTGAGACCTTGGGTACGAATAAACGAGTTGAGGGCCTGCTATGGCTTGCTATTGCCCAGTTGGGCCAGAGACTCACCTTCACGTTGGTTTCTGGGCTGCCAGATGTGAGCCTGCTGCAGCCCTGGCCCAGGTAAGTGGCTGGCCCATAACTGGTCCCCTGGATGATCCTGTCTCACAGCTCGGACCAAGGGCCGACCAAACAGGCCATAGAGGATCAGTACATCTTTTTGTGGCCCTATCCCTGCTGGGAATTGGGGGTCGCCATGGCTGCCCGTGATTGGCCACCATGGCTGCCCATCATGCCAGGGGGCGGGCCCTAATGAGGGCAGGAGAGTGCTCACCAGCTGGCCCAGTTCCGTGCTCCAACCTGACCCTGCCTGGGTTGCCCCCCTCAGACTGCGGTGCTCCTGCTGCACGTTTATTGTCGCCCCTTGTCTACATACAAGTTTGCTTGCACCTTAATTTACCCAAGGTAGGCCTCTGTGTTTCCACAGGGGGATTACTTTTTTCTGATACATTAATTTAGTGCAATAAGTGCCCCTCCAAAGCTCTAAATACCCTAGACAATTTTATAACAAAACAAACTACATTGATTTTAACGGATGAGGATTCCACCTAAAATAAATAGAACCATCAGCTCCCCCAGACCAACTTAAGTGGTGAAGTATGTTAAGTTTAATTGATCCTCCAGAGTCCCACCCACCAGCACCCATATCTACATGATCTTTGGAGAAGAGGTGGGTTTTGCAGCATTCCCCAGTTGAATTAGATTTAAGTAAAATAAACCACTCTTGAACCAAAATAAGAATATCCTAAAGGGAACATCATGTCATTGTCTTCTATCAAACCAGTGCAAATTTCCATGCAGACAGAGTTCCTAGAGCACCTTCTGTCTGAGGGTTTCAAGGTGATTTGCAAACACTTTCCTAACCAAGTGGTTTGCATCACTGCTCTGAGACAGGAATGGCAAGTACATACTTGCCAGCTTTTGGCTTAAGCTGCAAGGAGCAGTAAGTAAACACTCTTTATTAGAAATACACAAGGTCACAGTGTTCAGTTTTTTTATTACAGCTGAATGAACAAGAGAGGAACGGCCACTAGTTGATAGCAGCATGAGGCATGTAAGGTCAGCTGGGAAAGAGGAATATTGCCTAGAAAACAAGAAATTCTTTGGAGCAAACCTCAAACTAATGAGGAGCCTGATTTGCTACTAAAGGGCCCATGGGTTGTACCTAGAGCAGGAGCGGGAAACATTTTCCATTCTGAGGGTGAGTTTGAAAATCAGTACAAGTTTCAAGGGCCACATACAAGTTGGGGGCTGAGGTGTTTAAAAGCTGCACTGAGGAAGAGGAAGGTCCAGATTGTCCTGTCTCCTATCCTTGTGTGCATGCCCTCATCTCTGGGTGTTTTTAGACAAGCATCCATCATGCATGTTGCAGGGCTGCATAGAGTATCAGTGCGGCCCTGCAACATGCATGATGGGTGGATGATAGATGGGTAATGGGTGGGGAGGCACTTGTCTAAAAACACCCTCTGTTCCTTTACTCGGAGCTCCGTTTTTCGGTGTTTGGGGGTAGAAACTGGATCTAGGGGCCAGACCAAGAACTGGCCACAGGCTGCATTTGGTCTTTGTGGGCCTGAGGTTCTCCATCCATGGCCTAGGGCAACTAACTGTCTTTGGGCCCTCGGCCTCTCTGCCAAAGTTGGTGGAAATCAGCAAGAGAGATTCATTCACAGGTAGTAAGGGAAAGTCGAGGGGATTGCTCATTGTAATCCAGTGGGATTTTTCTAATACAAAACGAGCCACATCCCCCTCCAGGTGTACCTGTTGTTTGAAATATTGGGTCTGTCCTTAGCTTTGAGCCTTGGGAGAGATCAAAAGTTGTTAAAGGGAGGAGCAGGGGAGGAAATACATTGCAGGTGGGGAACCCTGGGCCTGGGACCAAAGGCTGCCTGCGGCTATTAGGTATGGACGAACACGGTTTGGCAGTTCGGAGTTCGGACCGAACTCGACTAGTTCGGTCCGAACTCGACTAGTTTGGTTGACTGAACCGAACTTCCGAACCGAACTCGATTTTTGAACCGAACCGAATTTCCAAACTCTGTTCTGTTCGCCCATCCCTAGCGGCTATTTTTTATTTGGCCCCTTTGCAGTTCCTGGATGTGGCCCCTGGATCCAGTTGCTGGTCCCAGGTGCTGAAGGGCTGAGCTTGGGGGAAGGAAGCTCAGCCCTTCAGCACCTGCTGAGGCAGAGATGAGGGCATGCACACAGGGACAGGGGAGAGGATGGGTCCATGGCATAGATCCATGATCTGAACCCTCCTCTTCCTTTATCCACTCTGAGCATGCCCCTTAAGCATCCCCAATCTCAACTTTCGTGTGGCTCTCGGAGCTTGTGCTAATTCTCAGAGTGGCCCCTGGGAAGGAAAAGGTTCCTCACCCCTTACATACCTACAGACGGACAGACACACACATGATTATTGCACTAAGCCTTCTTTCCATAGGAAAGCAGGCTTACAAAATAAATAAAAAGAGTAGCCTACTTGACTTTCCATTAAATATAGCAGCAGTTCTGGCTCTTGCAGGAGAATGTATACATGCATGTGAGTGAGAGGCAGAGAGAGAGATGTTACATTTGAGAAAATGAATGGGGGGTGGATTTCTGTGGATTTTTTGTATTTTCTTCGTAATGCTAAAAATAGGATGAGCTTATTGGCCCTTATTTATAACATGTGTGGAACAGCTGCAGCACACCAGCGCATTCAATGAGCATCTATTTTAACAGCTGCTAACAAAAAGAACCCATAGAGTCTGTGTGGAAAGAGAGGATAATTCTTCACTCAAAACAATGGTCTTTTTGTGCTTTCCCCTCCAGCACGCAAACTTTTCAGGAAGCCTTTTGCAGCTACTCTCTTGATTTTCAACACTTGCGTATCAGGAGGACTGAAAGTTACATTTCTAAGCAGGGAGAGAGTAATTAGGGTTTAAACTGGTCATTGACAATGGGTTCCCACTGCCAGTATTTTATTTTTGGCTGGGATGATCCCAGGACGGCTTACAGAACAACTGTGGCCTGCATCCCCTTGCACAAGATCCCTGAGCATTTGTCATTATGTTGGCTAATTCCTTTCCATTGCATCAATGCCTCTCCTCTCTTTCTGTTTTTTTCTTTTTGTGTTTATTGAGTAAAGGGTCATGTCACGTAGAATACATTTTTTCAAAACTCCTACAGCGGAGCCATAGGCCTCTGTTTTTTTCACATCCGGGCCTGCATCCTAGCAAAGTGCCCTTGAATCCACACTTCATGGACTACTGTGTTCGTGAAGATGCCTGAATGCATCTTGCCTTTCGCTGCTGTAAGTGTATCCCTGTCTATGTTGTAGACAGGTACCTCTAAGTGTGCCGTTGTAGATGGGTCCCTCTAAGTGTACCCTTGTCTATGTTTGCTACGCTGGCTATTTTGAACCTCTGCGGCTCAGGGGTGTAGCTCGTTTGGGATGGGCCAGGTGCAAGAAATGGACTTCTCCCCCGGCACCATTCTCCCCCCTGTCCCTCCCCTCCTTCCTCCCCTTAGTGTTCTTATTGCAGGAAACAGTCAGCTGATGTAGTGAGTCTGGTGAGTGCGTTGCTCTGACTCCAGAGGCGCTCATCACCCTGTGTCGCCTCTCCCTCCCTCCACTTCCTGCATCTGAGCCCTAGAGGCTGTGGCTGCGCTGCCTTGTGCCGCTGTCTGGGCTTACTCCATCCTGTGCTGCCCGCTGGGTGGGTCCCACGCATGCCGTGCGCTGCAGACGCTTCCGCTCAGCTCAGTCTCCACCTGGCCACGCTGCAACAGGACAGGATTTGTACCCCTCACCCCAGCTTAGGCCCCAGGACAAATATCCCTCCCGTCCCAATGATAGCTACGCCCCTGCTGCTGCTACTCCTACTCTGCAGTTAATTATCTATCAAAAATACAAGACACATTAAAGGACCCAACACTAGATTTTACCCGAGATAACTTTTATAAACAATATTTGATTAAAAAGTGCCATAGTGATACACAGAGCTTCTGGTGTTATCAGGAAGCACGTACCAAGGATCTTCCGCGCATTAGCTGGTTGCTTTCATTTCCTGTGGAAATAGTGACTTCTGATTCTACTGTAGGTGGGCCAGTAAATCATGGCATGCAAAATCTCACACTATCTGTACTGCGTTTTTCCACCCAAGCACCCACATATTGTGGGTTACAGAGCTATTAACAGCTCTGCATATTAGAACAAATGTTTTCTCTGCCTGAATGTCATGATAAAACATGTTAAAGGAGATACTGACGACCCCATTGTAACTTAGCTTATGAATATAACTTGATTCTCTAGTATTTTTGAAACACTTGGGCCACTCCTCTCTCAGGGTGCGTTCTTTTAGAGTATTTTTGGAGGTAAATACCTCCAAACTCTGTTAACTGGTACCGTGTTCATAAAAGCATAGTTGTTTAACGTAAGACTAAAGGGGGATGAGTGTACTTACCTCTCCAAACAAATGGGGCTAAAGTGAGGAGGAAGTCTCCAACTCCAGGGGGTATGCTTCTGTGTTCTGTTCAGGAGAATTACCTCCATTCGGGCAATCCTTGGCTGGCAACCCTCAGCACTCAGTGGGTCTCCGCTTTACTGATTTCTTGCTATTCCCACTCCCTCTTCTGGAACCTCTCTAAGAGGGAGAGAAGTTCAGGAGAGGGGAAGAGCTATTCAACCCCTGGTTCATTCAGCTCATGGGAAGAGAAGTGGAGGTGGGGTAGTTATGCCAGAGTAACTACTCTGTTTCAAGTACAGCCGTGAGAAAAAGCCCTAGTAAACAGGCAAAGCCAAACTGAGTTCTGGCATGCTGCGGGCACTGTATTATAACACAATCTTCTCCTAAACACAGATGGTTCCTATCACTGGATGTTTTATAAAAGCAAAATCAGCCAGCTGCCAAAGCTTTTGGAGAAACTCCTGCTCACGTGAAGATTAAAGATTGCTTCAAACCACCTTCAGATATGGATGGTTACACCTAAGCACAGTTGTAAAGAGACTGGTGTCCCATACAGCATGGTTACTATAACATGCTATATCACAGCCATGGGGTCATAGAGTTGGATGGGACTTTAATGGTCATGATGCAGGAAGTCCACAGCTACAATATCCCCAACAGGTGGCTGTCCAGCCTCTTTTTGAAAACCTTCAGCAATGGAGAGCCTACAACCTCCCTAGGCAGCCTGTTCCATTACTGCACAGCTCTTACTGTTAAGAAGTTGCCCCCCCTCCCCCCCGAAATATTTAGCTGAAATCATCCATTATTTCTAGTCTTACCCTATGGTGGCATTGGAGAATAATTCCTTACCATCTTCTTTGTGACAAGCCCTTTAGATACTTGAAGACTTATCTAAATGCCATGCTACAACCACAATGCTGTGTACCAGGAGGCAAAGTTAAAGTGCCATTTTAGAGTATGAGACATAAATGACGTTCTACATGTAGTCATTGGTTAGCCAGGACATTCCCTACTGCTGTCCACAACACCTTCATACCTCACCCAGTCAGTTGCTATGGCTTCAGACAGCAGGTGGCAAAGGGCAGGCCACAGACCTGTTAGTGGCCCGGGTGTATGTGACCTTTCCAAAAGCATGGGGCAGCACAAATGGCAGAGATGCAGAAATGTTGGTGCCGCAGGCGGCATAGAATTACTAGACATGTTTTCTACTGAATGGCTTTTTCTTTACGCAGCTATTCCATAGCATAGAAAGGAATTAAGGAAGTATCTGTTTGTACAGAGTTGAGTTAGATCCAAGTCAGGACACTTGATTTTGAATCCATCTCCCGCCCCCTGATTTGCCTGAGTTCAAGTTCTGGTTTTGTAGTTTGGTCCTGTAACCTAGTTTGGGACATGTCTTCTCCTGCAAAGAGGTGTTTACTACCACCTTTATCTATCCGATCTGTTTGGGATGGAGAGCCTCATGCAAACTAGGTGGTGTCTGATGCAGTCCCTGCAAACTACCAAGCCACTTGTGTCCTCTCCTCTCCTCCAAAAGAAGCTATGTGTTGGCTTGGATAAGCAGGGTGATTGATCTTCAGTGGAAGATTTGAAGGCAGGGGGAAAGCTTCCTTTGCAAAATAAATCAAAGATACGGCCAACGAGGTAGGGAATTATTTTAAAGATACCAACGTGGTGAGAGGAGGTAGCACTCCGAGTACCTTAGCATAATTCTCTAAGACATGCTGGTCTAGAC
This sequence comes from Sphenodon punctatus, assembly GCA_003113815.1. Classification (NCBI taxonomy): domain Eukaryota; kingdom Metazoa; phylum Chordata; class Lepidosauria; order Sphenodontia; family Sphenodontidae; genus Sphenodon; species Sphenodon punctatus. Next base: position 239,640 of record QEPC01005142.1, read on the forward strand.
ATACGAGACCAGGTTGTTATATTTTAAACTAGGTCAAGGTAATTTTCTCTGGAGTCTCTTGTTGCCTCTGCGTCTATTGACAAGTGTCCTCTAGCATGGCACTTCTAGAGGTTAATACCTATTCTCAAACAGGAAGAGCTGCTCCTTTGGAGCCTGGCAAGACAAGGCGGGGGAGAAAGTGATTAACATCCCTAGGCAGTAAACGTTTTGGCAGCACAGCAAGCCGTACCCAGTTAATTTCTGTTGGCATTATTAGTTGGGGGGAAAGTAAATCGATCCCCAAGGTAAGATTTGTTTTCCTTGCACTTTTAAAGCTTCTTTCGAGCCTGCTATGGAAGCACTTATCGCTCACTGTGTGGAAGAAGTGATGTTTGCTGGAAAAAAATGACTTGGAAGCCTGTCAGTTTAGCTTTCTGCTGTATGATTTTCTCTAAGCCTTGCTTGCAACGTACACAACCAAGTGAAACAATCTGGGGTTGATTCTGAAAACTCTTGCTTAACACACTGGTCAGAGTGACTGCTCTGTTTCCTTATGTGCCTGATCTACAACGTCCCTCTACAGAACCTGTCTCTGTAGCTGATGCTCTGGAGTAACAGCAGGCAACTACAGTAATCAGATATCCAGCAACGTGGCCTTGAAACAACCCAAACTGGTGGCAAGACACCATCTATCGCAGTCACAAGCCCTAGGAACAGTTCCTCCTCCAGGTGGCCAGCATGAGCCCAGAACACGTAGACCAAGTCGCTTCCAACTTTCTGTCTGCCTGAGGCAGGAGCCCAGTGTTCCGTGTGTCATGTGATGTACCTGGCCATCCTCCCTGTCTTAACAGCATTAGCAGCCACCTCTTTTCAGCAGTGGCTCAAGTTCCAGCTCAGAGTCTGTCCGATGAATGTGGGAGGCTGTGAGAGGTTTACAAATGCTGTAGAAGCTCATGCTCCTCATTCTGTAAACTTTTGTGTCGCAGGGTAGGTGTTAGGACCCAGGACCCCCCATGGCATTTGAACCAGCAGCCTTGGTTCCTCTTGAGTCTCTTGTTTGCCTCTGCTTCTATTGACAGATGTCATCTAGCATGGCAGTGCTGGAGATTAATACCTATTCTCAAACAAGAAGAGCTGCTCCCTCAGAGCCTGGCAAGACAAGGCAGGGGAGAAAGTGATTAACACCCCATGGCAGTAAATGTTTTGGCAGCACAGCAAGCCATACCCAGTTAATTTATGAAGGCCTTGGGCCTTCAAGGTCGTGGCCAGCCCAGTTTACTGGTGCCACAGCCATTCCTGTGCTTGGGCTTTCAGTGTAGTATATTGTTCCTTCCCCTGTGCTGGCTTGGCCACACACCCGTAGACTCCTAGTAGGCTCCTGGTCCCCTATCTTGTTCCACCCCTCTGCCCCCAGCTTGCTGGTTGGCTTCTGGCCCACAGTAAACTGGGTGGATTATCTATTCAGCTCCTTCCTGTTTCTCTGGGACCTTTGCCTTTGGCTGGCCCTGTATTCCTCTTCTATATCCAGTTTGCTTGACTCTGAATCCTGTCTTGGACCTGCCCTGCTCAACATACCTGAATCTGCCCTGTCTGTCTGTTCTGTCCTTCTGGTTGCCTGTCTGGTCCTGCTGACCTTCTTACTCTGTGGTTTGTTCCATGTTGCGGTCCTGCAGAACGATAGTTCTGGGGGACTTCAACATGCATGCCGACGCAGTGCTCGGGGGAGCTGAGCATGAGTTCATGGCCACCATGGTAACCATGGGCTTGTCCCAGAGGTTCACCGGCCCAACACATCTTTGAGGACATACCTTGGACTTCATGTTTTGCACTGGCCTTGAGGCAGGTGATCCGTTAATGGGGTAGATATCAACTGTGCCCTTGTCATGGACGGATCATTACCTCCTACAGACTTCCCTTCCAGGACATGTCTGCCCCCAGCAGGGTGCGGAACCTATTAGGATGGTCCGCCCCCGGAGGCTGATGGACCTGGTGCGGTTTCTAGGCACTCTGGGGGAGTTACCTTCTGACCTAGATGACCATCTCATCGATGACCTCGTCAAGCTATGGAATATCTTGCTGACAGAGGCCATCAATCGTACGGCTCCCAGGTGTCCATTGCCCAGGAGACAGCCCTGCAGGCCTCCTTGGTTCTCCAAGGAGCTGCAGATCCTAAAGCAACAGGGACAACGGTTCAAGCGACAGTGGTGTCGATCTCGAACTGAAGCCGACAGATTACGACATAGAGCTAGTTTACGAGCCTATGCCATGGCTATGCGGACAGCAAAGAGGGAGTTCTTTGCTGTCCTAATAGCATCTGCAAAATCCTGTCCGGCGGAGTTGTTCCGGGTTGTACGGGGGTTGGTCAGTCCAGCCTCCCTCAACCCAGGGGTTGAGTCCTCTCCCGCCCACTGTAACCTTTTTGTGGATTATTTTTCAGAGAAAATCGCTCATATTCACCAAGACCTCGATGCTGCACTTATAGCAGTGGAGGAGGTAGAAGTTGTAGAAGCCGATTTTATGGGATTTTCAGTCGGTGACACCCGCTGACATGGTGGAGGTGCTGAGGTCTGTTCGAGCCACCTCTTGTGAATTAGATCTCTGCCCGTCCTGGCTGGTTAAGAGCTGCCAGGAGACAATGTGGCCGTTGCTGGCCGGGGTGGTCAACGCCTCCCTGCGGGAGGGCAGAGTGCCGAGCTGTCTCAAAGAGGCGATGGTGCGGCCTCTGCTCAAGAAACCGTTGCTTGACGTTTACTCCCCTGCCAGCTATCGACCTGTCTCTAACCTTCCCTTTTTAGGGAAGGTTATTGAACGGGTGGTGGCTCAGCAGCTCCAGGGGCATCTTGACCACGTCAGTTATCTTGATCCTTCACAGTCTGGTTTTCATCCGGGTCATGGCACTGAGACAGCACTTGTGGTCTTGGTGGATGACCTTCACCGAGAAAAGGACCGGAGTTGATCGACCCTATTGGTCCTTTTAGATCTTTCGGCAGCATTTGACACTGTTATTATTATTATTAACAAACATTTATATAGCGCCAGCAGTGTACCTGGCACTTTACAAAGTAATAAAATAGACACGGTCCCTGCCCCTAGGACTTACAATCTGAGAGACAGGAGCTGGGGGAGAGAC